>MU223419.1:356720-423948 GCA_018584345.1 Thuja plicata | reverse complement strand
TCTTCTAGTAGCATCATCCTTTGCAAGGTCTTTCAGAGATGGAATTACAACTTCTTGTGTAGCAATTTCAAAGATCTCAAATCCAATGCACTGTAGATGTGTTATCATTTTGTTCTTCCAATCCAGAGAGTTCTCTCCATCGAACTTAGGGCTCTCTTTTTTGAAGTATGCCATCTAATCTACCGTAAGCTATTAGCCTTTCTCTCCAAGGCACTTGGCTCTGATACCAATTGTTAGAATACTTCAGAGATAACTGAGAGGGAGGGGGTGAATCAGTTATCTGCAACTTTAAATCTTTATCTTATACTTATTAATCCAGATTGATAGAAAGTAAATGCACATACATATAACACTTTACACAACACATCAATTTGGTTACGGGGAAACCAAATGGTAAAAATCTCGGTGGGAATTAGTACCCACAAAGAGCTATACTATTTATAATGATCCCTGTTAAAAGATCTTCCAACCCTATTAGGATTTGTATATTACAATGCAGTAGTATAGTGACCTGGTTAAGGGTCGAACCCTGTTAGGAGTCTTTTACAATAACCCTGTTAGGGGTGGAGGACTCACTATCCAAGTGGTGAAGGCTACAACCTTCTAGTTATTTGATACACACTGTATCAACAAGGTGAACTGTTGTTTGTGACACTGCTTGTCTGATCAGTTCCTTTTATGCGTCGATGATTTAACCTCTTGTAAAGCACTACAACAATCTTATCTATATTCTAAAAGCTTCAAATTCAATATCTATATTATCAACATATGATAAATATAGCTCTGCTGCTTTAACACTCTGCTCTACTTTTCTAATCTCTAGCTTTCGCAACTCTTCTTATCATAAATGACCTTATATAAGTACATACACAAAGTATGAGATCATGGGACCTGTAGGAAAACTCTTCTTAACATCCTTGTTGGCTCTACTAAGCACACAAGCATAATTACAACCGCGCAAGTACTAACTAAATTAAACACGTCGCTTCACTGAGTCGGCTTCATCAATTTAACCATAACTTTGCAATGTTCTTGAAACATGTTTGGTGCATTTAGATTAATATAAACAACTCATAAATCATCATGAATATACACATTCATATCTTGAAGATAGGTGCAACTCGATCAACACGTTACATACATCGGCCTTAAACTGTTATTCCTCCAGAACTGTAACCGTCAATAACAAAATTGCATATCTTAACTGAATCTTCATATCTGAGTCTGCGTGTATGAACATAGCATAGTAAACATGTCAACAACATGTATCTATCCACGCTGGTCTTCATGTCATCATATTTATAAGTACATATAGAAGTACTACTATGTATTATATGTTGTCATCAATGACAAACATACAATCAATCAACTGTTCAGAATCAAATCTCCAACATCAACAATTGATCTGTTTCTTCTTTCTGCTATTCCATTCTGCTATGGTGTTCTCGGTGCAGACATTTGTCTCTTTATCCCATGTTCATTTTAGAAGAGTGTAAACTCTCCTCCTCTATCAGATCTTAAACATTTTAGTTGTCTTGCAGTTTCCTTTTCAACTCTTGCCTTATACCACTTAAACATTTGAAAAGCATCAGATTTTTCTTTTAAGAACATGACATACATAATTCTAGAGAAATCATCAACAAAAAAAATGAAATATCTATCACCATAGTAACTTTGTGTTCTCATGGGTCCACATAAATCAGTGTGTACTAGTTCCAAAATTCCTTTGCTAACATAGGTTTTACTTGTAAAACTTGACTTAGTCATTTTTCCAATCTGACATTCCTTGCACATGACATTTTCAAGTTTGTCCAATCTCAGTAGACCTCTAACTCTATTCTTTTTTCTCACCTTGATCAAGTTGTCAAAATTAACATGACATAACCTCTTGTGCCATAGCCAGACATCCTCCAATTTTGTGTATAGACAACTCTTTTCAGAAGTATCAAGGTAGAATAGGTTACCTTTAGTTTGTTCACCAGTGGAAATTAGATTTCCATGTTTGTAAAACACTTTTACCTTCCCATTTTGGAATTTCAGTCAGTGACCTATTGTATTTAGTTGTACCAAACTCAACAAATTGTACTTTAGTCCTTTTAACCCAGTAAACATCATCACATCTTGTATTATTCAGCAAAATTATAGAACCTTTACCTTTGATAGGATATGGAGCATCATTACCAAATCTAAAAAATCCTCCATCATGCTTTTCCATAGTAATAAACTTTTGTGTATCACCATTCATGTGATATGTGCAACCACTATCTATAATCCATGCATCATTTTTACTCATGTGAGAAATTAAGGCTTTTTCTTCTTCATACCTTTCTTCATCAGAATCATCTTTGATAGCAACATAAACAACTTCCTCATCTTCATTATCATCAGTGTCATCATCAGTTAATCCTTCTTCAGCAATGTAGCATGACTTCTTACCTTTGGATTTGAAATCTCGGTATCTTCTGAATTTATTTTCTCTCTTATTATCTCGGTTATCTTTTCTTTCATCATCCTTGTTTCCTGGACAGCTAGATGCAATATGGCCAATCTTGTTGTAGTTGAAAAATTTTAAGGGTAGATTACCTCTGTACTTACCTTTCCCTCTTGGTAACCTTCTAGCTAACAATGCTTCAAAATCCTCTTGCTGTCTATCATCTTCAACATACAAAGTTTCCAACTCACTTCTACATTTATGAAGTCTTTCAATTATACTGCTTGCATAGCTGTCACTAGAAGTAGACTCTAGGGTTTCCAATACTTAGGGATGACTTGAATGTAGATTCAATCTTAGTATTAGTAGTCAGACTATTATCAAATTCATTTAACTCAAATGCAGTCAACTTACCAATTGGATCATCCAACGAGACTGTCATCTGAGGAATGGATCTCAGTTCTTGTATAGCTGATACTCGTATAGCATACACAGGTAGCAAGGTTCTCAATAGCTTGATTGTCACATATTCTTCATCAATATGTCCTCTAGCACCTCTGATAGCATTTACCACTTCCTTTAGTCTTGTACTATATTGTGTCACATTTTCTCCTTCTTTCATTCTTGTTGAATCAAAATTGCCTCTTAAACTTTCTGCTTTAGCTTTCTGAACATGTTGATCTCCTCCATGTACCAATGTGATCTTATCCCACATCTACTTTGCTATATCACATCCATTAAGATCATTAAATTCCTAGTCAGTGAGAGAAGAGGATATCTCTATCATCAGTTGTGTGTGTTATTGTCTCTCCCTTGCCTGCTCAAGTGTCATAGGACCAAAAAGTGGCGGTGAGTACTCATTATCAAGATAATATAATGCATATTCGCCAATTCTAGAGAGATGTAGTCTCATTCTACTTTGCCATGTAGATAAGTTGTCCTTATTCAACTTAGGTGCCTCCCTCTTATACATCTTCAGATCTTTAACTCAAGTCCCTTTAAGCTTTTATCTTCAGAGTAATGGGCTCTAATACCAATTGTTGGTCTATAGTGATGGGGGGCGGGGGTGAATTAGTGGACTTTAATCTATTTTAACTCTCAACCTCTAAATCTAATTCAACTTGGTAAACTATAATTACTGTACTCTAGACAACATGTAACCTTGAATAATTTAAGCAGCAACATTAACACATATCATCCACATAAGACAATGACACATTAACACCAGATTTAATGAGGAAACCCAAATTGGGAAAAACCTCCTTGGGACTTGTCACCCACAAATAAAATAATCTTCTAAAGTATGCTTGGCTAGGAGCCAATCCTATTAAAGATTACAAAACACATTGTTAAATGTGACCCGATCAAGGGATTTCCCTTAGATCTGTTAGGATCTTCACTCTATTAAAAGTGGCCTGATAAAAGGACTTAAAACACTCTGTTAGAGTGTCACCTATCTCTAGGGTTTACAATAGAATAGCTATATCCACTCGGTTAAGATATTTTTTAGATACAAATATGAAACATACAATATAACTTGATCTATTAATGCAGAAACTATCTTCTACCTTTTGCTTGATCAGATCCTTTTCTGCTCACTTGGTCTGTTGGATTTAGTACCTCATCACTTCTTCAATAACTCTTCCATCAATCATTCATAGTCTCTATTCAGAGTTCATAGTTTAGTCTTCTTCCTTTCTCTGTATCACTCGGTGACTTCTCTCTTGTCAACCTTTTTCCTTCCTTCTCATTAAACAACTAGCAACAAATTCTCATTCGTGTAACTTCATTTATATAGACAATATTTTTCCTATTAATCTCCTTGGTTAGGTTTCTCGCAATTCAATCTCAGCCACTCAATCATCCTTATGATTTCTTGTCGCTCGGTAAACTACCTAACTTTTACCTTGGGACTTGTTCCCTTCTTGGGACTCACAACATTTGTTTAGCCACTTAATCTCTACCTTTGATCTTCATCTTTATTTCTTTGGTTCGTGGATCTTGTAACAGACTTCTTCCTTCCCTGTGGAATCTTCTAGCTCATCATGATCTATCTTAGATTCGATCTTATCATTAACTTCCAAGGATTGTTCCTTGTTCAATTACTGAATTTATGACTCGGTAACATGAACTTCACTACTTGGTAACTAACAATGCTCAGTGAATAACTTTGCTCAGTGCCTTTGCATGAACTCGATACTCAGTAAATTTTACTGAATAGCATTTCCACTTGGTGACTATTTTTTCTTGGTGCTTGATTATGCTTTCTTTACCGACTGCTCCCTTTGCTTACATTATCGACTGACTTCTCATACTCGGTAGTCTCATTCATTTCCATTACCGACTTGACTAAACTGATTTACCGACTATGTCATCATGAAAACAATGTAGAAAACAATTATACCAATCATCACTGAATCATTGTCTGATCTGTATTAGTTGCCCAGTTAAGTTCTTCAACACTTTCATCTTTTCACTTGCTCTCTTTCCTTGTCTTCCTCAACTTGTAGTTTACTCCAAATGATATGGAAACTCAATATGAATCAAAAATCAATTTCTTGTCATTAATGACAAAATAACAACTGATCTAAGAGTATTCAACAACTTTGTATACCTCTGATCTCGGTCTTCATCATCATCTCATCATGTAAATATCAGTTGGTTAACAAAAGTTTAGTTCTACATTTCATCCATAGACTGATGGACAAACAAAGGTTGTAAACTGAATTTTGGGTAATATGTTGAGATGCCTAGTTGTGTTGGAGATTTTCTTCTGTGCAAATAATTGATTATATGTTTGTCATTGATGACAACATATAATAAAGTGCATTGTTTTGTATGCAATTATCAGTATAGATGTTCTAGAGATATGCATGTTCATTTCCATGATGTATACATGTTCTAGATGCTATGTGCATTCACTCTAAGTTAGATATGAAGTTTCAGTTGAGTTATGCTAATCAGTTATGACAGTCACATAGATTGAAGACTATCTGTGAAGAGCCGACGTAATTACATTATTTCTTGAGTTGTGCCTATCTTTGGAATATGTGTGTTTGTATTCATGTTTAATTATGAGTTAAAGATAATTATCTAAAGGTGCCAAACATTTTCTATCATAATTGTGAAGTTGGAGTTAATTTGGTGGAGCCGACTTTGTGAAGTGTTACGTCTGTTCAGTCTGAGTTGTGTGTTTCTAATCAGGTTGTGTGGATGATGTGGCCGACTAAAGAAGTATTGAAGGAACTCCTAGAGCTAACAAAGATCACATCCTTTAGAGAAGATACTTATAGTAGTTCATTTGATGAACGCCAAGTGTGAATGAGAAGAATAAAGATAGAAAAATTACAGAACAAAATGTCCATTGTTTTGGGACAGTAGAGACATTTCATTCATTAAGGAAAGATCTATGTAAAGAAGAAGTGGAAGTATACAATACACTGGAACTGATCAAGACAATAGGTCTATTGAAACAATTCATCTATCAGATATAGTGTATATATGTTCTACTGAAGGTTGCAACCTTCATCATTTTAGCAGTGAGCTTTTGGACAGTGAGTCCTCACCCCTAACAGGGTTACTTGTAAAAGAATCCTAACAAGGTTTCAAGATCTCTTAATAGGGATAATTATACTCAAGTACAGTTCTTTGTGGGTGCTAATTCCCACCAGGGTTTTTACCTATTTGGTTTCCTCATAACCAAAATTTTTGTGTTCTCTATTGTGTTATCTGAATGTGCATTTACTTTATGTTAATTGATATCTAAGTGAAGAAAAGAATTAAAGTAGCTGATAACTGATTCACCCCACCTCTCAGTTATCCTTTGGGACTATTCTAACAATCGGTATTAGAGCCAAGTGCCTTGGAGACAAAGCCTAACAGCTTAAGGTAGATCAGATGGCATACTTTAGGAAAGAGAGTCCTAAGTTCGATGGAGAAAACTATCTTGACTGGAAGAACAAAATCATAACACATCTTCAGTGCTTTGGATTTGAGATCTATGAGATTTCCACTCAAGAAATTGAAGTTCCCACCTTGAAATACCTTGCAGAAGAAGAATCTACAATTAAACAAAAGGAAGTGTTCACTAATAATACAGTCGCCAAAGAAGCCCTAATAAGTGCCCTGTCTGACAGTGAATTTTCTAAGATCAAGAAGGCATATAAAACATACTCTATTTGGAAATACTTAGAAGATATGTTTGAAGGAGACATCCAAGAAAAGAATGCATGTAGAAAGACATGGATGAAAAGATACAACAACTTAGAGATGCTACCTAAAGAAAACATCAGAGCCTACAATCAAAGAATTAATGAACCAGTTTCAGGTATCAGGAGTAATGGTGGAGAAATTTTAGAGGATGATATAATGGAAAAACTAATGACCACACTAACAATAGAATATGAGAGAAAGATCAATATCTTAGATGAGACTATGAAATTTTCAAAATACTTCAAGAGAGAGACTTTGATCAACAAAATATCTGCATTTGAGATATCAAGATTGAAGACAAAACCCAAAAGTGAGACAACTTTCAAAGCCTCAGTCCACAACAATAAATCCATAAGCATCTCTAGAAATAATGAAGAAGTGGATATAGAACTAGAATAAATCATTTCTATGATTTCCAAGAAAGAAAGGAAAGGTAAAGGGAAATATGAAGGAAAACTACCATTCAAATGTTTTTAAAGCAACAAAGTTTGTCACTTTGCATCCAAGTGTCCTACAAGAGTCAAGAAGTTCAGATCAGATTACAAGCTCAAGTACACTAAGGAAGTTTATCACGTTGAAGATGGTGTAACTGATGATGATTTAGGAGAAGATGAAATTGATTTCCTTGTCATTAAATACATTTAAAAGATGCTTGAAGAAATGGAAAAAGAAGATGAAGAAAAAGCACAAGAGCTAGCATTAGTTTCAAAAGATCACATCAGAACTGACTAGATCATTGACAGTGGATGTTCACACCACATGACAAGAGACAAAGATAGATTTGTACATTTGGACAAATACAAAGGTGGAATGGTTAGTTTTTGAGATAACACTCCCAAACCTATCATAGGTAGAGGTTATATCACCTTAGATGGAAAGAATAAGATAGATGATGTTCTTTATGTTAATGGTTTACATCATAACTTACTAAGTGTTGGATGGTTTCTTGATAAAGGATATCAGTTGGAATTCAAAAACAACCAGTGCATCATTAACAATAAAGAAGGAGACATGATTGCATCAGGCTCAAATACCAAAGGTAATGTCTTTCATCTCAATTCAAAAGTAAGTTGTTTTGTTGAAAAAGTGGATGACAGTTGGCTATGGCACAAGAGACTTTGTCATATCAATTTTGACAACATAGTCAAGATAAGTAATGTAAAGGTAGTAAGAGACCTTCCAAGTATTGCAAGACCAATTGACACCATGTGCAGGGAATGTGTGATGGGGAAGCATGTGAGGACCTCATTTAGGAGAAAGCAAGACTCTGCAGAAAACAAATTAGATATGATACATACAGACCTATGTGGACCTACTCAAACAAGATCTTACTATGGAGAAAGGTATTTCATTTTGTTTGTTGATGATTTCCCAAGGATGATTTGGTTTGCATTCTTAAAAGAAAAATTTGAATATTTTGAGAAGTTCAAAGTGTTCAAAGCTAAGGTTGAGAATGAATTTGGACTAAAGATAAAATGTTTGAGATCTGATAGAGGAGGAGAATTCACCTCTGACCAGTTTCATGATTACTGTGAAGAAAATGGAATCAAGAGACAGTTAGGTGCACCTAGAACCCCTCAATAGACTGGGATTGCAGAAAGAAGGAACATAATAATACTTGACACAGCGTGCACTATCATGATTGAAGGAAAGGTTTCTCATACTTATTGGAGAGATATGGTCAATACTGTAGTCTATACTATCAATATAATACAATTAAATGCCAAGTGTAGACAAGACACACTATGAACTTTGGTTTGGTAATGTAACTATTGTAAAATACTTTAGAATCTTTGGAAGCAAGAGCTACATCAAGAGAGATGATAGCATTGAGAAGTTTGATGCTAGAAGTGATGAAGGTTTTTTCTTGGTTACTCTACTAAAAGAAAAGCCTATAGATGTTTTAATCTAAGATTAAAGAAGATCATTGAAAGTACTCATGTGAAGATTGATGAGAAGTTTATGATTCAAGAAAGATATTATGACTATGCTCCCATGATTAAAGATGATCCTAGACCCATCAATAAGGACATAGTTATTAAAGAAATGTTTGACTGTATTGATGTTTCATGTAACAATCCTAAACCAAGTGAAGAAGAATCACAGATTACAGATGAAAGTATCACTCCTAAGAACTCAAAATACACATCCAAATACCACTCTAAAGAAGATATCATTGGAGATTAGAGCGTAAAAGTCTTGACAAGATCTAGAGCAAAAGGTTCAACCATTGATGAAGAGGTATGCTTACTTTCACAGATTGAACCCTTAAGTGTTGAAGATGCATCCAAATATTTAGATTCGAAAAGTGCCATGCAAGAAGAATTAGATCAAATAATCAAGAATGAAACATGGGAACTAGTCCCTTGACCTCATGACAAGAATGTGATCAGAACAAAGTGGATATTTAGGGACAAAATGAATGAAGAAGGCCCAGTGGTAAGGAACACAACAAGATTAGTGTGTAAAGGATATGCACAGAGAGAAGGTATAGATTACACTGATACATTTTCCCCTGTGAGAAAACTTTAAGCTATCAAGTTGTTTTTGGCCTATGCAACATTTAAGAACTTTAGGGCATACCAAATGGATGTCAAGTCAATGTTTCTGAACAACGACTTAAAGGAAGAAGTCTACATAGAGTAGCATGAAGGTTTCAAACTTTTAGATAAACCAGACATGGTATGCAGATTAAAGAAAGCACTTTATGGACTTAAACAGGCCCCAAGAGCTTGGTATGAGAGACTTGATGGTTACTTAACAAAGATAGGATTAAGAAAAGGAGTAGCAGACTGTAATTTATTCATAAGAGAGATAGATGAAGGACTACTACTCGTTGCTATTTTTTTTTATGACATTATCTTTGGAGGTAATGAAAAACTTAGTGTTGAATTAACCAAAGAAATGAAAAGTGAATTTGAAATGAGCATGATTGGACCTATCAAATACTTTCTTGTATTGAATGTAAAACAAACAAACAAAGGCATATTCATAAATCAATCTAAGTATGTAAAGGAGATATTGAAGACTTTCAAGATGGAAGATTGCAAACTAGTAAGCACTCCCATGATAAAAGGAAGTAATATTTCTAAAGATGATGATTCCACAATGGTTGACAACACCCTATACAAGTCTTTGATTGGAAAAATCATATATATTACTCAATCCAGACCTGATATTTCTAATGCAGTTGGCATTGTTGGAAGATTTGCAGCTGAACCCAAGCAAAATCACCTAATTGCAATAAAAATAATATTTAGATACTTAAAAGGGACTATCGACTATGGTTTATGGTATCCTAACTCAGAGAATATACAACTTCATGTGTATATAGATGAAGATTGGGCAGGTTGTGTTGATGATAGAAAGAGTACATCAGGAGGAGCAGTATTTCTTGGAGACAGATTGGTCACTTGGACAAGTAAAAAGAAAAATTGTATCTCTCAGTCAAAATCAAAAGTTGAATATGTTGTAGCAGCATTGAATTGTTCAACAATGGTTTGGATCAAACAGATGATTAAAGACTTTGGTATTTAGATTGATTATCCTATTGTTATTCACTGTGACAACACTAGTACTATCAATATGTCAAAGAACCATGTGATGCATGCAAAGACAAAACACATTAAGATCAAATACCATTTTTTAAGAGAAAAAGTTGCAGACAGAGAAGTAAAAATGGATTATGTGAGCACTAAAGAATAATTAGCAGATATTTTTACAAACCCATTATCAAAAGATACTTTTGAGTATCTTAGGGAGAAGTTGGGAGTAATTCCCTTTCCTAAGTCTGATTAGAATTTTGCAGCAAAAACATCAGTCCTTGGTGACTGATGAATGGTTGAATACTCTACTTCTGGAGTAGTACCTGTGCTTAGTGGTGTTTAACACCCATTTTCATTGATGTCAAAGGGGGAGTATTAGTAAGGGGGAGCATATACTCTGGGGGAGTATATAGAGTAGCAACAATGAAGAGTAAATTTTGATGAGGATATTGAGAAGATTGTAAAAAGAAGGAAGACACTTTGAGTGGATGATATCATATGTTTCCATCAATGTCAAAGGGGGAGATTTTTTGAGATTTGATTATGTGTAAATAATTGATTGTATGTTTGTCATTGATGACAACATATAATATAAAGCAATGTTCTATATGCAATTATTAGTATAGATGTTCTGGAGCTATGCATGTTCATTTCCATGATGTATACATGTTCTAGATGCTATGTGAATTCACATTGAGTTAGATATGAAGTTTCAGTTGAGTTATGCTAATCAGTTATGACAATTACAGAGATTGAAGACTATATGTGAAGAGACGACGTAATTACATTATTTTTTGAGTTGCACCTATCTTTGGGATATGAATGTTTGTATTCATGTTTAGTTATGAGTTAAAGATAATTATCTAAAGGTGCCAAACATGTTCTATCAAAATTGGGAAGTTGGAGTTAATTTGGTAGAGCCGACTTTGTGAAGTGTTACGCATATTCAGTCTGAGCTACATGTTTCTAATCAGGCTGCATGGATGATGTGGCCAAATAAAGAAGTATTAAAGGGCCTCCTAGAGCTGAGGAAGATCACATCCTTTGGAGAAGATACTTATAGTAGCTCATTTGATGAATGCCAAGTGTGAATAAGAAGAATAAAGATAGAAAAAGTATAGAATAGAATGTCTATTGTTTTGGGATAGTAGAGACATTTCATTCATCAAGAAAAGATGTATGTGAAGAAGAAGTGGAAGTATACAATACACTAGAACTGATCAAGATAGTAGGTCTACTCAAATATTTCATCTATCAGATATAGTGTATATTTGTTCTATTGAAGGTTGCAACCTTCATCATTTTAGCAGTGAGCTTTTGGACAGTGAGTCCTAACCCCTAACAGGGTTACTTGTAAAAGACTCCTAATAGGGTTCAACCTTTAACTAGGTCTTTGTACTTATTGCATTGTAAATAAAAACTCCTAACAGGGTTGCAAGATCTCTTAACAGAGATAATTATACTCAAGTACAGTTCTTTGTGGGTGCTAATTCCCACTAGGGTTTTTACCTATTTGGTTTCCCCATAACCAAAATTGTTGTGTTCTCTATTATGTTATCTGAATGTGCATTTAATTTATGTTAATTGATATCTAAGTAAACAAAAGAATTAAAGTAGTTGATAACTGATTCACCCCCTCTTAGTTATCCTTTCGGGCTATTGTAACAAGTTGGAGACAGGCCAAGTATTTGGGATTTGATGTTGGCATGAGTAGAATTTGCATACACTAGTTCAGTGAATAGAAGTACTAGAAATACACATTTTGAGATTGTTCATGTCACACAACTGAGAGGTATATCAAATTTGAGAGATATTGTTAGAGAAGAGAAAAGAAGTGCTGAAGCAGAAGAATTTACTGAGTTCATGAAGACATTGCATGAAGATGTAAAACATAAGCTGGAGAAAAGTTAGTAGAAGTACAAGGATAGTCCAGACAGATCAAGAAGACATAAAACATTTGAATTTGGTGATGTAGTTATGGTTCATCTGAAGAAGGGAAGATTTCTCTATTGGAACATATGGTAAACTAAAGATGAAGAAATTTGGTCCTTGCAAAATACTGAGAAGGTTTGATAGTGGAAATGCTTATGAAGTTGAATTACCTGATGACATGGATATATCACCTATATTCAATATTTTAGAATTGTATGAATATCATGACCCTGATGAAGAAGTGACAGTTCAAGTGATTATCATAAGAAGTAGATAGAAGAAGTTGAGAATATTTTGAAATAGAGAATTGGCAGACGTACAAGAGGAAAACAATACATGGAATATCTGGTAAAGTGGAAGAATAGACTGATTGAGGACTCATCTTGGATTTCTCAATCTAAGTTGGATTCATTTTAGGTTGGACCTAATACATGATTCAGGGAATCATTTCTTGTAACCCCAGATCTATGATGCACAAGCATCTTGGGTCAAAGTCAATCCTACTCAACCAAAAAGATGTTTGTTTTGTTATTTACCTAGTTTAGAGGCTGCTCAGGAAGTACTTTGTTACTTAGGCTCTATTGCTCGGTAATGCTTATTTATGTTGCTCGAGTCCTGTCGCTTGGGCATGCTTGTTTTCTATTTCCTAGGTTCTATTTCTTGGGAATGTCTATTTCCTATTGCTCAGTTTCTCTTCTGACACTTGGGTTTTGTTTCATGTTGCTTAGGTTTTTCTTTGCCTAAGTCACTCTATTGCTCGGTCAACCTTTGCCCGAGATGCTTATTTTGGAGTTGGATCTGGTGGCTGACTTCTTCAGGTTAATTTTGATGGCATTATTGATTTGGGGTCTCTCATTGTGATCTATGTGGACCTAAATCTGTGTCTCACTTATGGATTTGAGAATTGACCTCTCTTGGTGGACTCTTGTATATATTTGTTTTTATGTTCTTAGTTTTGGAAGTTGGAAAGTGTACTTAGATGATAGGTTGGATAGAAGATTGAATTATCTGTAAGAAGGTCTATGACCTCACATGTAGGAAGATAATATTGTAATTTACTGAATATATATGGCCGAAAATATGAATGCCTTACAGCCTGACATGTAATGATTTTGATCAAATTAATATAAAGGATCTCTATTGTTTCTTTTCTCACTGTTGTTGTTGCTTCCACATTGTTGTTTCTGTAAGGTGGTTTGGTAGTTGGGAGAACCCTAGGCCCCATCTTCATCCCTCCTTGGATTAGCATCTCTTCCCTAATCACCTATTCAGAGTATCTTATCTCTAAGAAAGGAAAAGACCATAGAGTCTACATTAGGACTAGTAGGAACCAAGCATCAGGCTCTACCTACTACTGGGCCAAGCCAAATGAAGTCATAGAAGGGAACTGTAAATGTTTCTACAGTCAATACTTATTCTGTAGTTGGTGCATTAAAATTTAAAGACTTACTGCAATTGAACACTGAGGATAAGGATGAGCATGGAAAAGATAAGGATGATGTTGGAAAAAGTAATGAAATTGTTCCTTCACCTAATCCCAAGGTCAAGGGTAAAGAAAAAGAAACAATAATTGATGATGTTGACCTTGAGGAAGATATTTTGATTCCAAATTGGGATGTTTCCAACCTAATAGCCAGGTAGATGGACATCCTTGTGGAGCTATGGAAGAAAAGAGAAAAATAATAGAAGCTTTGAGAAAAGAAGAAAAGAAAATAGAACTATACAAGACATCAAAGGTATTTTCCTAGATTCACTAGAGTTTGAAGTCAATGAGGAAGAATATATAATGGACCAACTTGTTTACATAGTGTTAGCTCTTTTTCTTGCACCACAACCTTAAGATGATAGTATACTGATTATACTTGAATGTAAACTCCCTTTTGACAAGAGAAAGGCTAATTTATGAGGTATTTGATAACACTAGAAATACCTATAATCACCTCCTTCATTTTTGAGTTCCACAGACTCAGGCAGGTATTACCTATTAAAAGATTACTGATTCTTCAGTCTATGTATTTGGTGGAATAATTCATTCATTGGCTACTTACTTCAGACCTCACTATAATAACTTATAAAATACCTTGGAGATTGCAATAATTAGTTTGAAATAGAGTACTACAAGCTAGGCTATGGTCTTAATAACATAAACCAATGAGACAAGGACTTTCATCCTTCTTCCTTTTACTTTAGGAGGGATAACCTATTTGATTTTATCTTTAAGAAATCAACAAACTCCAGCTGTAATCACTATGAATACAATTGATTTTAATATATACTCTGAAGGTAATTGATTTTGAATAGTATTAGATGTTTTGGATGATGATGGATTACCAAACAAGTTCCTAGACCAGCGCCTATCCTTGGGCTTATAAAATCAATAGATATAAATCCACAGAGATATATAAAATAGAATATTGTAAGATGCCTTTCAACCTACATGCAACTTAGGAAAAGTGCCCTACAAACTACCCTATCACTCCCACAATGTAGTATCAAATCCTTAATTACTATTGTACTCTCTGAAATCACTCACAAAATTGAATTCCCCCCTTAGAAGAAACTTGCAAATAATTAGATAGCTACCTTATAGCCAATATGTTTAACATGCCTTAAAAATTAAACATAGAAGAGTACACATAATAAACAAAGAGACAACAATAATATGGAATAAATTTGCACTGTATTTTATTCATATATTTCTTCTTCAGTACATAAAAGGCTAAAAGCTCAAAAACACAAACTGAAATTTAGAAGTCAGGCTTGCCAATATATTTCATCTCTCTTAAAAATTGTTACATTTGATCTATATATAGGTCTTAAACCATCTTCGAATCCTTAAAGCAAGGATGCAACAAGCTTCATATGGTTTAGGGAACCTAACCCTAAAAGTATAGAAAATACAAAAAACAAGAATGTTCAAGTGGTGGGAAGACAAGAATAGGGGATGAATTCTGATCTTCTTTTGTCTTCATATGAATTCTAGCACCTTTGTCTGATATTGTTTAGGATAGTATCTGATATTTGTATTGAGACTAAGTGACCACCATTTCAGGCTAACCTACACTCGTCTTTCATAATTACTAACCTCCCTGTGCTCAATGATCAAGCACCAAGTGTTCCTCTCTATTCTTCATCCAGGACCTCTTCTTCTATCTAGATAGGATTCTTTTTCTTCACTCTTGTCATTAAATCCCATGCTATCACATCCTCCTTTGTGGGCCAATTGAAGCTCTGAATACTCTGTAGTTTTCCTTTCTACCTTTCCCATCTGACATCAGTTATGCTTTTGACATCAATTAAGAATTTATTTATGTTAGTTTCTTCTTTAAAAGCCTCATCCAAAATTTTATTAAAACCTTCCAAATCAAGATGAGAATTTGTAATAAATGCCTCCTTACTAGGTAGTCCACTATCAAATTCATTTCTCTAGGCCTCCAAGGCCTTAATCTGATCATCTTCTCCCTTTAGTGGAGGAACAAATCTATTAAAACTCGGTCCAAAATGGCCCATCTTTGCCTCTATCTTATTTAATTTACCTTTAAAGAAAGGTAAAGTGACATTAACTTTCTTGATCTCATCTTCTACCTCTGTCACAATCTCTGGCAGATCTGGTCTATGTTGCTGCAAAGAAGCTAATTTCTCAGAAAAGTTGTATTCTGGGAGACTATGTTACAAAGTAACGGTTTAAAGTAGAGATATACCCTGTTACTTCAGCATCTAAAATAGGTAACTTATTATATGCATTTAGGATTATATCTATTTTATCTTTCAAGATATCAATCCTATGTTGAAGTATATTCCTTAATGCATCTATGGCAACTTCATTATCTTTTTTAGCCATATCATCTGTTTTTACCTCTTCCCCTACTTCAACTTTTTCTTCTATTTGTAGAGGTTGCTCTGAGGGTACATATACCACTTATGGATTTTCTTGTAATTTCTTAGTCAATTCAGCAATTACCTTATCCTGCTGATGAATCTTGATATGGCACAATTCTCTATCTTTGGCTAGGGCACTAGCTTCCTCTATCAGGACACCACATTTCTCAGACAACTGCTTTGTCTTGTCTTCATTTAAATGTGCCCAATGTGTCATTATTTGAGAAATCTCAAAATCTCCTATGTTTTACACTATCCATACCATTTGGTTTCCCACCATGCTCTCTTGAATATTCAATAATTGAGGCTTCTGGTCTTTAGGACACAAATTCAACATGGCAAATGCTTGGGATTTTGGACTGTATCCAAATCCTTTGACCATATCACCCATTTGGATCTCATTTTCCATTTTTAGATCTGGTTGCTTTCTAATTTGGTCTATTATGAATGCTGAGGCTAAATCCCATCTTTCAGCAAGCAAAATTCCACTGTTCAAAACCATTTTTCTAGCCTCATAAGGAGAAACATCTTCACTTTTAGGATCATATGTTTGCAAAGCTAGAAGAGCCTCATTTTTTACTACTTCTTCAGCATCTAATTTCAACTACTCTCTGATCTATTCCTTTTTATGCCATCTGAGGAAATCCTTAAATTCATCAGTTTTTATGAAGTTATCATCACTTAAAAACTATTGTTGGTGAAGCAATCTTTCATCAATATATGCTCTAAGAGGAAATGCTATGTTTTCTTCTACTTCTTGTTGCAATTTCTTTACCTTTCTGATTTCCTTTCTCAAATTATGATCATAAGAAGTCTGACCAAGATCAACTTTTTTCCTCTTGGTAGCAGGCTCATCTACATCATTAGGTTGAGAAACCTCAGTCAAATCTATAATATGTCCCTGTTCCCCCTGTACCTAAATTGCTTCTACAACATCCTATTGTGTTTGATCTATATGAGGTGGATTGACATATTCTTCTTCACTCTCACTCTCATATTCAGACTCTGAATTTTCAGGTTCTTTTCCCCCTTTCTTTACATCTAGAACTCTTTCCAATTGTTCATAGAGTGTGTAAAAATTATCTATCATAGCTTTGGTTTTGTCAAAATATGGCAAATCAGGGTAAAAACCTCCAAATGCTAATCCATTTCTTTTCATTTGTTTCTCTAAATTCAACAATTCTTGAATTATCTCTCTTCTATTTCTCACTTCTTCTTCATCAATTATGTTCCTAGTAGCATCCTCCTCCACACAAAGACCATGCACATATGTGTTTGGTATGGTAGGAGTTAGGAGTTTCTTAGCTCCTGCAATAAATCCCTCTGGATCAATATACCTATACAATGCTTCTCCCATCTTACAGCTTTCCACCCATCTGCTTACAAAATCAATAGCACCTTTGCCAATTATAAACTGAAAAATCTTGAACTACCTAGGGGTTAATGTCCCCTTCCTGTGTGCTGCAAAGTGATCATTATCAGTTAACAAAAGCTACCAAATAAATTCCATTGCTAAAACTCTTGATGGCACATGATATGGTAGGACATGGGGAGGATGTGTGCATCCATACACTCTGATCATAGTGAAATTCTCTTCTAAAAAGAAGTCTCCCCAATTGTGGTCACCTTCCCACTTATCAAAATATTCACATGGTCTCAGTAGTTGTAGCACCTTCACTAGGAGTCTAGTCTTGTTGACACCCAAACTCTGTGTCAAAGGGTAGACTATCTAGTTCTCAAATCCATAGAAATCATAGTCCTTGGAAGTGAAATTCCATATCTTAATCCAAAATTGGAAAGGATTGTGCTCATTATGAAAGATTCTTTGGGGGTTCAAATTGTTTACATCCATGATTCCATAATTGAAATGCAATAATAGATGCATCAGGATAAAATAATGTAAAAATTTAGGATCTTTATCCTTCTTTTGTATAGCTACAAACCCCTCATGCATTATATCAATAATGTATTGAATATAATCATAACTAGTGCTATAATGCACATCTTGCAAATCTAATACCATCATTAAAATCCCAGCATTTATCTTCTTAGCTCCTCCATCCCTACCCAGCACCTTACACAAAGCATATGCAATATATTTGATATAAAAATGTAAATATTTAAAATAATAAGGTGTAGTTCCTGGTAAAAGGACAATGTGGTTTCTAACTTCCTTAAGGATATGTTTCTGCAATTGGTTCCTAGCAACCCCAGGCTGTAACCTATATCTCTCCTCTTGCTTTGTAATATCAATCTTAGTGGACATGGTACTATACAAACCAGAAGCTTGCATAAAATAATTCCTATTTAGAATTAATAGTGCAATACCATCACTCTTTTTAATTGTTTTTGACAAGGGGTCATAATGGTTTGCTAGACCTATAAACAAGTCTACATCTACAAAGACATCAGGAATAATTAACCTAGCCAAACCACTAGTCCAGGGGTTTGATATTGGTATGGCCTTATCAACATTCTTATAAAAGTAATTGTAAAGAGAAAAACCTGTAGAACCTAGTGTATGGGCATCTCTGATATCACAGTATTCATCTACCAATATATTGGCATTTTCCCGCTTGTTCTATGTAGAACCAGGTAATAGCTTCAAAAACTCTTTAGAGAAGTTCCTTTTTCCCTTGGCATCTTCATCCACTTCATTGCTCTTCCCACTGGTAAATGCCACACTAACTACTTTACTCATTTTGTTTTGTTTTCCACTTCTCTTTCATCGATATTGGAACAAATATTCTCTCAGGACTCCTTACCCTCCTCTATTTACTAAAGTCAATTCAAGCTCTTTGAAAAATGAATAATCACCCTGAAATTGATCAATTCTTACTTCTTGGACACAGAAAACCTAGCAAATTTTCTGCTCTGAAAATTTTGGATGTATGATGAATGAAAGTAAACCTGAGATCATCCCTTTATGGTAACTTTACAAAGTACTTAGCTCATCATTGAAGAATCAATTAATTCCACCTTCAAGTTTACATGCTATGGTATTAATTGAATTCCTAGCCGTAGCTCATGAATGTGACAGGAAATCAAATTCATATGAGTGCATTTTCAGAAAAAACCCTTATAAAATTTGAACAAAATCACATGTTTTGATATGATTGGCTCTTTATCAGGCATCTTAGCTACCTTTTTCACATAGTCATTAATCCTCATTATTTCTCTTGGATGATGAATTTTAATATTGTCATGTCAGCAAATACCATTTAATATCATTTTTCATATTTGGCGACCAAGCGACTATGCACTATCTCCTTGTCGCTGATCAAACCCCTTAACTCTCAATTCTTCTGGAGATCTGGTGACTGCGTGATTCTCTTCACCTAGGTTAAACTATTGTTTACTCCTTGTGATCACATGACCAAATGAATCTAAGTCACTAGAAGCATAGCCTAACTTAGATTTTATTCAGAGACCACACGACTACAGTTATCTTTTTAACTATTAAACTCTGACCGCTAAGTCTCTGAATGTTCTTTTTACTTTATGATACCCTGTGACTACCCTTAGTCACTCAATTTCCAAATAAATCTTCTCTTTAATATTTCCTTTGGAGACTCAACAACAAATACTATGAAACTTTATCTTATCATTTTAATTTTAAATCGGAGACTACACGACTAAAGCTAATCTCATCATCGCAAGAACATTTTTAATCTATGAAAATTTGATAGAGACTCAGTGACTACCGTTGATCTTATCTTATTCTGCATCTGATGGCTTCACCAAGTTTCTGAATACATTCTTAAAACCCTAAATCATTTGGAGACCACGCGACAATATTAAAATAGATATCTTTACATCTTTTAGTCTCTTAGTTGGCAAATGATATTTTTCCTTTTGGGAGACCACGTGACTGATACATTTTGCTTTATTCATTGTGGACACATGTCTCATTTTTAGTTGTTTGTCTCCAAATCGCTGAAAAGATGCTGACTTACCATGTTTTACCAGCAACTACCTGACCACTGTATATTTTATTTCAATTTTCAGTTTGTCACCAAGTCTCTAAACCTTTTACTTAACTGACTTTTTAATTGGAGACATGGCGACTGAAGCTTTTAAACTTATCACTAACTATGTTTTGATCTGGAGACCCCACGACTGAAGGAATCACTAAGTCTCTTTATGCTTTACTAACTACAGGATACAATGTATGACACTGTGACTTAACCACTTGTCTCCATGTCGCCAGATCATGTTTTCTTCATTAGGAGACTTTGCAACTGAAGCACTTCGCTAAGTTTTATGACTTATAAAGAATATTCTTTTCCCATTAGAGACATCCCAACTACAGTTAATCACCAAGTCTCATGATGAAATGGAATATGCTTTTAGGATTAAGTGACTAGGTGACCATTTAAAAAGGCGCATGACTTTTTATAACCTAAGTCTTTCAAAAAGGTAATGTAAAAATAGAAACTCAATTGACATTTTTATGGTTTTTTTGCATTTTCACATAGAAGACAACTCAGGGATTTGGATTTTTCACTATTCGTCTGGATTTTGACCTAAGAACACAAGATTTTTAGAGGGATAATTCAAATTGGGATAGATTTTTTGATTTTAGATAAAAATTGGCTGGAGGACAACAACATTTTAGGGCAAACCATCAAAAAAACTAGGAGTACAACCAACAATGGCTCTATCTAAGGATGGAATAAACATAGTTTATGGAAAAGAACCATAGAATCTCTAGTTGTAGACTAGATCAAGAATCAGGAGGGACACCAACTAACCAATTACATAAGGGAAACTAATTACAATATTTACACAACTGCAAAAGAGTATTTACAGTATGATACATACTTACTTGTGCATGAACCTTAGTTTTTAGTTGAAAAAGGGCTTGAGAAATTGTCCATGCATAGGCATCTCAAAATATTCTCCATCCATGTTCTTCAATAAGTAAGAGTCTTTTCAAAAGTTCTGTGAGACAAAAAATGGTCCAAGCCATAAAGACTCAAATTTCTTGTGTTTTCCTTTATCTTTTTCTCTTGCATTCCACTGAAGAACTAGGTCACCATATTGGAATTTTCTTTCAGTGGCCCTCTTGTCAAAAAAGGATAGATTTTATGATTTTGGATAAAAATTGGCCGATGGAAAACAAAATTTTAGGGCAAACCATAAAAAAACCAGGAATACAACCAACACATAGTCCACAAGTTTAATCATGAACTTAGTGGTTAGGAGAAATTATTGCAAAAGGAAGAAAGAAAATTTGAGAATAAGGTTCTAGAGAATATTGTAGGAAAGATTGCAATAGATCAAGTGAAGCTAACAAGTATCATTAGCTCTCTAGAAACCACTATGAATAATGTTGTTCCATTATTTGTAAAGGTGAGTGACACTTCTAACTTTACCATGGAAATAAAGGGCAAGCTGCCAAAGATTGACACAGATTTGAAGGCAAGTGCAAGCCAATTAACACTTAATCCTAGTTCAAGTTTAGCACAATTTGTAAAGATCAAGTATCTGATTGATCTGCAGGAAGAGTTACTAAGGGAAGAAGAAAGAACAAGGGAATCCATAACAGCCATACAGAGCCAACTCCTACCTCATATAGATATCATGGAAAAACATATTGCTCATCCAAAGACATTCATACATGACAACAACTTTTCAGTTGTAGAGCTTATGATGGAGTTGTCTACAAAAAATCAGATTGAGTTGCACATCCTGAAGGTGTTCCAAGACAATTGGGACAAAAATTTGTCTCAAATTTTGAAGGTACATTGTGATTTCCTTTCCTATTTTTGTATTACCTTGTAGATATGATTTTTGGCATTTATGTCAAATAAAAAGGGGGAAAGTTATTGTATACAAAGGGAAAGATAGAATTTGTATATATGTGAGAAAATACATGTACATAGAAGAAGAGATATATATAGTAGTTTAAAAAAATATTTTTGGAAAATTAAAAAAAATAGATTCAGTTGTAACCAAGTTGCAGAGAAGCAGTCAAAACTGAGCAAGTACCCAAGCACATGGTAAGGGGGAGTTTTGACTTAGAAGTTTGATCAGAGTTTTTGGATATAATAAGTGTTTTTCTCACTAATGCCAAAGGGGGATATCGTTGACCTTATGGAAAGACATGTTGTCAATTAATGCCAAAACACTTAGTCATTTATATGATTACAATGTTGACCGAGCCAACAGCTTCAAGTGTAACCCGAGCTATAAAGTTGTAGTGTCGCCCAACAAGTTAGTTCAGAATAGTATCACCCAAGTCACAAATGTTACCCAAGTCACCATCTCTGAGTGATCAATGTGACCTAAGAACCCAGTGTTAACTGAGTGCCAGAGTTCCCAATTCACTGTGTCGCCCGAGTGTCAGTATATCACCCGAGTGGATTATTGGACCCGAGTATCAGCATTGGGCCGACTTAGTTCATATTATTTGATACTATTTTATATGAAAAGTAGCTGACTTGTAGAGGTATTTGATTTGGATAAGATATATATGTAAGATACTTTGTTTATCCAAATTGAGAGTGTAATTAGAATGAATATATGAATGTGAATATGAAGTGGCAGATTGATTAGATGGATACAACAATATAAAGGAACAATAGAGACTCATCTATCACATTCAAGTGATCAGTATTATTTCAAAGGATATTATTCAAAAAATTAGAGTTGCATAGAAGATCATTCACTAGGGTGTATCAACAAAATACTTTAACAGGGTGGACGTAACAGTCCTTATCAAATCTCCTAACATAGTGCATACTTTGTTGTATTGTATAAATCCTTTCACAAGGTAGACTTAATAGTCCTTATTGCTCCTAGCAGGGAAGGCCATCAGAAGTGGTCAATTATAAGCCTTAACTGGCCAAATTTATTACTACAGTACTAAATTATGTGGGTACCATCCCCACCCAAGTTTTAATTTCCATTTGGAAGGTTTCTAGGTAACCAAATATTGTGCCAAGTGTTATGAATGGTTATTAAATTTTTGTTCCATGCATGCAATTAGATTAGACAATCTAATAAAGGATACAAGAGAATAATTTTTATTGGTTCCTAATTCACCCCCCCTCTCAGTCACCTAGTCTATAATATATTTCCAACACAACATTCTCAACTACAACTGGGTTTCAAGCTTTTGGGGCCATATCCTCTTGTCAAATACAAAAAAAATTAAACTAAGGTTTTGCATCTATGACTCGGTTGTTATAACACCCCGCTAGAGAACCTGAGAGAAGTTAACCTAGAACTTGTTAGTAAGTTGACAGAATGATTTTTTTTTAAATTTTACAATTGATAAAGTATAAAAATGCGAAATAAATATAACATAAGACATTACATCCGCATAAATGCAACTCATTTACAGATTAAAAATCATCAGGGTTCCATGATGTAGAATTACATAAGTTAACTAATCTACTAAATACAATAAATAATATACAATCTCCATATAATGAAAATGAATAACAAGACCATCATCTCATAAATGAAACCTAGCTACAACTGATATCATAAAGTATACATAATAAACCAACATCCACTGCACTGTTAGGAATAACAGTCCACAAGACAACTGAGAGGGGGGGTGAATCAGTTGTGAGATAGATTATTAAACTTTAAACTTTATAAACCAAATATGAAAATGTAAATGATAACACAATAAATGCCAACACCGTAATACAATATTTTTGTTGAGGAAACCCTGTTAAAGGTAAAACTTTAGTGGGAATTAACACCCACAAATAATGTACTGAGAGTATAGTATCCTTGTTAGAATATTTATCCTTGTTAGGAGCTTGTTACAACATTAAAATACATATTCCTTATTAGGAGACAGACCCTGTTAGGAGTCAAAAGAAATAGTAGGCTCACTTCCAAGGCACACTTCCCAAAGAACATTAAAGTCACCCTCAAGGATTCACAATCTGAACAAGTGTGCAAATAAAATACACAATCCAGTGAATTGTCTGATAGAAATTATCTTTGCTTGTTCAGTTCCAATGAAGTATTCTTCTTATAAACTTTGATCTACATCCAGAAGCCAAACAAGCCTCACAACTTTCACTTCTTCTCCTTTTTAAATATCTATCACATCTTTTCAAAAGAAAATATCACTCATATATACCCTCTTACAATAATTCACTAGGTCGCCCAGTTAACCTTTCCTAATACACAAATAATTAATTAGGTCGGCCAATTAAGGATTTCCAACATAAAAATAATTATTTAACCCCTTGATAAGATTAAAATGGTACCTATAACAAGTAAAAATCATTTACAATCCATCAATTATGTTCCCAGATCCACAATCCATGCTCACAATTCATATTACATGCTAGATGTCTAAAGTTGACCACCAATCAGGTCTTCTTCAAAATACACACCACATCTAATGTCTCCAGTAACCAAACAATAATTGAACTCAACCCATTACTCCAACATATGTCATCTATCCACCAATAAGCTCTCATCATCTGAAATATCTTTTCCAGGAAGATATACTTGAAACATAGAGACCTTCTCTGTCTAGAATCACAGTTACAGTCCAGAAACCAGTTTTCACCAAATCATCTGTAACATCCATAGTATGCAAAAAGAAGCCAAGCGACCTTAGGAATAAGGTAAAAACACAACCTTCTGTATAAATCCAAATTTTATCATTTTGAATCATCCGTACAGTGTTTGTGCACTTTTGTTTGTCAAATAACCAGTCTGTCCTCTCCACAAAAATATATGTTGACATCGATGACAAAACATAAAATATAAACAACATGATCAGTAACCAAAACTGATATCATCCAACAATATTTCCCTTTGGAATTGATGGAAACATATGGGAAAATCCATATGCATCAACCATAAATTACTCTCTCAATACAATCTTCTCAATATCCTCAACACAAATCTCTCAAAAGAGTAGGGATTTTCACATAGATTCCTTCCCCCTTTGGAAGCAATGGAAAAGGGTGCAATAACTCAATTGTAGTCTTCTGTAAGGTGTATCATTTTCAAATCTTCATGTCCATCAACTAGGTGCAAGATCACCCAAATGTACTCCATAGTATTCTCCTGTGATCACTCCTCCTACGGAGTAGATCCATACATCAAGTCGAGAGAATGATATAGCTCTAAGATCCACTGGAGTGATGCACATTTGCATCATTTAATTACCAC
Organism: Thuja plicata; assembly: GCA_018584345.1. Lineage (NCBI taxonomy): Eukaryota > Viridiplantae > Streptophyta > Pinopsida > Cupressales > Cupressaceae > Thuja > Thuja plicata. The sequence goes on along the minus strand of MU223419.1, from coordinate 398,790 downwards.
TGCGAGGGGCCACCACTCTAGGCATGCCTCTGAGATATTCTAAAGAATCTTTTGGAAAAGGTTTAGTAAATACATCTTCTATATGTTCCTTTGTGCTAATATACTCTATTTTAATCCCTTTATCTGCTACCTTCTCCCTCAAGAAATAATACTTAATAGAAATATGTTTAGTCTTTGAATGCATTACATGATTCTTTGACATATTTACTATGCTAGTGTTATCACAATGAATAACCAATGGTTCTTTGAAATTTATTCCAATGTCCTTCGGCATTTGTTTCATCCAAACAACTTGTGTATAGTTTATTGGAGAAGCAACATACTCTGACTCAGCAGTAGATTAGGAAATACAGTTCTATTTCTTGCTCAACCAAGAAACCAACCTTTTTCCAAGGAAAAATGCACCACCACTTGTACTCTTCCTATCATCCACATTACCTGCCCAATCAACATCATTATAAGCCTGCAAAGTAAAATATTTTGTTTTTTCATACCATAGTCCATATTCTACTGTCCCTTTCAAATATCTAAAAATTCTTTTCACAGCAGCAAAATGTGTCTCTTTAGGATCTACTTGATATCTAGCCACAATTCCAACTACAATGGTAATACTTGGTCTAGTGTGAGTTAGATATTGTAGACCTCCAATCATTGATCTATACTTAGTTTGTGCAACACTTTGAGTCTCCTCACTATTAGTCAGTTTGTTTCTAGTCACCATAGGAGTTCCAACAGGTTTACAATCATTCAACAATTCATTAAATACTTCAAACTTCATTCTATAAAATACAATCCTCATCAAAATAGAAAGAACAAAGAATGCAATCCATATCATAATAGAAAGTACACTTAACCTTTCACCATAATATGATCTAGTTCTTGTAGGACCACACAAATCTATATGTACCAGATCCAACTTTCCTTTTGTTGAATAAGATTTTCTCTTGAAAGTGCTTCTAGTATGCTTCCCCATAACACACTCTCTACACATAGTGTTAGATGGATTTACAATTTTAGGTAGATCTCTTACTATTTTTGTCATACTTTCCTTCACAATGTTATCAAAATCAACATGACAAAATATTTTGTGCCATAACCAATTGTCATCAACCTTCGCAATAAAACAAGAAGCTTCATATGTGTTCAATTCAAATACATCACCTTTGGATTTAGTACCATATGTGATCAAGTCTCCTAATTTACTTCTGATAGAGAATTTCCCATCAATAAATTTCAATTGATAACCCTCGGCCACTAACTGTCCAACACTCAATAGATTATGCTTAAGTCCATCAACAATTAATTCATTATCAGTGTTAGTATTTCCATCCAAATAAATAGATCCAACTCCAATAATAAGTTTAGGAGTATTGTCACCAATTCTAACAACACCACCATCATGTTTCTTCAAACTCACAAATTTGTTTTTATCTCTAGTCATATGGTGTGAACAACCACTATCTATAACCCATTCATATTTCTTTTCAACTCGGGATACTAAGGATTTTTTTTCATGCATAGGTTCATCATCCTTAATAGAAATAAATCCAATTTCATCATAGTCATCATCATCATCATCATACGATATACCCTCACTAGCATAATAATATTCCTTGTCTTTTGAATTCTTAGACTTGAAAATTTTAGTTTTGTGCTTTGGAAGTCTTGTAGGATGTCTAGATGCAAAATGACCAATCTTGTTACATGAAAAACATTTGAAAGGTAATTTTCCTTCAAAATTTCCCTTACCTCTCTTTGCTCTTATAGAAATCAGTGCCACAACTTCATCTCGATTTATTTCTTCTTCTTATATCTATTCCCATTCATCATCATAGGCTCCAAGTTCTTCTCTTAGGTCATTAATCCTGGTGCTTACATTTCCAGATAAGTTCTTTTTATTCTTGTGCATGGTTTCCTTGAATGCTGACTCAACTTTAGGTAAAGTGTCTCCTAATTATGTGGCCTCAAATGTAGTAAGATTTCCAATCAAAATCTCTCTAGTAAATTTCAATGTCAAAGGTATAATCTCCTCTATAGCTTGTACTTTGGTTCTATATGCAGTTGTCAAGGATCTGAGTATCTTTGCAATCACTTTTTCCTCACTGTACGTACCTCCAGAATTTATAATACCTGTAACCACTTCAATAATTCTCTATCCATATGCCCTAATGTTATCATCTTCTCTCATCTTCAGTGATTCCATCTTTGTCTTCCAGTTTTTTAGCTTTTCCTACTTAGTAAACTTGTCTCCAATATATAATGCTTCCAATCTTGACCAAATCTCATGTGCAGAATCAAAGTCCTTTACTTATGTGAATTCACCTTCTGAAAGTGCGCTAATCAAAGATTTCCTTACAACCATATTACATTAAAATAACTTCTTATGATCTTTAGTTTCCTTCTCTAATTCATCCTCAGTCGCTATATTTTCATTCTTCTTTGTGTTCATCCAGTAACCAATTCCCAGGCATAGCAAATGTGTTCTCATCTTGTTCTGCCAACTATCAAATTTTTCAGAATCAAACTTCAAACTATCCTTCCTATAGTAAAGTCATCTTCAGGATCACCTCAAGCTGTTAAACTTTCTCTCTAAGGACCACAAGCTCTAATACCAATTGTTAGGAATAACAGTCCATAAGACAACTGAGGGGGGCTGAATCAATTATGATATAGATTATTAAACTTTAAAATTTATAAACCAAATCTGCAAATGTAAATGATAACATAGTAAATGAAAACACCATAACACAATATTTTTTGTTGAGGAAACCCTGTTAAAGGTAAAACCCTGGTGGGAATTAACACCCACCAATAATGTACTGAGAGTATAGTATCCATGTTAAAAGATTTAGCCCTATTAGGAGCTTGTTACAACATTACAGTACATAGTCTGTGTTAGGAGACAAACCTTGTTAGGAGTCAAAAGAAATAGTAGGCTCACTTCCAAGGAACACTAACCAAAGAAGGTTAAAGCCACCCTCAAGGATTCACAATCTGAACAAGTGTATAAAGAAAATACACAATCCAGTGAACTATCTGATAGCAAGTGTCTTTGCTTGGTCAATTACAATGAATTATTCTTCTTATAAACTTTGCTCTACATCCAACAGCCAAACAAGCTTCGTAAATTTCACTTCTTCTCCTTTTTGAATCTCTATCACATATTTTCAAAATAAAAGATCACTTGTATATACCCTCTTACAATAATTCATTAGGTCAGCCAGTTAAGCTTTCCTAATATACAAATAATTAATTAGGTCAGCCAATTAAGGCTTTCCAATATAAAAATAATTATTTAACCCCTTGCTAAGATAAACACGGTACCTATAATAAGTAAACATCATTTACAATCCATCAATTATGTTCCCAGATCCACAATCAATGCTCACAATTCATATTACATGCTAGATGTCTGAAGTCGGCCACCAATTAGGTCTTCTTTAGAATACATGCCACAGTTGATGCCACCAGTAACCAAACAATAATAAAACTCAACCCATTACTCCAACATATGTCAAATTTCCACCAAGAAGCTTGCATCATTTGAAATATCTTCACCAGAAAGATATACCTGAAACACAGAGACCTACTCTGTCTAGAAACATAGTTAGAGTCTAGAAACCAATTTTCACCAACTCATCTTTAATATCCATATTATGAAACATGAAGACAAGAGACCTTAGGAATAAGGTCAACACACATCCTTCTATATAAATCCAAATTTGATTTTTCTGAATCATCCATACACTTCTTTCAGTCAAGTAACCAATATGTCCTCTCCACAGAAATATATGTTGACATCAGTGACAAAACATGAATATCAACAGCATGATCAGTAACCAAAACTGATATCATCCAACATTCACAAGTCGCATGGTATGTGATAAATATCAATATAAAGTACAATAAAATATTCCAAGAATATCACAACTTGTACAATGATACAAGAATACAACATAATAAGATAAGAACAAGTCTCCAACAATCATCAAGAAGGTACAACTACAACAAGGATCATCCTAGAAAAAGTCACGAACATCGAATCTCAATGGTAATAAAAATCACTACCACCTAACATTGTGGAACCAAAGTTCCATTCTCACCATTCTGGGGAGATAAAAATAGGCCTACACACACAAGAAACAACCAAATAAGAAAGACTAATGCCAAGGTACACTGGGTAAAAAGGTAACAAGAGGATACCAAGTTTAAAAGTATGAGAGATCAAGAGACAAAGCAAGTGTACCAAATACTCATGTAGGGACTTAGAACACATTTAGGGAAGTGTCATTATATAATTCCACTCTTGAGTTACCCTATTAGCCCAATTGACCTTGGCTCCCAAGTGACTCTAAGTGGGTTAGTAATCCTTTTGTATAGAAAAGGATTCTAATCATGAAGACCTCAAACAAGCATCCTCTCTCACTCCCATCCTAGTCTGTAATAGAAATCAAGGCATAGGTGAGAACACATAATTATATTATTAATGTTTCTCTCCTAATAGATTTATTAAGTTGTCACTTTTTAGTTACTTTAATGAGTTACCCTAGTAGCCTCTTAGGGCCCTAGCCCCCAATGCAAGCCACTTCCCCTCTACACTCCTAGATAACCTACCCTAATGTTCCCAACCACAAGACCAAAAATAAGACAAAGACAAAACCATAAAAGACTTCTTGTAAAGCATTAAGTCATGGAAATCACCAATGCAAATGTTGGAGCATACAAAGAACAATACATCCTATACAGGGATCCAGACTATCCATCCCATATTGGACATCTCAATAACCAATATTAATACTCATATTATATCACAAGATCAATGGTCATAAAAATATCAATAGAAGCTATCTCCAAACATGGAGTAACATAATCCACATGATAATCATTCAGAGCTCAAAATCACCATAACAGTAGAAACAAGGTGACCAAGATAATTAGGACTCAACACAATAGTGGTCGTCACCTTTTCATGGTTAAACATAGTGATCAAGGACTTACAAACACGTCACATCTCATCATATGTGCACAAGGTGACATAGGAACCAATCAAAGATAACAAACAGGTTAAGGACTATCCATAATAAAACCCAAAGTAGTAAAAAGATAAAATCATGAAATAATTCAAGTCCCAGGAGACAAAATTACTCTTAGGAAAAGTACACAAAACACAACAATATAGAACACACATAATTAAGTGTCTTATTATAATTTGAATATACCCAACATCATCATGTTGATTAAATAATTATTCCACCTATAACCCCATAAAAGTTCATCTTTGTTACACATATTAATATTAAGACTATAACTATAAAGTATCATTAGCATTAATTATAATCTTAATTCATTATAGTAATTCTAATTCATTAACTGAATAATTACTAACCAAATTAATCCACAAGTAAAAAAAAGTATAAATTATTCTCATTTAAATCATACTTTAACATCAATTAATTACATAATTAATCCAATAAATCACTTAACCAATAACACCAAAATCACATCAAATCACATGACTAGATAACATGATGACAAAAGTGACTAAACCCAAAATACCACAAATAAGCACAAAGGAAGGGTTCACGAGTGATGTCACTTTGACAAATTCGGAAGGTAGAAAATAAGATACTTGTCCACTATTTCAGGACAATAATGGCTTAAGTTGGGATTCATACATGTTTATTATCCCCCTCTCTTACTATTGTGATATTTTCATAAGGCATGCTCATCCTAGCAATTAAGGGAGGTCGATTCCCAGTACCTACAAACCTGCATCACAAAGTTGAGCATGTACATTATATATATATATATATATAGAGAGAGAGAGAGAGAGAGAGAGAGAATGATAGGGATCTCTTGGACATGTAGACCTCACAATACAAGTAACTAAATCTCCGTTCTCTAGCACATCAGATACATCATACAAAAATGTAAGATATTCACACCACACAGTAATGTAAAAGATATATGCCAACCTAATGCAGGAGCATCTTGGGTCATTGGAAATCCTACTCAACAAAAAAGATGTTTTTTTTGTTCTTTAGTTAGTTTGGAGGTTTCTTGGGAAGTACTCTGTTACTCGGGCTCTCTTTCTTGGTAATGCTTGTTTCTGTTGCTCAGGTTCTATCGCTCGGGCATACTTGTTTTCTATTTCTCGGGTTATGTTTCTCAAGCATGTCTATTTCCTGTTGCTTGGGTTTCTCTTTTGATGCTTAGGTTTTGTTTCTTGTTTCTTAGGGTGTTCATTTCCCGAGTCACTCTGTTGCTCGGTCAACCTTTTCCCAAGATGCTTATTTTGGAGTTGGATCTGGTGGCCAACTTCTTCAGTTAATTTTGATGGCTTAATTGATTTGGGGTCTCTCATTGGGATCTGTGTGGACCTAATTCTAGGTCTCACTTATGGATTTGAGTTTCGACCTCTCTTGTTGGACTCTTGTATATATTTTTTTCTATGTTCTTAGTTTTGGAAGTTCTAAAAGTGTACTTAGATGACAGGTTGGATAGAAGATTGAATTATCTGTCAACAGGTCTGTGACCTTGCATGTAGGAAAATCATATTGTAATTCACTGAATGTATATGGATGAAAATGGGAAGGCCTTACAGCCTGACATGTAATTATTTTGATCAAATTAATATAAAGGATCTCTATTTTTTCTTCTCTCACTATTGTTGTTGTTTTTTCTTTTTTGTGTTTGCAAGGTGGTTTGGTAGTTTGGAGATCCCTAAGCCCCATCTTCATCCCTCATTGCGTCAGGTGGTATCATAGAATTGGTGACATCTAAGTTCCTTCTTGTAAACCCTAACCCTATTTGGTATTATTTTGGGGTAGAAGATTGTGATCTAACCTATAATTAGAGAGGGATTCAAGATGGTTCCTAGGAAAGGAAATGCAGATCCAGGTCTAGCTGATATGCTTAGACAGATGGCTACTAGATTGGAAACTGTTGAGATAGCCCAGCGCAAAGCAAGACATCTTGAGGATGTTAGTGATGATGAAATAGAAGAGGTTCAAGGTGAAGCTGCACCTGCACCTGTGATGAATCAGAAAGAAGAGATATTCCTGAGAGCTTTGAAAAGTTTCAAATCCACACCTCAGTTTAATCCTCCTGAGTATAGTGGAAAGTTGGATTCTGATGAATTGATTGACTAGATAACTGAAATAGAAAAGTATTTTGAATATGAGAATGTAGTAGAGGATAAAAAGGTGAATATTGCAAGCAAAAATTTTAAAGGTCATACATCCTTATGGTGGGAACATCTACAATTGGATAGGAAGAAGAAAGGTAAAGACAAAATCAAGGTATGGGATAAGATGGTAAACAAATTGAAAGGAAACTTTCTACCTTGTGATTATCAGATTAACCTAATAAGGAAAATGCAAAGTTTTAAGCAGAAAGACAAATTAGTAAAAGAATACACTAAGAAATTCTATAGATTAGACATCAGATATGAACATGTTGAAGATGAAGTGGAAAGAATAGAAAGATACCTGAATGGATTGAGAGGTTCTATGCAAGATGAAATCATTTTGGTCAAAATGGAAAGCATTTAGGAGGCATATCAATTTTTCCTAAAACAATAGGAGAACTTGAACAAAACATATGAACAAATACAAAGAGGCAGAGGTGGTAGATTCCCTAGAGGAAGAGGTAGATCTCATAGTGAAAACAATAGATCTGAACTAGACAAGTCAGTTTTAGACACATCTCAAGATAAAGGAAATATTGAATGGAAAGGTGGAAGTTCATATCGAGGAAGAAGAAATTAATCTAGAGGTGGTTATAGAAGAAAGGGATTCCAAGTAACTTGTTATAATTGTGGTGAAGAAGGACATAAATCCTTTGAGTGCACACATGCAAGAAAGAAAGGAAGTAGTAGCAGAAATGCATTGGTGCAAGAAGAATCACCAAATGAAGTTGAAAGGGAAGGAAATATCATGATCCAAAGAATACTATGGAGTGATAAGGATAAGAAAGATCCGATCAGGAAAATTTTATGCAAGACTAGATGTAGAGTTGTAGACAAGATCTGAAAGGTGATAGTTGATTGTGGAAGCTTGGAGAATCTGGCATCTAAGGAAATGGTTGCAAAGTTGCAGTTGGAAAGGATGAAACATCTGAATCCCTATCAGATATCATGGATCAAGGATGACCATAAATTAATGGTGAGTGAACAATGTTTTGTGAATCTGAAAATTGGAAAGTATTATGATAAGGTGTTGTGTGATATTATGCCTAGGGATTGTTATATTTTTTTGGGTAGACCTTAGCAATATGACAGACATGCTATACATGATGGAAGGTTGAATAGATATTCTATTTGGGTTGATGGTAAGAAACAAGGTTTGTTACCTCTGGTTGAAGAATTTGCTGGTCAAATATGTACATCTATGAAAGTTTGTCTGATGGAAGGTAGACATTTTGTTAAGGATTTGAAAAGAAATGATATCTATTATGCATTGATTCCTAACAAACTGATTAAGAATACTGAAAGTGAAATTTCCTGCAAAATTTGAAAAGTTGCCCACTGAGTACAAGGATATAATTTCAGATAATGTACCTGATGGTTTACCACCAATTAGAGATATCAATTATTGTATGGATCTGATCCCTAGAGCTAGTTTATCAAACAAACCACCACATAGGTTAACACTGACCGAGAATAAAGAGCTTAACTGACAAGTTCATGAATTGTTGAACAAAGTCTTGATTTGAGAAAGTTTGAGTCCATGTGCAGTACCAGCTGTATTGGCACCTAAAAAGAATGGAGAATGGAGAATGTGTACTGATTCCATAGAAATCAACAAGATCACAGTGAATTATAGGTTTCCTATACTGAGAATGGATGACATAATGGATTGTTTGAGTGGAGCAAGATATTTACCAAAATTGATTTGAAAATGGATATCATCAGATAAGAATTAGAGAAGGTGATGAATGGAAGACTGCTTTTAAGACAAAGGAATGTTTGTATGAGTGGTTGGTTATACCTTTTGGTTTAACTAATGCACCGAGTACATTTATGAGGTTAATGAAAGAAGTTTTAAAGAAATTATTGAATAAATGTGTGATTGTATACTTGCATGATATTCTAATATTAAGTAAAACTAGAGAAGAGCATTCGATGTATATAAGGAAAGTGTTGCAGCTATTGAAAGAGGAAAAGTTACTGATAAATCTAAAGAAATGTTCCTTCATGAAAGAAGAGCTTGTGTATTTGGGTTTTGTGATTTCAGTTGATGGTTTGAAGATGGATCCAGGGAAGGTTGAAACTATACTAAATTTTCCTACACCTGAGAATGTCATTGAGGTAAGATCATTTCATGGATTGGAAAGTTTTTATAGAAAGTTTATCAAAAATTTTAGTTCTATTTGTAATGCTATGACTAAAAAAATGAGAGGAGACAAAGGACAATTCAAATGGTCACATGGAGCTGATAAGAGTTTTGAGGCTTTGAAGCTGAAAGTTGTTGAATTACTTGTGTTAGCATTACCTAATTTCAATAAGGTATTTCAAGTTGAATGTGATGCAAGTAGAAGTGCAGTTGGAGCTATGTTGACTCAAGAAGGTAAACCTATTTCTTTCTTTAGTGAAAAGTTGAATGATGCTAAGAGGAAATATTCTATCTATGATCAAGAGTTATATGCTATAGTGCAAGCTATGAAGAAATGGAGACACTATTTGATGCCAAATGAATTTTTGTTGTATATTGATCATAAAGATTTATAGTATTTGGGTAGTCAGAATAATTTGAATCAGAGACATATGAAATTGGTAGAGTATTTGTAGAGTCTCACATTTGTGATTAAATGAAAGAGTGGAGTATCTAACTGAGTTACTAATGCATTGAGTAGAAGAAGATCTTTGTTGACTGAAACAAGAATTGAGGTTCTTGGTTTTGATGACATGAATAATTTGTATGAAAGTGATCCTAATTTGTCAGAGTAGTGGAGAGTGGACAAAGCACCTAGTTCAAATCAATCAAGTAAGTACAAAGACTATTTCATTCAGGAAGATATTTTGTTCAAATATATTCAGTTGTGTATACTGAGATGATCAATGAGGACTAATTTGATAAAGGAGAAACATAGTAGTGGATTGGCTGGACATTTTGGTATTGATAAAACATTAAGTTTTCTAAAGGAGAGGTATTTTTGGCCTCAATTGTATAAGGATGTTCAGAAATTTGTGAAAAGTTGTCGAGTTTGTCATGTTCCAAAAGGAGTGAGTTAGAATATTGGTTTGTATACACTGATTACCAGTCCTAAGAAACCTTGGAGTGATATTAGAATGGATTTTGTTCTTGGCTTACCTAGGATAAAAAGAGGTAATGATTTCATATTTTTTGTTGTGGATAGATTTTCTAAAATGAAACATTTCATACCATGTAAGAAAAAACAAGGTGCTGTACATATAGAAGATCTTTTCTTTAAGGAAATTTTCAGATTGCATGGATTACTGAAGAGTATCATCTCTGACCGACACAATAAGTTTGTAAGATATTTTTGGAGAACACTTTGGAAGAAGTTGGATATTGAGTTGAAGTTTAGTTCTACATTTCATCCACATACTAATGCACAAACAAAGGTTATAAACTAAAATTTGGGTAATAGGTTGAGATGCCTAGGTTGAGACACACCAAGTAATTGGGAGTTGATGTTGGCACAAGAAGAATTTGCATACAATAGTTCACTGAATAGAAGTACTGGAAAGACACCTTTTGAGATTGTTCATGTCACACAACCGAGAGGTATATCAGATTTGAGAGATATTTTTGGAGAAGAGAAAAGAAGTGCTAAAGTAGAAGAATTTGCTGAGTTCATGAAGACATTGCATGAAGATGTAAAATAGAAGCTAGAGAAAAGTAATCAAAAGTACAAGGATAGTGCAGACACATCAAGAAGACATAAAAAATTTGAAGTTGGTGATGAGGTTATGGTTCATCTGAAGAAGGGAATATTTCCTATTGGAACATATGGTAAACTAAAGATGAAGAAATTTGGTCCTTGCAAAATACTGAGAAGGTTTGACAATGAAAATGCTTATGAAGTTGAATTACCTGATGACATGGATATATCACCTATATTCAATATTTCAGACCTAAATGAATATCATGAACCTGATGAAGAAGTGACAGTACTGATGTAACTACAAGTCTTTCTCTATATACTATCCTCTCCTAGAGTATCCTATAGGATACTTCTTTGACCTATTAGGGTTCTGGACTAACCCTAATTTCCCAAGGATTCTCTACACAAGATCCTTCTTCTTTCAACTTGTATACACCAATCAAGAAAACAAATCACTCATCACCAAGCCCATGGAGCTCTTCTTGTACCATCTACACTTATTGATCCTACATTATCAAGATAAATTACACAAGAGAGGTAGGCTTCTTGGATTTCAATTGGATCCAATCCAATACCTACAAACACACTTTGCAATAGAACCCTAAACGAGTTCCAAGAAACATAGAAATTTCACCCAAAATAGGGCTATAAGAAATTAGGCCTAATTAGGAACCTTTTCCCAAATAACTTGAAATTATCCTTAACAAGATGGAAATAACATTTGATTTTGACACCCTTTACAAAGATCTAAGATATTTTCTAGGTCTTTCCTCCCCAAGTTGTCTATATAGTGGGTTCCTACATACAAGCCTAAATTTAAGGGTTTCAACTCAAACAGAGCATGGCCATAAAAATATTCATTTTCACCATTAATAATACCTTACCAAAGATTCTCATTGAATTTTGGACTTCTTCACACATATATCCACCTCTCCACAAGCTCTGATTAAAGAAATCAATGCTTTCAATCCCTCCTAACACCTCTGCAACTTTTTGTGATCCCTAACCATGTAACTCTGACTCACCTAGGGCATCACTATAAAAATAGCTTGCTTTCCTTCTAGGGCCCATCCTTCACTATACAATATAATCAAGGAGTCATCTTCCTAATTCCAAAGGCCCATATAGATTCCATAGTGGAAAGAGAAGTTATGACCCCATTTTGAGAAACAACTTGGTTTAGACCAGTGCCAGTGCAGAATAGAAAAAATTTTACATAAGAAAGGAAATATGAATGAAAAAAAAAACCAATCACATACAAAATCAATCATTTACACCTTCTAACTCATGCACTAAAGAAAATGCAAAGTTCAATCCATTAAAGACCAAAATGCAAAAAAAAAAAGCTAAACTGTAATTGGTTTCTTAGTAACACAATCTATATAGATAAATTGTGAAATCAACCAACCTCGTACAAAGGTCGAGGGAGGCCTTATATAGTTGACCATGACCCTAACTCAATGGTTTCAGATAGCTAGAAACCCAAATTCTAGAAAAGACATCATTGTAAGAAATGTTGTCAATGTTGTCAATGACAACATTGACAACTGAAAAACTTAACCAATTACATATTTAGGCTAAGTAAACTTCAAATAGGTCTCCTAAACACTTCCTTGTCCAATTAGACCCCTAAATGCATAAAGAACAAAAATTGACAAATTTGGACAACACTTGAAAAGAAAGTCACTAAGGACCTAACAAGACCTCTTAAACTAACACAACACATCCTAGGACTCATCTAGTCCCATTATTCCACTAGTGGTGTGCTAAGACCACTATAGCCAAAAAAAACCTAGAAGCCCTAGGTTACCATTTATCCCTACCTAGGTGCTCCTGGACCATACTCCCCCACAAAGGAAATTCATGTCACTCATGTGGAAAAAATGTATTTAGAGATTCCCACCTTCTTGAAGTTTATAGCTGCAATCCATGATGCCTCTAATCCAGGCCTATTCTTCCACTTGATGAGGTGCTCCATGTACACCTTGTGTCTTGTAGTCTTTTTAACTCTGGAATTTAGAACCTTGTCTGCTTCTAACTGTGGCTTGGGAGGTAATTCAGTAGATTCAACATCACTAAAGACCCCTTGACTATTGTGACCTATATTAGTTAGTGGCCCTTTAAATTTGATCAAGTCTTGGACATTAAAAATAGGAGATATTCTCAAATCTGAAGGTAAGTCTATTTTGTATGCATTAGCCCCATACTTGGCTATGACCTTGCAGGTTCTTACCCTGTTCATCTAAATTTTAGTAGGTATACTTTTCTATAATTTGGATTTGTTCAAATGAACCATTACATATTCACCTATCTCAAACTAAATGTCTCTCCTTTTTCATCTACCTTGGCCTTCAAATTTTGTGTACTGTCTTGTATGGTCTTCTTAACTTGTTCTTGGATCTCCTTCATGGTTTGAGTGAAGTCCTCAGCATGCTACTCCTATACTCCATGCCTCCAAGATCCCTAAGCTCACACACACCCCTTGGGTGCATTCCATAAACCACTTCAAATGAGCTTCTTCCTGTAGTTATATTCTTACTATCATTATATGCATACTCTGCTTGGGGAATGACCACATCCCATGTCTGACCATACTCTTTGGTGAGGCACCTCAATGGGTTACCCAGAACTCTATTGACCACCTTAGTTTGGCCATCTGTCTAAGGATGGTAGGATGAACCAAATGAGAGATTAGTACCCAATCTATTCCACAATGTTTTCCAGAAATAGCTCATGAATTTTGCATCCCTATCTGATACAATACTTAGGGGAAAACCATGGATTCTCACAATCTCCTTAAAGAACAAATATGCTATATGGCTAGCATCATGAGTAGTCTTGCAAGGTATAAAATGACCCATTTTACTAAATCTATCAACCACCACATATATGCTATCATATCCTTGTTTTGTCTTGGGTAAACCCACTATGAAGTCCATGCTCACACACTCCCATGGCCTATTTGGGACTAGTAAGGGTTGATACAAACCTGGATTACTCATTCCTCCTTTAGCTTTCATGCACACTACACATTTCTCAACATACCTAGTCACATTCCTTATCAACTTTGGCCAATGGTAAAACCTTTTTACTAGCTCCAATGTCTTGTTCATACCAAAGTGACCACTCAAGCTTCCATTATGTTTCTCCTGTATGATATTTTCTCTCATTGAACCCCTTGGTACACATAACTGATTACCCTTAAATAATAGTCCATTTTGCAAAGTAAAATCAGAGAACTTGCTATGAAAATGATTCTGAAAAATCAATACACACCTTGTAGGCTTCACCAAAGTCCTCATATTCCTTGTAGAGATCATTGAAACTCTCTATTCCAATGCTATTCAACTGAACTTTCTTGAGCTGTCAACAATCTATTACTTAGTGCATCTGCAACCTTGTTCAATTGCCCCTTCTTATGCTTAATTGTGAATGTGAATGCTTGTAGGTATTGCATCCACTTTAGGTGTCTATTTCTTAGTTTCTCTTTGGTATTGATATAGCTAAGGGCCTAATTTTTAGTAAACACTACAAATTCCTTGGGTAGTAAGTAATGCCTCCACTTCCTAGGTGACTGGACTAAGGCCGCATACAATTCCAAGTCATAAGAAGAGTACTTCTTCTTGGCTTCATTTAAGTTTTCACTAAATAAGGATACTGACCTATCTTCTTGACTTAACACACCCCCTACTACCATACTACTTGCATCACACTCTATGGTAAAAAAATTTCAAAGCTGGGCAATTTTAGGATAGGTTGTGTTTCTACTTCTTCAATAGTTCAAAGGCTTTTTCTGCTTCTAAGGTCCACCTAAAATTTGTTTTTACCCCACCCATGATGGTATCCAACAATGGTGCATAAATATCTAAAATTCCTAATTAATTTCCTATAAAATTGGACTAACCCATGGAAACTTCTTACCTCAATTGCTTTGGTAGGTGGTGGCCATTTTAGGATAGCTGCAACTTTGTCTTGATCCATCTTCAAGGACCCATTGGACACTCCAAAGCCCAAGTACACAAGTTATTGCTTTAAAAAACACAGACTTCTCAAGATTCATGGCTAGCTTCTCTTCATGTAATCTCTGCAATACAATCTCCACATTCTTGATATGCTCCTCTCTTGTTTTGCTAAAGATTAGTATATCATCAAGATATATAACTACAAACTTCCCTGTGTAGTCCTTGAGCACTTCATTCATGAGCTTCATGAATGTGATTGAAGCATTTGTAAGACCAAATGGAATCACAAACCACTCATACAACTCATTTGTGGTCTTGAATGTCATTTTCCATTCATCTCCCTCCTTCACCCTGATTTTGTGGTAACCACTTTTCAAACCCAGCTTAGTGAAGTACATTTCCCCTCCAAGAAAATACATAATATCTTCAATCCTAGGTATGGGGAGCCTATACCTTATTGTAATTATGTTTATAGCCCTTGAGTCTATGGAAATTCTTCATTTTCCTCCCTTCTTGGATGCCAACACAACCGGGACTACACATGGGCTAATACTCTTCTTGATCAATCCTTGATCCAAGAGTTCTTGCACTTGTCTTTCCAATTCCAAGTTTTGATCCAGGGTAAGCTTTTAAGTTACCTTATTAGGAAAATATGCACCAAGGAAAAAATCTATCTGATGGCTTATCACTCTTCTAAGAGGTAAGGTTGTAGGATTTTTATCACTTACTATATCCTTGTACTTCACAAGCAATTCTTGAATCTTTGATGGTAAGGATTCCTTGACAGACTTCTCTTCTTCCTTGGGATTTAGAACAATATATATCCTTCATTATTATCATCCTTAAGGTCTTTGACAAACTCCTTTCCAATACACAAAAAAATTCTAGGAGTCTTGGGTTGTTTCTCATCCTCTTCAAACAAAGATTGAATCTTGAAAGTTATACCACCTTTCTTGAATGTTATGGAATTCTCTTTCCCATTATACACTGCTTGACTGTCATATTACCAAGGCCTTCCTAAGAGAAAATGAAAAGCATCCATTGGTAATATGTCACAAAGCAACTTGTCCTTATAGCCTGTTATAGAAAACTCAACACAAGTTTGTTCATTTACCAATACACTTTGGCCTTTATTTAACTATGTCACTTTGTATCTATTTACATGGGGTAATTTGGTTAGCTTAGTTTTTCCACTGCCTCCTCTGATATGATGTTATCCATGGAACCATAATCTATAATCACCTTACAAAATTTGCCAAGGATCTTGCATCTTATCCTGAACAAAGCCCTCCTATGTTTGGGTTCATCTTTGAATGGTTGCCTTATCAACACCCTTCTAAAAATTAGATTTTCTCCCATCTCCGAGTCTAGATGATCAATGTTAGGTTCTTTGACACTTGAAATGTCATCCTAAGCATATGCCACTCTCTTGTCATGGTTTTATGTAGTAGGTTTCTCAGGGCATCTATATGTTGGGTGGCCCAATTGACCACAGTTGTAACACTTCATACTTTCAAAGTAAATGTTACTTCTACCTGACCCTCTTCCTCTACTAGGGCCTCCTTGATTACCCCTACCTCTGATATAACCCCCTCTTGGATTATTTTCATTTCTATTCTCTATTATTTTGGTTTCACCTTGGCTTCTTTTCTCATTTCCTCTATCTTTATATCCCCCTCTTTGACCCCATTGGTCTCTTCCTCTACCTCTATTTTTGAAGTTAGAGTCACCTTTCTTTCTATTCTTTTCCTCCACCTTTAGAGATAGTTGATGAAACCTCTAAACTGTAGTTGGTGTCAATAGAATAATCTCTTCTTGGATGTTCCATTTAAAACCACCCAAATACCTTGCCACCTTTATTAATTCTTCTTCTTGTTTCTTGGACCTAAGACACAATCTCTGAAACTCCTCTATATAAGAGGCCACATCCATGTATTTTTGTTTCATATTTTTCCTTTTCCTATGGAGTTGAATCACACAGTCCTCTGGTAAATAATTTTCTTTCAGCTTGGTCAACATGGCATTCCAATTGGATATAGGCTCCTTTCACATTCTTATCCTCTCATCTTGAAGATACTACCAACATGTTAGTGCTGACCGTCTGAGTCTTGACTTGGCCACCTTGAGCTTATGTGCCTCTGTCACACCTTCACATTCAAAATGGTTCTCCATACCATCAATCCAATCCATAACTTCTTCGATGTCCATCTTCCCCCTAAAAAAGGGTACACGTTCCAATGCATTCCATCCTAGGTGTTTTATAGCTTTTAAGAAGGGTTATTCATTCAAGAGAGGGTCTGGTTCACGAATAATGTCTTCCTCAATGATTGTTTTACCCCTATCACTACTTTCAACTTCTTTGTTCCTAAATGCATTAGAAAATTATTATATCCTTATCTTCATTCCTTCTAAGGCTTCTTCAAGGAGTCTTATCTTCTCCTTTTTCTCATCCACCTCTTTAGCTAACTCTTCATTAGTCACCATGTTTGACTCTCCCACTGATTCACCAGTAGTTTTAGACATACACGGTTCTCCCAAGTCTTTAAATTTCTTTGATACCAATCAAATTTAGCTACAATTATTTCTCTGTACCCTATCCTCTCCTAGGGTATTCTATATGCCACTTCTTTGACCTATTAGGGTTCTGGACTAACCCTAATCTCCCAAGGATTCTCTACACAAGATCCTTCTTCTTTCAACTTGTATACACCAATCAAGACAACAAATCACTCATCACCAAGCCCATGGAGCTCTTCTTGCACCATCTACACTTACTGATCAAACATTATCAAGATAAATTCCACATGGAGAGGTAGGCTTCTTGGATATCAATTGGATCCAATCCAATACCTACAAACACACTTTGTAATAGAACCCTAAATGAGTTCCAAGAAACATAGAAATTTCACCCAAAATAGGGCTACAAGAAATTAGGCCTAATTAGGAACCTTTTACCAAATAACTTTAAATTATCCTTAACAAGATGGAAATAACATTTGATTCTGACACCATTTACAAATATCTAAGATATTTTCTAGGTCTTGCCTCCCCAAGTTGTCTGTATAGTGGGTTCCTACATACAAGCCTAAATTTAAGGGTTTCAACTCAAATAGAGCATGGCCATCAAAATATTTGTTTTCAACATTAAGAATCCCTCACCAAATATTCCCATTGAATTTGGGACTTCTTCACACATATGTCCACCTCTCCACAAGCTCTTATTGAAGCAATAAATGCTTTCAATCCCTCCTAACAGCTCTACAACTCTTTTTGATCCCTAGCCATGCAACTCTAGCTCGCCTAGGGCATCACTGTAAAAATAGCTTTCTTTCCTTCCTGGGCCCATCCTTCACTATAAAATATGTACAAGGAGTCATCTTCCTAATTCCAAAGGCCCACATAGATTCCATGGTGGAAAGAGAAGTTATGACCCCATTTTGAGAAATTGCCTGGTTTAGACCAGTGCCAGTGCAGAATATAAATTTTTTTACATAAGCAAGGAAATATGAAAAAAAAAAAAAACCAATCACATAAGGAAGAAATAATTTACACCCTCTAACTCATGCACCAAATAAAATGCAGAGTTCAAGCCATTACACACCAAAATGCACAGAAAATGCTTAGCTGTAACTAGTTTCTTAGTAACATAGTACATACAGATAAATTGAAAAAATAAACCAACCTCATACAAAGGTCAAGGGAGGCCTTATATATTTTACCATGACCCTAACTCAACGGTTTCATACAATTATAAACCCAAATTCTCAAAAATACATCATTGCAAGAAATTTTGTCAATGTTGTCAATGACAACATTGACAACTTTTACAACTTTTGGGACTCTTGCATACAACTTGGTCAATCAACTCAAAAAAATAACCAATTACATATTTAGGCTAATTAAACATCACATAGGTCTCCTAAACACTTCCTTGTCCAATTTGACCCCTAAATGCATAGAGAACACAAATTGAAAAATTTGGACAATACTTGCAAAGAAAGTCACTAAGGACCTAATAAGGCCTCCTAAACTAACACACAACATCCTAGGACACATCTTGTCCCATGATTCCACTAGTGGTTTGGATAAGACCACTAAAAGACAAAAAAAAACTAGAAGTCCTAGGTTACCATCTATCCCTACCTAGGTGCTCCTGCACCAAGTACCAAGTGATTATCCTAAGAAGCAGATAGAAGAAGTTGAGAAGATTTTGAAACAAAGAATTGGCAGAAGTACAAGAGGAAAAGAATACATGGAATATCTGGTAAAGTGGAAGAGCAGGCCGATTAAGGAATCATCTTGGATTTCTCAATATAAGTTGGATTCATTTCAAGTTGGACCTAACACATTATTCAGGGAATCATTTTTTGTAACCCAAGGTGTCTAATGTAGGAACATCTTGGGTCATTGGAAATCCTGCTCAACCAAAAATATGGTTGTTTTGTTCTTTAGTTAGTATGGAGGTTACTCGGGAAGTACTATTTTACTCGGGCTTTTTTGCTTGGAAATGCTTGTTTCTACTACTCGGGTTCTGTTGCTTGGGCATGCTTGTTTTTTGTTGCTCAGGTTCTGTTCATCACACATGTCTATTTCCTGTTACTTGGGTTTCTCATCTAATGCTCAGGTTTTGTTTCCTGTTGGTCGGGGTGATATTTTCCCAAGTTACTCTATTTCTCAGTCAACCTGTTAGAAATTTTTCTTATAGAATCAATTAAAATAGAATTAAATACTTGAATCTCAATTCCCAATTCAGATTCATACATGAACAAGGATAATTAACAAGGATATAATCCTTCTTAACTTTGAGCTCCACAAACTCAGGTGGGTGTACCTATTTCCAGATTCAGTAAATAACTTAGAATCTAGCAGTGGATCAAGGATTCATGATCCTTCTTATTTTTAAGTTCTTGGAACTAGGAAGGTTAACCTATTGAATATCTCTCTAAGGAATCATTAATATAAATTGCATTTCTCAATACAATTAGCTAGACATCCACATATTTTGATAATAGTAAGTAAAGATTTCAATTTTTGATTGATTGATCATAATACTACTAATCAAAACTTGACCAGTGCGTAATCCATTGGGCCATAGAGTAACCATGAAAACATACATTCATCAAAGATAGTTAATCTAAATACAATAAGATCTCAGATAATATGCCTTACAAAGTATCCTCCCACTCTCATATCCCTGTATCAAATTCTTGCACAAACCCTAACTCCCTAGAACTATCTATAAGATTTAAACCATCCTTGATTGCTACTTACAAATACCAACATAGTTACCTTGCAACTGATACATTTAACATGCCTTACATATCAAATATACAAGAGCTGAATACAATGCAAGAAGACATCAACAATTTGAGACTAGAAATTCCATTGTATTTTTATTAATAACTTTCTGATTTCAATACATTCAGACTGATTGTAGACTTGAAAAACTAGACATCATTTCAAAAGACTGCTTTGTAGTTTTTATTTTACCATCCTCTTCAAAATATTACAAATTTCTATTTATAGACAGCCCTAGTTATCTTGGAATCCTTTTGGAAAATAAGGATGCAACAAGCTTCGGATGACTAGGCTATAAGACAAAATTTACACTTCATAGATGAGACAAAAATTAGGCGGAGAGAATAACAGTTCTTTGTTACAAGTTATATAGTCCTTTGTCTCATGACCGCCTGAATTCTTGCAACTTCCTTGAGGTTGGTAGGTCCTTATCATCTGGGATTTTTCATCTTCATTGATGCAAAAACTTGAACTTGCCTTTGTTCAGACAGCTAGGCAGCACTAGTGCTTGCTGTCACTCCTATACTACTACTTTCTGTTATTGGAGTGACCATACCATACTTGCTAATCTAGGTGGTAAACACCTCATCATCTGGCCAACTAAAGTTGAGAACCTCATATTTTTGGTTGTTGAACTCCTCCCAATCAACACTAGCCTTTTAAATCTCTAATTCCAAAGATTCAAAAAATTCTTTGGCCTTGTTGAGAATGTCAATATTTCACACAAACCAACCTATTTCTTCCAATGTAATAATAATGTTTGTCTTGTTGGTTAGTGTTTCATTCAATGACCATATTTTTCTTGATATCTAGGTCAATCATCAGCTTAAGGAATTTGTATGTCCTTGTCAAGATGATATCAATTTTATTTTTTTCCTTTGAGGTAGATAAACATATTTTACATGGGATTTCTTCCCTTTCCAATTATCAATTATCAAGACCCAATGCTCTTTATCTTCATCATGCTTGCTTATTATGCTGACAATCTTCTTTCCCATCAAATGAAGGTTGGAAAGATTGGCTTCACTAGCAGACCTCTTAAGGTTAGAATATATTTTATCACAATGCCTCTGCTTCACCAATTCCCCAACTTCCTTATATGCAGGGGAGTCCTCAAGATCCCTCTTGCCTTCTTCCTCCAACCTTGATCTTTTAGTAATCAACCTGTTATTTTTAGCTTCTAGCTCTACTCTCTTAGCATCAATAATCTCTTGGGTATTAGGACTTAATGGTGAAGGGGATGGGGGGTAAGTAACAAATGGGCTAGATGATGAGGGTTTGTGAACCTCCTGAGAAATCATCACCTGGGGCATTATTTGAACTGTCTGCCTCCCCTCCAAAATTACTATTCTATTATCCTTTTGTAGGGATTTAACCCTTTCATCATTGTATGCTTTCAAAACAAATTCATATTTCTGATTTAGGCTATCATAAGCTTCTTTTTCCTTTTCATCCACCCTCAAACTTAGATTAGTTGTTTGAAGGACAAGGTTAGCTTCCTCAGTACCTGAGGTACTAGAAACTCTCTTAACAATGAGGCTTCCTGCATCCTCAATTTTATCATTTTATTTCATTCTTCTTCTATCTTTTTTCTTCAAGGCCCAGATTGCTAAGGCTGCATGATTCTCACTAAACTATGCACCAGTTGATGTCCGATCAGTGCTCAATTGTTTTTCCTCCTTTTTGACAGCATCAAATACTACAACATCAACTAAGTCCGACTGAGGTAGGATGAGGACTCCCTATTTCTTGACCAATTCTCTACCCTCTCCAAGGGTGATTCTGTCAAATCTAGACACTAGCTCCTGCTTGACCTCCTTTTCTATATCATCTTTAGTATGATTTGGCTGAGCTTCCTGCAAATTTTGGCATTTACTATTGAATTCATCAATGTAAATTCTCCATAGAAATTGAATGAATGCCCTAGTCTTGACAAAGATGTCATCTGACAAGAACTCCTCACTGGCCTACTTAGTCACAGGGTCTAGTTCTTTACCTGTGAATTCTGCCACTATGAGGTCAGCATTTGTATGTCTAGGTGCCTCTAGCATCCCTTCTTGTAACTCTTGGGCAGTAACAAAAAAATTTCCAGTGTTCCTCATTTGAACCAATTGCTCAGTAATGGCTTGGTCATCAAAATGCATAGGGGACTGGGAGGGAGAGAACAACTCACTCTCTTACTCTTTTCCTTCCACCTTTTGTCTTTTGGGAGAGTTCCTTTATGCTAAGAAGGCTTATCAACTTTGGACATGATAGTAGAGTACCCACTCCTCTTGTACACCACATAATCCCTTAGTGGGACTACTCTTCCTTGTGGAAGTTTTCTCAAAAGAGCATGAGCCTTTTCTGGCTCAACTTCCATTATCCTCTGTCTCTTCTCATTGAGGGTCTGCATGATTCTCATGAATAAAGTCGTCAGGGACTCAATTTTCTTGTCCCAAGGGAAAAATTCCTTCAAAGGATCATAATATTTATCAAAATTGTGTACAAAGTCCAATGACTTCTTGTACACCAGCCATTTTTCCTTCCTGATCTCCTTGTCACCTAGGTCAAGAACATTTATGATATTATCCTCAGGGTAATTAAACTGATGCTCTAATGTTAAGCACTTGGTTCTTTTTCTGAACATACCCATTACAAAATCCTCATTATTTGCACACCTGGATACATATGTTGCTAAGTGATAAGGTTGAAAATACTTATCAAACTATGTCCACCCACCCTTTATTATGATGAAATGATGGGCTCTGGTGAGGGTAGGGAAAATACTTCCCTTCATTTTTCCTATCAAGGCTTCTTCCTGTAATCCACCCAATTGTCTTAAAATCTCTGCTATCCCAATCTTCAAAGGGACTCTGTAGGGCAGCACATTAGGGGTTCCCCCGAATCCATAAACCCTTATTACTATAGAAATAGGGTACAAAATCAAATCTCCCCAATTGTGGGAAATCTTCAATTATGGGGAAAACTCCATGGGTCTCAAAAACCTCATCATATCAGTGTGGATCTTGGAATTTTGATTGCAAAACAATGACCTAAGCCTAGTGGAAAAACCCCTATCAAAGTAAACATAATTGGCTTCTTTTCTATCCCATGATAGATCAACACTCCACATCTGAACATGCAAATCCTCATCACCTTGGAACTTAGTCAAGTCCATCTCTTCCTCAAAGAAGTAAGCATTATTGAAAAAGAACATGTGCATCATAAGGGAATACCATCCCATTGGTTTAAGTATGTTGATGTCCTGGATTCCTACCAAACCTTCATGCATTTGTTGGGAAATGTAAAATGCAAAGTCAAAAACTACTGATAGGTGGGGATGTAGAATCTGAACCACCATGAGTATTATATGAGTAGGCATTGTTACTTCTTCTTCTCCTAGAACCTAGCACAGGACACCATCCATTTTCTTGGCTTTTCCATTGAAATAATCAAATTTGAACGGCTCTAGTGTGTTAGGCCCTACTACAATCAACTCTCCTATCTTGTTAAAGTATCCTTTCAAAGCTTCATTTCTATAATACTCCCTCTGGGTTTGGTATAGTTATTTAAATTATTCAAATTCAATATCATCCATTTGTATTGAAGTATCACTCATTTTAAAGATTCTTCTGATTTCATCAACTAAGATGGTCAATAGCACATTTCCCTGTGTATCCCTAACAACCCTGGATACTTTATCATAAGTGTTGGCGATCAAAGTGAATAGGTCTGTATCCATGAATACCCCAGGTACTATCAAATTTCCTACATCCAAGTCCCATATGTTACAATCTCGGGTAGGAGCATTTCTTTGGCTGTATGTAGTTCTAAACAGAGTAAGACCATTAAAACTAGTTTTAACATCTTTGGCCCATCTACCCGAATCATACAAGCCTTCTCCTATTTTGAAATAGGGATGTGTTGGAAATATTCTCTTGATTTGAGTTACATCACCCATAGATCCTTTCAATTGTTGCAATAGATCCTCCCTAACATTTCTCTTTTGGTAATCCACTTCTCCATAAATTTCAATCCTAGGGGCCATTCTGAACCTAAGGATTTTTGCTAAGATGAAATTCAGACTTTGAAACGATAAATTTGAAGGCCTTTTGAACTAGAAATCTTACTAGGATTTTGAACGTTGCTGAATTAGAGAAAACTTACCCATTCTGCAATTTTATTGTGTGGAGTTGAATATCTCTACAATTCTATTCTTTGCTCGAATGAATTTGGTGAATTATTGTGACTTCATGTCAAATTAACTTGTTTTACGGCTTCAATCAAATTAGTCATTCATATTGAATTCAACTGGAGTAGTCACACGTTTCTACAATCAATTGTCCTGCTTCAAACTCACGGCTTAATGGTTTACTGGAACTTATTTTAATAACTTTGAATTTATGCCATGGATCTTAAACAGCATTTATTTCATCTGACGGTTCTCTTCTCTTCCTGAAAACAATTGTTCACCCAGGACATGTGTCGGCACTGCTTAATCACATGTCCATTAGATTTCATTCACTTTTCCTCTAAGTGATTATGCAAACCATCTGATCTTTTTACACTTGCAACATTATTAACATGATTTCCGCATTGTACTAGACCCACTTTTTATGCCATGTTTTGCTCAGACTTAATCTCTTACTGCTTAGATCTTGAGCACTTTACCTCCAAGCGATTAAGCCGACCGTCAATATTTTTGCAGATTTTATTTTTTTAACTCCACCTTTACGACCTCAGTTAGCCCCACTAGGATAGGCGTCATCACCTCTTAATGGCTTAGACACTAGATATTGATTACTTTGTAGTTAAGCCATTAAGATGACCGTTGGATGAAAAACAAGTTGACTATACTTTAATCATTGCCAGCTCTGAATATCTAGTTCCACTAACTACCAGATGTCAACACCACTTAATAGCTTAACTGATAGATGTTGAGCATCTTGGAGATAAGAAATTAATCCCACCGTTAGATCTTTTCAAACTTTAGTCACCTTTATGGTTTCTACGACAGGACCCACATTGCCTCCCTTGACACGCATCAACACCGCTTAATCGCTTATCCATTAGATGGTTCACACTTTGCCTTTAAGTGATTAAGTCTTTCATCAATTTTTATGACTTGGCTACTATTTAGCTGAGAACTCTTATGACCACTGGCCCCACTAGGACAGGTGTCACTCAGAATTAATTTCTTAAGCAATAGATGTCGTGCATCTTGGAGATTAAGTCATTAAATGATCTGTTGGATCAAAACAGAAGTGCTCGGTATATAATGAATTTAATTAAAACCTCACTGGACTTTGGATTAAAGGGATAATGTAATACCATAGTGTTAGGATCGACAACTTTAATAAACATGACCACTAAAAATGAACCCATTAGAGACATAACTTAAGTGAAAAAGGTAACATGAAATTAGAAAGCATTTCAGCACTTAGGGTTTTTATGACCGGAATTATACTAGGAGACATGACGCAAGGGTTTTTTCAATATTTTCAAATAGGTCAATGGTTGGAATAGAATTTGCAGAGGCATGAGAACAATTTTTAACCATGATTTCAAACCCTTGGATAACATGAATGATAGGGGACCTCAAAATTTTACAAGACACACCCTAAACAGGAAATAGCACCGACAATGGCTCTCTCTGAGGTTGTTTAAATGCCAGGTTACAGTAAGAACCAAAGATCTCTGGGAAGGTAGACCACAAACCAAACTAACCTACTACTGGAAACACACACACAATAGAAAGAAAACACACCTGTACATATAATACAAACTACCGTGCATGGAAAAGAAGAACTAATTGAAGAAATTCATCAAAAATTGTCCATGCACTGGCAATTCATGTTCTTTGTCATCTAGACTCTTGAGGAAATAAGAATATTTTACAAAGATCTGGGATATGATAAAATGCACTATCCATAGTGACTCAAAATTTTTGTGTTTTCCTTTGTCTTTAGCCCTAGTATTCCATTGCAATACAAAATCACTAGGCTGAAATTTTCTCTCATCTGCCCTTTTATCAAAAATATACTTCATTTTCTATTGCAATTTCATATTTTATCTTTGGCTTTCTCTCCTTATTTCATCCAATTCTACCAACTAAACCATCCTTTCTTCCATAGGTTCAGAAACTTCCATCTCTTCATCTTGGATAAACTTATAAATTGGGAGCAAATTGTTGACAGGCATTCTTGACTGAACACCATAAACCAACACAAAGGGAGATTTTCCAGTGGCCTTCTTGACACTGATCCTATTAGCCCAAAGGGCAAGTTTCAATTTAACATGTCAAGCTCTCTTATTTCCTTCCAAGGTCTTTTTCAATATTTGTAAGATACTCTTGTTGCTAGACTTTTCCTGACCATTGGCTTGAGGGTGGTATGGAGATGAATAAGACATAACAATTCTCATATCAGAACAAAAGTTAGTAAATTCTTCAGAGCTAAAGCACATGCAATTATCCATTACCAATTTAAGGGGAACACCAAATCTTGTAATTACATTATCCATTAGAAATTCAATAACCACAGTTCTTGTTCCTCTCTTAGTTGGGATTACCTCTACCCATTTTGTAAAAAAAATAGTTACCAGCAAAATCTAACTATGCCCCCCACTTGATTTCTCAGCAAACTCTCCTATGAAGTCCATTCCCCACATAGAAAAGGGAGCCTCTGCTACTACAAGGTTTAATAATAATGCTCCTGAATACTTCATCTTTCTTGAGAATCTTTGGCATGACTCACATTTCCTGACAAAAGTGTAAGCATCTTGAAACAAACAAGGCCAATAGTATCCATCTCTCAATGTTTTATTAGCTGTTGATCTAGCAGAATAGTGTCTTCCACACATTCTAGCATGTGTTTCCTTCAATAAATTCTCTGATTGACCTCAGTCAAGACATAATAATAGGATCCCATCTCTATTTTTCCAAAACAAATCACCATGCAATAGAACATATTTCTGAGATTATAATCTCAAACTCCTCCTTTGGTTGTCATTCAAGTTATCTGGACATCTAGCATTTTTCAGAAAATATACAACATTGGCATACTAGGGTTGCATTTCAATACTTGTTAAGCAATTATCATTTGTATCAAAACTGTTAACTTGGACCAAATCCAAATTTTCTTTTGTCATCAACTTTTCCAAACCTAGTCCCCTCACCAATTTAGTGATATGGATGTCTAGATCAAACTCTTGAATTTTGTTTATCCATTTACATCTTTTTCCTATTACTTCATTCTGAACAAAGATATCCTTGATAGAAGCATGAGGGACATAAGAATTTACCTTTGCACATACCAGGTAGGGCCTGAAATACTTGACTACCTTTACAAAGCATAGGCTTGTTTCTCCATCAACTGATAGTTTAACTCGGCTGACTGCAATGACTTGCTAAAAAATGCAATGGGATGTTAAAATCCTTCACCATCCTTTTGCAAGAGGACTACTGCAATAGTGTGGAAGGAAGCAAATGTAAACAAGGAAAAGGGCTTGGTGTAATCAGGGGATACAAGGACTGGTGCTTCTTGAATAGCCTTTTTTATTTTTTCAAAAGCTAACTGTGCCCCTTGGTCCCATTCAAACTTCACATTTTTCTTCAGTAATTTGACAATAGGTTTAACCAGTTCTACAAAGCTGGCAATAAATCTCCTAACAAAATTAATTTTCCCTAGAAACAATTGTATACCTTTTAATTTCTTGAGAGCAAGCACCTTTTGGATGGATTCAAGCCTTTCAGGATCTATCCTTACCCCCTCCTTTGATACTATATGTCCCAAAAGTTTCCCCTCAGTAACAACAAAGTGACATTTTTTTTGGGTTTAAAGACACTCCGTATTCCAATGCTTTTATCATGAGTTTTTCCAAGTGATTGCAATGATCCTCTACTCTTTTTGAGAAATATGTCAAATCATCTTGGTACACTACCATCATAACATCTATAAGGTCTTTGAAGGCTACATCCATAGCCCTTTGACAAGTTGCAACAACATTTTTCAACCCAAATGGCATACGAGCGTACACATAAGTGCCCCAAGGGGTAGTAAATGTTGTTTTGAATTTCTCAGATTCTTTAACCAGCACTTGATTGTACCCTGAGAATCCATCCATCATAGAAAACAAATCACACCCAGTGATTTTATGCAACATAGCCTCCATGTTAGGTTGTCCATAGTTATCCTTCAATCAGGCTACATTCAAATTTCTGAAATCAACACACAATCTTATGTCCCCATTTTTCTTTCTTACTGGGACTAAGTTAGAGACCCATGATGAATGTCTTATTGGCTTAATTATACCTGCATCTCTTAGTTTCATCAATTATGCCTGCATTTTGGTTTCCAGTAAGGGATTAATGGGCCATTTTTTTTGTCTGATTGGTTTAATACTCTCTTTCAAAGGGATATCATGCTAAAATAAGTCTTTTCTATAGGCTTTCAAATCCTCATATGACCATGCAAATACATGTTTATATTTCTTCAGCAATTTTATCAAATTCTCTCTCACATTATTATCCAATTTTTTACCAATATAAACTAACTGGGGAGATGTTTTAGATCCCAAATTAACTTCCTCTAACTCTCCCACTTTGGCATTGGACTTCTGAGTCATATAATTGTCATTTATGCTGAACATGCCTTCCAATTCAACCAACCCTTTGGGAATGTGATTAGTGTCCAATTAGATGAATTCTTGATCAAAGATATACCCCTTATTGTCCATAACTGATATTAGAGAATCACAATCAATCTTCTGACCATCATATTGATCCACACACTGTATAAACTAGAGGATATCATCATCATCCTCAAATACTTGCCAATTATGAATATTGTTAGGAACTGCAGGCCTACTTTTAATTTTAGTCACAGGCATACCATTAAGAGTAGCATCATTATTTTTTAGGGCAACATTTTCCAATAAATATGCCATTATGTTATTGGATCTCTCTACCCATAATATATTGAAAGCATCAAAGAATTCTATCATATCCCAGACAACATACTTGTACAATCTTAATCTGTCATCTTTAGTAGCATAATGCTCCCTAATCTCAGATATAATTATCTAGGAATCTCCATGAACTTTTAGACACTTAATACCATGCTTGATAGCAATATCCATTCCCAAGATCAAAGCTTCATACTTGGCAGTATTGTTTGTGCATTAGAAATTCAATAGGAAAGAGCATTTGAATGTGATACCTGATGGGGAATTAAACAAAACTCCTACTCTAGATCCTTCCTTTGAGCATCCTCCATCAAAGTACATTTTCCATAGCCCATTTTTTTGCAACAACAATTCAACTGGTCAAGTGGAGCCACCTCCACCATGACAGATGACCAGGGTTCCCTGTAAGACTTGACCTCATGTCCATTCATAGGGATAGTTGCATAAGACAAATCTAACTACATTTTTCCACCTACTACTATTGCCCATTGCCTTGACAAAAGCATGCCATAATATGGTTTAGTGTCTACTACTACTATATCCATTCTATAAGTTCCTTTAGGGAAAGAAACAATTTTCACCTCAATTTATTTCAATGTTCCTATCATAGGAACTTCCCTGTTGTCCATAGCATAATAACTTCCAGCAGATGTAGTGACCTGGATTCCCAATTCATTCATCACATGATAAGACATCACATTTGTTGTAGCTCTAGAATCAATCATGCAGTTTTTTAACAAGAAACTATTATCCATTAAGGTGACATAGAATAGGTCTAGAGATAATGGTTCTTGAGTGATTATGTTTCCAATACATATATTGGAAAATTATTTTCTTTTTTCTTTCCCTTTCACCAGTGGGCTGTCTTTTCTAGTATCAGTTGATATCAAGGGTATCTCTTCTTGGTTGAGAATAGATATATCAACTATCCCTTTTAAAAGTGCCAGAGAAACTTCCTTGTGCTCCCTTATATTCAGCATTTCCATGAGGGGAACTGAGACTTTCATTTGGTTCAGAGCATGTTCATGTCAAAAAGGGGCAATTCGGAGGATATATCATTTATCCTTTTCACTTTCTTGGATTTATCAATGGGTGTTGATTCCTATGTTGCTTTTTCCCCTCCAACATGATCAGAAGAAGGCCCTACTTTTTTTTCATGGTTTTCATCTTTATTTTTCTTGACATTGAAGTCCTTAATAAATCGAGGAGAACCCTTTTTGATATAAATAGGGGTGGTTTTGCCTTGAACGGGTTGCACTATTCTATTTCTCAGGTTGTATGCATTTCTTACTTGGTTAATTCCTGCAACAGTCAAGGAACTCTTTTCGTCATTAGTGGGAGTTCCAAAATGAGACTGTGAGTTATCATTCCCCACTGATATTATAGTTGCATGTGAAACATTTTCATCCTGATCATTTTGATAGGGTGTATTTTGTAATTGATGTTCAGAACAAGACTTATCCTTTGTAGACAAACTATCAGAAAATGATCCAGCATCAGAGAGCCATGGGTATGGTTTCTTCACTATAAACATATTGATAGCGGGGCCTTCTTGTTCTCTCTCTTATATTTGATCAAATAGGGCCTGGGCTACTACACATTGATAGGAAGAGTGTGGCATATTGCAAGCATCACACCAGGGAGTGTTCTCAACATAGTTGACACTATTCCTTTATAGGGGATCTGGGGTTTCCTTGGCCTTTGGGTTATCTTGTCCATCAGGGACTGGTTTGCCATTATTCCAATTTGTCTTGTAAGGGTAATCTCTTAGGTTAGGCTATTTGTCAAATCTTTGGTTAGAGTATTTATTATCATGGTATCCTCCTCTATCATTTTTATCCATTTTGGCAGCAAGGTCTTTTACTGCACTCACCAGTTTATCTACTGTATCATCTTGTTTGACACTTTTATTGGCTAGTCCCTTCTCTTTCCAAAGTTTATTGTCTTCCCTCTTCCCCAATTTCCTTGATGCTCTCCTATTACTCTCAATGTCAATGGCTATTTTATAGGCATCCCTCAAGGTAGTTGGGTTCTTATCTCTGAGCAGATAAGAAATTTTTCCATCAGCCATATTAATATAAGTGGTAAGACATACTTCCTCATCTAATCTTAAGACTTGGAATAGTTTGTTCATGGCCTTTTGCAATCTACTGTTAAAATCAGCCATACTCTCATTAGGGAGCTTCTTAATGTTATTGAATTCATTTAACATGTATCCAGAATTAACATGCTATCTATACTCTTCCCTAAAAGACTTTACAAATTCATCCCAAGAGGCAATACTATCATTAGGAAAATTTCTAAACCAATCCCTAGCATCTTCTGTTAGTGACTGAACAAAAAGCTTCATAATAACATCTTCATTTTAAATATCAAATTCAGTTATCTTATCACTAAAATCTTTTAGATTCTCTTCACAAGTAACCACATTATTTCCAGTGAACTAGGGGATTTTATCTCTTACCTCATTGGGGATCACATTAGGGTGACCTGGAATTCCTTCAAAGAAGAGAGCTCTATATCTGTTCATATGGATAGGCCTTCTTTGGAAATTTCCATGAACATTATCACCACTTAGTCCAGTAGTTCCTCCTTGGTTTTGAATGGGTGGGAGAAAACTTTTCTTAGGATTGGTAACTTGAATGGTTGGGCCAGGACCACCGAGATGAGCACTTACATTTGGGCCAAAGTTCTTAACATTTTAATTCAAACCATACAATTGCACCTTAGGATAACCCCCTTGATTAATTTGGATTGGGCCAACAGATGGCTTTTGTGGTTGTGTTACATGATTAACTGGCATAGAGCTTCTAATTCTAATTTTTCCAGTTACTTGGCCAAGTCATCTTTGGCCTTTCTAGCCTGATCCAATTCAAGATCAACTTGGGATGCTCCTATAGGGATGGTAAATTTTTTCTTAGGCTCCTCTATAGTAACACCAACAACCTTTTGTTTTCCTTTGTTGGGAGCCTCTTTCATATTTGTCTTAAGCTTTGCATCATGCTCAATCTCATATTGGAATAGTTATCTGATGACATGCCCTTCCTTCTCAAATTCATCCTTGTCAGGATTTGAGATTTTATTTGGGGCTTTGTTCCTTAAATCTTCAAGGTTACTGAATAATTTTAGATCCAAACCATTAGCCTCTTGACTCAGGATTTTATCCTTAAGATCATTCCTTCTAGTCTCAGCTAAGAGAACTTCTCTTTCCACTAGTAAGTCATATATTTTTTGTCCACATTTCTTTTCTGCTTCAGCTATTTCCTTTTCTTGTTCTTTCTTTTTTCTTCTTAAAGCCATAATTTCATTTTGCAATTTATCAAACTCATATGAATTTGTTTCAGCAGTAGAGGTCTCTTTTGGTGGGGAAAGATTTTCTTCTACTAGAAATAAACCTATGTCAGCATTTTCTCCATCCCTGAAGGGATCAAAATTGGCATTAGCTCTATAAGCATCAATTGGGCATCTTTAGATGAAGATGATTTTCTTTCAGGAATGGGAGTCTCCATCCTTCCCTTAGTGGTATGTTGGGAGTCATGCTTGGAGGTACCTCTTTTGGACCACTATTTCCTTTGAGGCATATGAAGCTCCTCTCCAACATCCTTTTCAAGATTTATTTTGAAGTATGATTTGGTATTTGTTTGTTATCTAATCTTACAGAATAGACAAATATTTCAATATGTTTAATATGTAACACTAGAGTACATAGAGGTTAGAGTCACCACCTATTTTCAGAGGACAAATATATATAAAGATCAAGTGCCTTGTCCTAACTCAGGTTTCCTATTATAGCAATAAGTCAAAATGAAACTTGAAACAAAATTCCTTGATAATCTCTCACCTAGTAACTTCAAGAAAATGATTCTTCACTACCCGTATTACTGCAAATATTTTCCACTCAGTGGATTTTCTCTTGAAAAAAAACAAGGGACTATATTAGAGGCTTTATAATTACCATTTATTCCATCTAAGACAAGATCTATATCATTTTCAGGACCAAGACCTTCAAAAAATGTGCCACAACAGATAAGCAAAACAAACTCGCTTTAATGATTATGAGGAAAAAAAAACTAATTCTCAATATTGCTAGGACAAAAATTTTCATGAACATGAATCTTAGAACATCACAAGAGTCCCCAGTAGAGCCACCAATTTGTTAGCACTTTTTCTTGTAGAATCAATTAAAGTAGCATTAAATACTTGACTCTCAATTCCCAATTCAGATTCATACATGAACAGGGCTAATTAACAAGGATATAATCCTTCTTCACTTTGAGCTCCACAAACTCAGGTGGGTGTACCTATTTCCAGATTCAGTAAATAACTTAGAATCTAGTAGTGGATCAAGGATTCATGATCCTTCTTCTTTTTAAGTTCTTGGAACTAGGAAGGTTAACCTATTGATTCTCTCTCTAAGGAATCATTAAGATAAATTGCATCTCTTAATACAATTAGCTATACATCCACATATTTTGATAATAGTACGTAAATATTTTCAATGTTTGATTTATTGATGATAATACTACTAATTAGAACTTGACCAGTGCCTAATCCATTGGGCCATAGAATCACCATGAAAATATAAATTCATCAAAGATAGCTAATCTAAATACAAAAAGATCTTAGATAATATGCCTTAGAAATTATCCTCTCACTCTCATATCCCTGTAGCAAATTCTTGCACAAACCCTAACCCCCTGGAACTATCTATAAGATTTTAACCATCCTTGATAGCTACTTACAAACAGCAACATAGTTACCTTGGAACTGATACATTTAACATGCCTTACATATAAAATATACAAGATCTGAATAAAATGAAAGAAGACATCAACAATTTGAGACTGGAAATTTCATTGTATTTTTATTAATAACTTTCTGATTTCAATACATTCAGATTGACTGTAGACTTGAAAAACTAGACATCATTTCAAAAGCCTGCTTTGCAGTTTTTATTTTACCATTCTCTTCAAAATATTACAACTTGCTATTTATAGATAGCCCTATTCATCTTGGAATCCTTTTGGAAAATAAGGATGCAACAAACTTTGGATGACTAGGCTATAAGACAAAATTTACACTTCACAGATGAGACAAAAATTAGGCAGAAAGAATAACAGTTCTTTGTTACAAGTTATATAGTCCTTTGTCTCATTACCGCCTGAATACTTACAACTTCCTTGAGGTTGGTAGGTCCTTATGATCTGGGATTTGTCATCTTCATTGATGTAAAAACTTGAACTTTCCTTTCTTCAGACAGCTAGGCATCACTAGTGCTCGCTGTCACTCCTATACTGCTACTTTTTGTTATTGGAGTGACCATACCGTACTTTCTAATCCAGGTGGTAAACACCTCATCATCTAGCTAACTGAAGTTGAGAACCTCATCTTTTTGGTTGTTGAACTCCTCCCAATCAACACTGGCCTTTTCAATCTTTGATTCCCAAGATTCAAAAATTCCCTGGCCTTGTTGAGAATGTCAATAGTTAACACAAACCAACCTGTGTTTTCCAAAGTAATAATATTGTTTGTCCTATTGGTTAGTGTTTCATTCAATTTCCTTAGCCATAGGACTTCATTCTTTATGTTTCCATTATTTTTGAATATATTGGGAAACATGTCATACCTATCTATGGAGAATTCACCTCTTAATGTCTCTATCCTTTTGATGACCATATTTTTCTTGATATCCAGGTCAACCATCAGTTTAAGGCATTTGTATGTCCTTGTCCAGATGATATCAATATTATTTTTCTCCTTTGAGGTAGAATATAAATATTTTACATGGGGCTTCTTCCCTTTCCAATTATCAATTATCAAGCCCCAATGCTCTTTATCTTCAACATGCTTGCTTATTATGCTGACAATCTTCTTTCCCATCAATTAAAGGTTGGTAAGATTGGCTTCACCAGCACACCTCTTGAGGTTAGAATATATTTTATCAGAATGCCTCTACTTCACCAATTCCTCAGCTTCTTTATATGTAGAGGATTCCTCAAGATCCCTCTTTCCTTCTTCCTCCAACCTTGATCTTTCAATAATCAGCTTGTTCTTTTAAGCTTCTAGCTCTTCTCTCTTAGCATCAATAATATCTTGGGTAGTACGACTTAATGGTGCGGGGGATGGGGGGTAAGTCACAAATGGGCTAGATGATGAGGGTTTGTGAGCCTCCTAAGCAATCATCACTTGGGGCATTATTTGAACTGTCTACCTCCCCTCCAAAACTGCTATTCTATTATCCTTTTGTAGGGATTTAACCCTTTCATCATTGTATTCTTTCAAAACAAACTCATATTTTTGATTTAGACTATCATAAGCCTCTTTTTCCTTTTCAACCACCCTCAGACTCAGATTAGCTATTTGAAAGAAAAGGTTATCCGCCTCAGTACCTGAGGTATCATAAACTTTCTTAACAATGAGGCTTCCTACATCCTCAATTTTATCATCTTCTTTCATTCTTCTTCTATCTTTTTTCTTCAAGGCCCAAATTGCTAAGGCTACATGATTCTCACTAAACTGGGCACCAATTGATGTCCCAGAAGTGCTCAATGGTTTTGCCTCCTTTCTGATAGTATGAAAGACTACGACATTAGCTAAGTCCCACTAAGGTAGGATGAGGACTCCCTATTTCTTGACCAATTCTCTACCCTCTTCAGGGGTGATTCTGTCAGATGTAGACACTAGCTCTTGCTTGACCTCATTTTCTATATCATCTTTAGTATGATTTGGCTAAGCTTCTTGCAAATTTTGGAATTTATTATTGAATTCATCAATGTGAATTCTCCATAGAAACTGAATGAATGCCCTAGTCTTGACAAATTTGTCATCTGACAAGAACTCCTCACTAGCTTGCTTAGTCATAGGGTCTAGTTCTTTACCTCTGAATTCTTCCATTGTGAGGTAAACATTTGTATGTCTAGGTGCCTCTAGCATCCCTTCTTGTAATTCTTGGGTAGTAATAAAAACTTTTCCAGTGTTCCTCATTTGAACCAATTGCTCAACAATGGCTTGGCCATGAAAATTCATAGGGGACTTGGAGGGAGATTACAACTCACTCTCTTTCTCTTTTCCTTCCACCTTTTGTCTTTTGAGAGAGGGCACTTCTTTGGAACTATTACTTGCTAGCCTCTTTCCTTTGTGTTGAGAAGGCTTATCAAATTTTTGCATGATAGTAGTGTACCCTCTCCTCTTGTACACCACATAATCCCCTGGTGGGACTACTCTTCCTTGTGGAATTTTTCTCAAAATAACATGAGCCTTTTCTCGCTCAGCTTCCATTATCTTCTATCTCTTCTCATTGAGGGTCTCCATGATTCCCTCGAATAAAGTCATCAGGGACTCAATTTTATTGTCCCAAGGGAAATATTCCTTCAAAGGATCATAGGATTTATCAAAATTGTATACAAAGTCCAACGACTTCTTGTACACTAGCCATTTTTTCTTCATGATCTCTTGGTCACCTAGGTCAAAAACATTTCTGATAATATCCTCAGGGTAATTAAACTGATGTTCTAATATTAAGCACTTGGTTCTTTTTCTAAACATACCCATTATAAAATCCTCATTATTTGCACACCTGGATATAGATGTTGCTAAGTGATAAGGTTCAAAATACTTATCTAACAGTGTCCACCCACCCTTTATTATGATGAAATGACGGGCTCTGGTGAGTGTAGGGAAAATACTTCCCTTCATTTTTCCTGTCAGGGCTTCTTCCTGTAATCCACCCAATTGTCTTAAAATCTCTGCTATCCCAATCTTCAGAGGGACTCTATAGGGAAGCACATTAGGGGTTCCACTAAATCCATAAACCCTTATTACTGTAGAAATAGGGTACAAAATCAAATCTCCCCAATTACGGGCAATCTTCAATTCTGGGGAAAACTCCATGGGTCTCAAAAACCTCATCATATCAGTGTGGATCTTGGAATTTTTATTGCACAACAATGACCTAAGCCTAGTGGAAAAAACCCCATCAAAGTAAACATAACTGGCTTCTTTTCTATCCCATGATAGATCAGCACTCCACATCTGAACAAGAAAATCCTCATCACCTTGGAACTTAGTCAAGTCCATCTCTTCCTCAAAGAAGTCAGAATTATTGAACAAGAACATGTGCATCATAAGGGAATACCATCCCATTGGTTTAAGTATGTTTCTATCCTGGATTCCTATCAAGCCTTCATGCATTTGTTACTTCTTCTTCCTCTCGTAGAACCTGGCATAGGGAACCATCCATTTTCTTGGCATTTCCATTGAAATAATCAAATTTGAACAGCTCTGATGTGTTAGGCCCTACTACAATCAACTCCCCTATCTTTTTAAAGTATCCTTTCAAAGCTTCATTTCTATAATACTCCCTCTGGGTTTGGTATACTTCCTTAAAGTATTCAAAGTCAATATCATCCATTTGTATTGAAGTATCACTCAACTTGAAGATTCTTTTGATTTCATTAGCTAAGACTGTCAATATCACATTTCCCTGTGTATCACTAACAACCTTGGATACTTTATCATAAGTGTTGGCGATCAAAGTGAATAGGTCTATATCAATTCTACCCTTGGTACTATCAAATTTCCTACATCCAAGTCCCATATGTTACAATCTGGGGTAGGCGCATTTCTTTGGCTATATGCAGTTCTAAACAGAGTAAGACCATTAAAACTAGTTTTAACATCTTTGGCCCATCTACCCAAATCATACAAGCCTTCTCCTATTTTGAAACGAGGATGTGTTGGAAATATTCTGTTGATTTTCTCTTTTGGTAATCTACTTCTCCAGAAATTTCAATCCTAGGGGCCATTCTGAACCTAAGGATTTTTGCTAAGATGAAACTCAGACTTTGAAACAATAAATCTAAAAGCCTTTTGAACTACAAATCTTACTAGGAACCTGAATGTTGCTGAATTAGAGAAAACTTACCCATTCTATAATTTTATCATGTGGAGCTGAATATCTCTGCAATTATGTTCTTTGCTCGAATGACTTTGGTGAATTATTGTGACTTCAAGTCAAATTAACCAGTTTTACGGCTTCAATCAAATTAGTCACTCATATTGAATTCGAATGGAGTAGTCACACGTTCTACAATCAATTGTCCTGCTTCAAACTCATGGCTTAAAGACTCACTGGAACTTATTTTAATAACTTTGAATTTAGGTAATAGATCTTAAACAACATTTCTTTCATCTGACGGTTCTGTTCTTTTCCCAGAAACAACTGTTCACCTAGGACACATGTTGGCACTGCTTAATCGCTTGTCCATTAGATTTTGTTCACTTTTCCTCTAAGTGATTAAGTGAACCATCCAATATTTTTACACTTGCAACATTATTATCATGACTTCTGTGTTGTACTAGACCCACTTTATATGCCACGTGTCGCTCAGACTTAATCTCTGACCCCTTAGATCTTGAGCACTTCTCCAAGCAATTAATCTGACCATCGATATTTTTTGTAGATGTTATTCCTTTAACTCCACCTTTACGACCTCAGTTGGCCCCACTAGGATAGGCGTCAACATCGCTTAATGGCTTAAATGCAAGATATCGATTATTTTACAGTTAAGCCATTAAGCTGTCCGTTGGATTAAAAAAAAGTTGACTATACTTTAATCATCGCAAGCTCTGAATATCTAGGTCCACTAACTACCAGATGTCAACACTACTTAATGGCTTAACTAGTAGATGTCGAGCATCTTGGAGATAAGAAATTAAGCCCACTGTTAGATCTTTTCAAACTTTCATCACCTTTATGCTATCTGCGATAGGACCCACATTACATCCCTTAACACAGGTCGGCACCACTTAATCGCTTATCCATTAGATGGTGTGGAATTTTCCTTTAAGCGATTAAGTCTTTCATCATTTTTTTATGACTTGCCCACTGTTTAGCTAAGAAATCTTACGACCACTGGCCCCACTAGGACATGTGTCACTCAGACTTAATTTCTTAAGTGATAGATGTCATGCATATTAGAGATTAAGCCATTAAGTGATCCATTGGATCAAAACATAAGTGCCTGGTATATAATGAATTTAATTAAAACCTCAGCGGACTTTGGATTAAAGGCATAATGTAATACCATGGTGTTAGGATCGACAACTTTAATAAACATGACCACTCAAAACAAACCCATTAGAGACATAACTTAAGTGAAAAAGGTAACATGAAATTAGAAGGCATTTCTGTGCTTAGGGTTTTTATGGCTGGTATTATACTAGGAGACATGACACAAGGGTTTTTTCAACATTTTCAACTAGGTCAATGGTTAGAACAAAATTTGCAGATGCATGAGAACAATTTTTAACCATGATTTCAAACCCTTGGATAACATGAATGATAGGGGACCTCAAAATTTTACAAGACACACCCTAAACACAAAATAGCACCAACACAACCTTTGCCCGAGATACTTATTTTGGAGTTGGATCTGGTGGCTGACTTTAGTTAATTTTGATGGCTTAATTTATTTGGGGTCTCTCATTGGGATCTATGTGGATCTAAATCTAGGTCTCACTAATGGATTTGAGCACCAACATCTCTTGGTGGACTCTTGTATATATTTTTTTCTATGTTCTTAGTTTTGGAAGTTCTAAAAGTGTAATTAGATGATAGGTTGGATAGAAGATTGAATTATTTATAAGCATGTTTGTGACCTCGCATGTAGGAAGATCATATTGTAATTTACTAAATGTATATGGCCGAAACCAAGAAGGCCTTACAACCTGGCATGTAATGATTTTGATCAAATTAATATAAAGTATCTCTGTTGTTTCTTCTCTCACTGTTGTTGTTCCTTCCACATTGTTGTGTCTACAAGGTGGTTTGGTAGTTGGTAGTAACCACTTCATGACACCTAAGAATTCAAAATCCTAGATGTGTTAGAAAATGTACCCACACATAATAGATAGTCGCTAAGGTAAGATGCATCACACATAATCGTAATTAAACATCTTGCAAATTATTACCAAAGGGTGATAAGTTACAATGGTCAAAAAATAAACACCTAATGGGCGTACAAAATCCTAGAGTTCTCAGTGTAGAAACTTAGGCTCTGATACCAAGTGTAACACTCTACTAAGGAACCCAGGAGAAGTTAATCTAAAACATGTTAATAAGTTTACAGAATGATTTTTTTAAAATTTTATAATTTATAAAGAATAACAATGCGGAAGCAATATAACATAAGACATTACATACTCATAAATGCAACTCATTTACAGATTACAAATCTCAAGGGTTTGATGACATATAATTACGTAGCTTAACTAATCTACTAAATATAATAAACAATATACAATCTCCATATAATGCAAATGAATAAAAAGAACATCATCTCGTAAATGAAACCTAGATACAACTGTTATCATAAGGTATACAGAATGAACCAGAATCCACTACACAAGTCGCATGGTATGCGATAAAGCTCAATATATATTACAATACAATATTCCAATAATATCACAACTCATAGAATGATACAAGAATACAACATAATTAGATAAGAACAAGTCTCCAACAATGATAAAAAAGGTACAACTACAACATGGATCATCCTAGAAAAAGTCGCCAACATTGGATCTCAACTATATTAAGAATCAATAGCACCCAACCTCGTGGAACCAAAGGTCCACTGTCACCATGTTGAGGAGATAACAATAGGTGCACACACACACAAAAAAACCAAACAATCAAGACTAATGCAAAGGTACACTCGAGAAAAAGGCAACAAGAGGATACCAAAGTATGAAAGATTAAGAGACAAAGAAAGTGTACCAAATACTCATGTAGGGACCTAGAACACATATAGGGAAGTGTCATCACATACATCCACCCTTAAGTTACCTGAGTATCCCAACTGGCCCTGGCCCCCAAGTGACTCTATGTGGATCAGTAATCCTTTTGTACAGACAAGGATTGTAAGCATGAATACCTCAAACAAGCACCCTCTCTCACTCCCATCCTAGCCTATACTAGCACTCAAGGCATGGGTGAGAACACATAATTATATTATTAATGTTTCTCTCCCAATATATTTATTAAGTTGTCACTTTTTAGTTACTTGTAATGAGTTACCCTAGTAGCCTCTGAGGGCCCTAGCCCCCAATGCAAACCAATACCAAGAAGGAGAATCAACCCACAGAAAAAACTTTCGAGGAAGAAGGTTCAATAGAAGAGTAAGATATGGAGGTAGAGGATCAAATGTATTCACTGGTAGATGTTTCACATGCAATTAAGTTGACCACCAATCTTTTTGATGACCTATGAATATAGGGTAAAACAGTTAAGGGGGATAAAGAATAATATATTTGGCCTGAGAAGAAGACAATCATAGTGTACAATCAAACTCAAGACTTGTAGATCCAGATCAAGGGGAGTGCCTAATGTTCAATAGGACCCTCTTGAAAGTGACAATTAAAAAGGATCCCCCACATATAAAATCTCTATTCAAGACTGTTAGGATTAAGTAATACTAAGAGGGGGGTGAATCAACATTACAACACTTTAAATTAAACTTAAACCAATTCCACATAAATGATATGATTGCCTAAATGAAAAGAGCATAAGAAAATAACACACAAATCATTACACCAAGATGTTTTGTTGAGGAAACCCTAGCCAAGGGAAAATCTCGGTGGGGATGGTACACAAAAGCATGCACTAAAGTATAATGTCCCTGTTAGGAGACCTAGCCCTATTAGGAGTTGAATATTACATAGTACATTTCCTTGCTAAAGGAATAAAAACCCTGTTAAAGGTATACAACACCCTGTTAGGGGTACACTGAGCTTACAACTCTTACAATCAATAATCTAGAAAAGTATTCTCAGAAATGAACAAAAACAAGCATCTCCAATGCTTAGATAGTTCCAATTGTAGCTCTCAATAATCTCTGTCAATCTCTAATCTCTGATCTGCCATAAAACATATCATTCACATACATATTCATCCATATACCATACATACATATTACCACTTTTCATTACAAAATGTTCTCCAT
Source organism: Thuja plicata (assembly GCA_018584345.1). Taxonomy (NCBI): domain Eukaryota; kingdom Viridiplantae; phylum Streptophyta; class Pinopsida; order Cupressales; family Cupressaceae; genus Thuja; species Thuja plicata. Next base: position 356,729 of record MU223419.1, on the reverse strand, counting down.
ATATATATA
>MU223419.1:295997-353958 GCA_018584345.1 Thuja plicata | reverse complement strand
TATATATATATATATATATATATATATATATATTGTTAAGTGAAGAGGTAAGATGTATGTATGGTATATGGATGAATATGTATGCAAATGAGATGTCTGATGGTAGATGAGATCTTCCCCTGGTAGATGACCTCTCTCTCTCCCACAAAGCGGTATATTCTCCATCCCCATATTCTTCTCCTTCAAAGTGTTCCCCATCCCTTTTGTCTACCATGTCTCTCAACCTCTCTATCTTTACCATCATCTTCTTACTTTCTACCATGTGCTCTCTCATTATCTTGGCAAGATCCATGTTGGTGATCCTTATAGGGACTTCCTCACTATCCCCACATTCTATTCTATCTGCCATTTTCCCAAATCCTTTTCCCTAAGGATTCTCCTAGTGCTCTGATACCACCTAATATAGAGTAGCAAACTAGTAGAAGGGCAAAGCCCAACTTACTTGTCCTTCTCCCTTGAACTCAAATTCTAAGCCAATATTCAACTGAGGTCCTTCTCACCTATACCATAAAAATTCATGAAATTTAGACTCCTTGGGAGTGATAAGAATTCTTCCTCCTTAGGATACCTTACCTTGATCCTCTGAACAAGTTTGAACTCTTCATTCAAATGTTGGGGTTATACAACACAAAACTGTCCTAGTGGCTAGTAGCCCTAAGAAATTAGTTTTCCAATGACAACTCCAAAATTATCCAAATCACCCCTTAAAATATTTATGGATTCAACCCTTTTTGGTCTTTAGTAAAATTCCAAGAGATTGGGTCTTGACTTTTCTCCTACACCCAAAACACTAATCGATGGACACATACCTAATAGGCCTAATTAGGACTGGTTTTGAAAGTGATTCCGTAGAAATGGGTTTACTAACCAATATAAAGACTTGGCTGTGTTCCCCTATCCCCAAGTATCTTGTTTCCACCATTCAATGTGGTTTCATCACTCCCGGGTATGACTTTCTCATCCTTGTTCTCACTTCTCAACTAAATACATGTTCTTATTTAGCCTAGGACTTGGTGGAAAAATTACCAAACCATTCTACCTGATCCTACCTTTCAAGATTTCTAAGATAGAGCTCCCTATCTTTCATTCACCAAGAGCCATCAAATTCCCATGGTGGGATTGCAAGTTAGGGCTCCAACTTTCACTAGACCCTATAAGTAAGGGTTTCTTGGACTAGTCTCACAAAATAAATTACAAATTTCACCAAAACTCAAAAAACTATGAAAATACCTTAAGCTTTTATCCAATTCAATCACGAGACAATCGTACAGTATAGAAAATAGAGACATTATTAGCAAAATCAAAGTTTATTTCATTCAAATTCCACCAAAACTTCATATAGAAACAACAAAGATCATGTATGATTATAAGGGACCTAAATAGACCCTTCCAAAAGGATACAACTTTTTTTTCAAATGGTTTTGGCCATTGGTTACAAAATTGCAACTTCTCGAGAAACTTTTTGAAAAGTTGCATAGCAACTTTAAAATGGTGCTTGACAACATTTACATCTTTCTATTCATTTTGACAATTTATGTCCTAATTCTCCTCAATGATCTTATAGGCTCATGGAAGCCTTTCAAAGACAAAATTTATGTTTAGACCTACCTCCAACCCACCTAAAGACCTTATTACAACCCTTAATATACCCCTTGGTCTAATAAGACTCAAGGTTTATAAAACACCTTAGAGCCTATTATCCTTACAAATGGGTCATTGAATACACCATGGTCGATCTTACTGGATCCAACCCTTTATTCCTTTAACTCTTATGTACCAAGTGACTAGATTTCTTGAGGGTTCCCTACACCAATAAATCCACTATCTCATCTCTTACTGATTATGTTTCTCCATTTAGAATTCTTGTAACTTTGTTTCTTGTCTTAAATTATCCTCTCCTTGCTTCAACCTTTAACTTTACCTCTTATGTAGTTAATTCAAGTTACAAAAGTGCAATTTCATGTTCCATAATTATTCTGTCAATGTTCAAATCTTCTCTCCATCTTTTTCAATTGCCTTGTACAGTTCCTTTGGTGTAGCCTTGAATAGTTCGCTTGGTGCTTTGTATAAAGTATGTAGACTTTCTACAACCGCATATTCTATCTTTCTTTTCTCTTCATTGTCAAATTTATCAAAGTGAGTCCAAACTTATATCATTATTCCATATTCCTTAATATATTTAATAACGTTGTCAAGAATAACAATAGTTTCAACTTTGTCAGTTTCCTCAATAGGCTTTCCTACTATAGTGGACTTCTTCTCACTAGCTGTCAATTCTTTTTGATCCTTCTCAGACTTAGTTTCAAATTTTTATTCTTCATCCTATTCCTTACCTCCTTTCTTACTCTTTGACTCTTTATATCCCAATATCATTTCTTTCTTTCATCTATAAGTTTTCCGAATAGTCTCAGGTGACTCTTGTTGTTGCTTAGTCAAACCAGGAGTAGTAGATGTAGATTTAGTTTTTTTTTTTTAGTACCGAACTCCTGGTTACTCTTTGAGTTGTAATATCTTCAAATTATACTTTAGTATCCTTAGATTCTACAATAGCAGATATGCCTACCTCCTTACACTCCATTTTCTTTCTAAGTTTTATCATTATTTTTGGTGTTATGTCACTCATTTTGGCTAGATTTTCAACTTTTTTCCTAATATTTCTTTGGATTACCAGTGCTCTTAGTTGACTATGAATTTTCAATGATGACTCTTCATAAGTTCCAAACCTAGGTGTTGAAGTATCAATTTTTTTTTAAAATAGCACATCAACATAAATAGTGAATAAATAACCATCAACTTCATAACCCATAACTGGTATCCAACATGTCGTAGGTTGCACTGGTTGTAACATACACGTATTTGTATCTACTATAAAAAGATATATGTAAGATATAAATGTGTGTGTGTGTGTGTGTGTGTGTGTGTGTGTGGATAATAGATATATTACCTCCTAATCCAAGACAAGGAGATCCCAAGTGTTTAATCGAAAGGAAATGATCAATGCAAAAAGGAATCAATTGGTTCTAGATAAAGAGGGGAAAGGGGTCTAATTTCTTAATTATAAAGTAAAACAATAGATCTGAAAGATTAGGATGAAATAAAACTCTTACCTTGAAATGTAGCAGATTTGGAGGTTGTTGTTTTCTGGTGTCTGTATCAAGTTTCTATAAATTTTGCAACCAGATCTCGAATAGAAGCATAGAGAAATAGGAAACTCAAAAATCTTTTTCTTTTCTATGCCAAGTCGACCTTGACCCAGATGCAGGGCGACCTTGACCTGCACTACTCTAACATAAATTTTTTTCATGGTTCCTAAATTTTTTTTGAAAAGGGTATCTGAATCTTCTTTGTAATTCATTGTTCCGTACCTATACCTGCAAGAAAAATGGTTTTTTTTTGGGGGGGGAGGGTGTTAAGAATGGGAACACTAAGAGGGGGGGGGGGGGNTAAGAGGGGGGGGGGGAGTGAATCAGTGTTCAGCAATTAATAATTTTCTACTTCTTGAAACTTAGCCCAATTACTTAAATACTAAAAATGAATAGAAAAGCATATAAAACCATAACATATAACACAAGATATGTTTACGGGGAAACCTTGGCCAGATGAAAACCCCAGTGGGAATTAGTACGCACAAATAATTGCACTAGTCTTATGAACTTGTTAGAGTTCCTTTTCCCTGTTAGGAGAAGTCATTACAATGCTAAGTACAATGACCCTGTTACGTGTCTATAAACCATGTTAAAGGTGGATGACACACTGCTATAGATCACTACTCAAAGAAGAAGGCTACAACCTCCTGAATATCAGATACACACTATATATGGAAAGGTGAACTGCTGTTATGAAACTATTGTCTGATCAGTTCCTTTTGTGCACTTTAATTTATCTCATACTGAATATAATTTTTCTCTTTTGTATTTGTCTGTTCTTTTTGTCTTCCTTAATTTTGCGCTCCATACAAAAATGCATGTCAAGTATATATACATGTCTTAATAGATGCAACCAAAACTAAGACTGAGTCAGCCTAAAACCAACACACACAATGCTTCCAAATTAATTGTCTTAAGTGTGTTTAAAAAATTGATAATAACATTATTACAACACTATTACAATAAACGCATAGCCTTAACAAAATAAAATAATATTCGCTAATCAAAAACTTGCTATCGGATCTATGCTATGTTCTACTAAACTGCTAGTGACATTTAGACTTTCTATAACTTCGTGATACTGTCACATATGTTCTTGTGTGTTTAGACTAAGCACACCAACATACCAAAAATATTATATCCAAGAGAACATACCATAACTCTATCATACTCACGTGCGCGGATGCTTTGATCATCAGGGGTATCACTGTCTGCACAATCTTCTATACTTAGCCAAAATATGAACTTCAATGTTTGTGAACTGACTGTCAAAACTCCATATGAATTTGTTGCCATAATGAAAACAAAAAAATAGTCATATAAATATAGTAAATTTAACTTTCCAACAATCTCCCCCTTTGTCATTAATGGCAACAAAGGAATGTGGCCAAGTTACTAAATTTTGACTTAACACAAAAAACTGCTATCATACTGATATAATCTTGGCATACTAAACATCATATGTGAACCTATCTTCTGCTATATATATTACTCCCCCTTTGACATTAATGAAAAAGGTGCCAAAAAATTAAAGTCTCTAAGTACTTACTCAGAGTACACATCTAGATATGCAATCTGAAGGTTTTTGATTGCTTGCTGCCAAAATACCTTAAGTGCATCAACAGTTTGAAGATGGGTGCATAATACATATGTAAGCTTCTCCATCTTTTCTAGATTCATGCAGGGGCCATGATCATAATTAGCAATTGTAGCATCAATATGCTTGATATTTTGATTTAGTACATCTAATGAGAGCGCAAGTGCACTTCTCAGTTGTGTTTGCCTAGCCTTTATCTTTGCAATCTCCATATTTTCTTTCTCTATCTTTTCAATCTTCCCTTGATAAATGTTATTGCAAACATTGATGTCCTGAGAAGGGTCTTCAACTAATTTCCTTACTGCTGCAATCATAGAGTCTGCTTCATGAATCTTTTTAGAATATTCTGATGTAAGTTTGTCTTTGTCCATGCAATTAGCTATCATTTTTATTCCTTTTTCTGCTAAGTCTTTCAGAATTGTTTGTCCAATCTTTAGTGAGTTAAGGTCTAATGAAAATATTTTCATTAGGTCATTTAACCTTTTCTTGTTGTACTTTTATTTTTCAATTTTTGTTGCTAAATCTTCTAAGCCTGGAAATTTTTCTTTGAAACTAATCAAGATATTCTTTACATCATCTACTGAGTGAATATTGACCAATTTCTTATCTGCAGGAACTAAATTGTTCAATATGCTAACTGATTCAAGAAAGAGAGGGTTTCTCATTCCTTGTTTCTCTTTTTCTTACTCCAGTACCAACACACTTATCTTAATCATATCTTCTTCTCCCCATGAATCTAAGCTTGCTGAATCAGGACTCAAACATGACAACAATGATATGGATGGTTTGGTAGAGGGAATAAAGATTGCATTATGAGTTACATCTATATATTCACTCTTCACTGGGATCTCAATAGAGGGGGGTTCATTGGGTTCATCCTTTTTATCATTACTCTGACCTTTTTTATCTTTAGTTGGGACTTCTTTTTGCTGCAAGTATGCTTTATCACTGCATAGGATCTCAGCTTCTTCAATACTCACAAAGGCTTCTTCAAACTTATCCAAATCATTATTTGAGGCTGACATGGTTATCTCAACATTATTTATCATAATAGTTTTATTCTATCTTTAATTTTATAAGAGGGTGTTGAGAATTCAGGCACAGAATCATGTGGACCTGTAATAGGCACATTAGGGATCACTGATTCTTTTCCTTTCTTGGAGGAAACTGGAGTAACTTTGGTTATAGGTGTAGTTGAAGGGTAAATGTGTCTATCTAGAAAGACTTGCTCAAATTATTTTTCTGTCTCCTTAGCAACCAACTCAAATTCTTTGTTCAGTATTTGTAGAGTTCTGATTTTTTTTTTTTTTTATCTCAAATGAGGCTTTACCAAATCTAACAGTACCATCTTTTCTTCAAGTGAACAAATAGGAAGGGTGTTGTCTAATGTTTTCTCTCTAATCCTCATATCCTCTTCTAAATCTTGTCTTTTCAATGAGTCAAGTATGTTCCATATTTTATCTGGGATGACTGCCTTAAGTTTCAAAACTGACTTTTTGAACTTAATCATATGTGTGATAATCATAGAATGTATTTCTGATTTATCAATCTCTTGATACTTATCATAGACATTTTCAATTGAATATTACCTGCCTTCATCAATGATTCTAGTTCTCAAAATTTCCAAGCTAGGTCTGAATCCTACCTCAAGAGATGCTTGAGTATTCTTTACTTTTCTTTGAGTTATCCTTGAGGATGGGTGGCTTGTGCAGATTTGCTTCCTTCTTCTAGACAACTTGCTTGGCACAGAGGGTGTAGAGGATTCCAGATCAAATGTAGTTGAAGGTGAAAATATGCTCTCTCCAGACTTATTCTTCTTCTTTTTATGAATATCATTAGATTTAACTTCAGTAGATGTAGATGTGTTCTCAAGTTCCTTAGCAGTCTTAGCTTCCCTTGCTTTATCTAGGTCTTCTTGGGTGACACCTTGAATTTTCAGAATATTAGAGGTAATCCTTGATGCTTTCCTCTTATTTTTTGCACTGTACAGGATATAATCAACTTGTCTTGTCTTTTCTCTATATGTGCCCCATCTAGGCTCATTTGGATCTTTAGGCACAGATATAAGGACTTGTTCATATCCCTCCAGAATATGTTCATCTACCTCATAACTAAGTGGATGAATCCATTTAGTTCTAGGCTCAACTACTTCCATGCATGTAGATTCAGTTTCCACCATAAAACATATAGTATCCTTGTATTTGTCAACTATGTTCTCAGGTATTATGAACCTATTCTGCATCTTAATTATGAATGTTTTGATCTCCATATCTAGGTAATCCCTTACATTACTTTCAGATGTTGCTTCCAATGAAATTTGAGGCAAGTTCAGTTTTCTTCTATCTATGGTAAAGATTAGAAACCTTACCAACAATGTGAAAGTACATGTATATGATTAAAGAACCAAATCTGAATATTTGGTTTCTTTCATGTTTTATAGCTCTAATATTATCTATCAACTATGCGCGTAAGATCTCACAAAGGTTGTAGTGAGTGTTATCTTTCACTATCCTTATGGCTACAAGAACTATAGCTGTAGATATACTATTTAATCTACTTGCGTGCTGAAATTTGTATCCAAGGATCATAGTAATCAATTTAATGTCTTTTTCTTTTATGGGCTCAATAGTCATGCCACGCTTATCACTCCTAGACATACATGCCTGCTCAACCTATTTCTTAACATATTTTCCTGTGGGAAGGAGGGGCCCATTTTTAGAGAGTCTAAGAATCTCATGGATGAGATCAACTATAATGCAAAAAGGGACTTCACAAATCCAAAATAGATCATCATGAATCCTATTGAGTAAAATCTTAATCCATTCTGATTCGTAAAACTCGTGCGCATTCACATAATCAATAATAGGGTTTTTTGAGAGATATGAGAACTCATTCTTGAATGAACAATCAAGGTTAATCATAGATTCCATAAGTGACATTATTTTTTCTTCACCTACAGACTTGTTACAATAAATGTAAGCATGGATATCCTCGACATGCACGACTCCTAACAAAGTCTTGGAAAATGCTCCTTCTATATAATCTGACACTAACTTGAACGGGTGCTTCTTAAATATGTATCTCTTCCTTTTAGTGATATCAAAGATTACAGGAGTTTCCATTGCTTACTTTCCTAATCACTCAAATAGGGTTCCAAAAGAAGTTCTGAAATGACGCGTCTGAGCTAGGGTTTCGCAATAACTTTAACTCTTTTTTCTGATTAAACAACGAAAATCCTTCAACACTCAGATGCTTAAATCTCTTGTCCTCTACAAATTCTTGATCTCAAATGTAGAAGTGAAGATAATAGATCTTTGGTGACTTATAAATTAAATTTATGCAATTAATGCTCGCTGCCATAGCACGGGTTTCAACTATGAATTCCAAACTCAATTCTGACTGTAATAAAAACTGTGTGCTCTTGCATACTACTTCAATTTGTAACCAAGTACATAAGACCAAAGGTGTATACTCAGGGGTGAGTATACCAGCCATGTAGGGGTTTAGAGCTTGTCTAGATCTCCCTATGACCATGAGGCTCATTTATCCAGAAGTGGAAGGTACATCCATTACAATGCATCTACCACTTTGTCAACACCATTATCTTTCTTTACTTCAACCCAAATCTTTCTTGAATGTTTTGTAGCTTTCACAAACTTAACTGCTCCAAATTCTTCAAATAGATATCCTTGATACTTATTAGGTATTTCTTATCTTTGTGCTCTAGATCTGCACAACTTTGAGATGTGTCTAACCTTTTTACAACAGTAAAAAATGACTGGAGGTCCTGAATTTCTAGGTGTATTGATATAAATTGCCATAATGAATTGTTTAGCTATGTGACTATTGTAATTGCATATCTGACATGTAGTATTCTGAGAACTTTTATGTGGTTGAGTTCTTTGATTATGTTGTGTCTGACTTCTTTGATTTTCTCTACAATGTATAGCTCTATGACCAAATTTATTGCATGAATAACAATATCCATTTATAGGTATTACCTCTTTACAATCTCTTGCTATATGTCCTTTCTTTTTATAGGCATAACAAGTTCGATTAACTAGCTTGCATTCATCTTTAGGTGGTTCTTCTTTAGCTTCTGCATGATTCTCAGTTTTCTTTTCCTTTGTAGATTCTTCTAGTGCTTTCATTCCTTTTTGCATTGCATTGATTTGAATTTTTGCTTCATTGTATCCAATACCAATGGTATCACCTCTTATCTTTTGTGCATAAATATGTGATTGTATTAGATCAGAACTTGTGTGTAATTTATCAATATGATCCTTGACTTCTATCAACTCAGATTCTATCTTTTTCTTGATTTTCTCCGACTCCAAGATTTTCAGGTTTGCTTACATAAGTTCTTCATCTAATTGTTTGTTTTCTTTAGTATTTTCTTCAAGAGCTATCTGACTATCAGTTATCTCTTCATTCAAATCTTCAATCTGTTCCTTTAGAGACATGTTTTCTTCATTCATCTTTTTGACCATTTTTTCCAAATCATTCGTAGAACAATCTTTCAAATCTTTTCTCAATTTCTTGATGAATACTTGTGAGCCATTGACTTTTAATTTTAGTTCTTCATTTTGTTTTTCAGATCTATCAAGATATTCAAGAGCTGTGTCAAGATTTTTCATCAGATTTTTTAGTTCTACTGAATCCATGATCTCCTCAAGTGGTTAAACTTCTCTTAGAGGACCAAAGCTATGAGACCAATTGTTAAGAATGGGAATATTGAGAGGGGGGGTGAATCAGTGTTCAACAATTAATAGTTTTCTACTCCTTGAAACTTAGCCCAATTACTTAAATACTAAAAATGAGTAGAAAAGCATATAAAACCATAACACATAACACAAGATATATTTACAGGGAAACCTTGGCCAGAGGAAAACCTCGCTAGGAATTAGTACCCACAAATAATTGCACTAGTCTTATGAACTTGTTAGAGTTCCTTTGCCCTGTTAGGAGTAGTCATTACAATGCTGAGTACAATGACCCTGTTAGGAGTCTATAAACCCTGTTAAAGGTGGATGGCACACTGCCAAAGCTCACTATTAAGAGAAGAAGGCTACAACCTCTTGAATATCAAATACACACTATATCTAGAAAGGTGAGTTGTTGTTATGACATTGTTGTCTGATCAGTTCCTTTTGTGCGCTTTAACTCTAACCGCTGGTAGAGCTTTATCTCATACTAAATATACTTCTTCTCTTATGTATCTGTCTATTTTTTTTTCTTCCTTACATTTGTGCTCCATACAAAAATGCATGTCAAGTATATATACATGTCTTAATAGATGCAACCAAAACTAAGACTGAGTCAGCCTAAAACCAACACACATAATGCCTCCAAATTAATTGGCTTAAGCATGTTTACTAAATTGATAATGACATGATTAAAACACTATTACAATAGGTGCATAGCCTTAAAAAAAAAAAATGATATACGCTAATCAAAAACTTGTTGTCAGCTCTATGCTCGATTATGTTGAACTACTAGTGACATTTAGACTTGCTGTAACTTCATGATACTATCACATCTGATCTTGTGTGTTTAGACTAAGTGCACCAACATACCAAAAATCTTATATCCAAGGGTGCATACCATAATTTGATCATACTCATGTATGCGGATGCTCTAATCATTAGGTGTATCATTTGTCTGCACTGTCTTCTATGCTTAGTCAAAATATGAACTTCAAAGTTTGTGAACTAAATGTAAAAAATCCATATGTCTTTGTTGTCATAATGACAACACAAAACTAGTCATATAAACATAGTAAAGTCAACTTGCCAACAGAGTGGTTTGCCTTAGTCAAACAACAATTTTAGGAGTTAACCTTGAAACCAAAATTGAAATGGAGAATGCTAGCAGGTAGTATAAATAGAGCTAACAACGAAGCTATGATATTAAATAGATATGCAATTGTATTTCAAATGTAAAAGATTATGTTAATATGAAATCTTAGACTCAACATTAAAAACCATAAATGTAAATCAAAATCTCGATGATAGTATGCTTGGAATCCACCTTGAAGGAAGAATGAATGATTCTTGAGGATGCACAAAGGATCTTGAAGGAAGATCACACCACCATGATGGATAGATCTAGGATTTGAATGATGAATCTAGAATTCTTGAACCAAATCCCTTCAAAGGCTTGAATGCTTGAATCCTTGATCTTCAATGGAGAACTTGAATGCTTGAGAAGAAGACTTTAAAACCTTGATGGAACACTTGGAAGCTTGAAAACATGTAAGATAGGTTTCTTGATATTCTTGTGTGTCTAGTCTTAGTCCTTTGTTGTGCTTAGAAATTGTGAGTAGAAAGGCTTCCTTATATACAAGTATAGGGCACAAACTTCTAGAGAGGCTGACATAGGAGAATTAAATTTCAATTAGGCATATACACCTAAAAGTGGACCTATATTAAATATCTTTTTAAGAGTCTCTACTTCGGAGTCTGAAACAGTAGACTTGAAAGTGGGAAAATGAAATTTTGAGTTCCCCTATTGCTGGAATTATTGGAATGATGTACTGAGAGGGGAGGGGTGAATTAGTACCTCTAAATTTTTTTTATGTGATTGGCCCATTATCCTTTGTGTCACCATATTTGTATATACCTGTCTATCTATTCATCTTTGATTATGTATGTGTGATCATAATATAAGTTCTTTATATGTATAAACATTCAAGAAAGATTCATGAAAACAAATAACACATAACACATGATATGATATCACAGAAAACTCTTGTTATGAAGTAAAAACTATGGTGGGGATGTCTACCCACAAAACTTCACTATTTTCAAATAAGAAGGGAGATAGTAAAGGCTTACAAATGATCAATTTTGATGATCTACCCTATTAAGAGTATTAGAGTGGAGACCTGTTAGGATCTACTTCATTTGAAGCTTTAGCAACATCGTTAGGTGTGCACTCTGTTAAGAGATTTATCAAAGAACTGTTAAGTCCACCTTCTACAAAAGGATTTCTATTGTGATGCACTTGTTAGAATGCAACTACAATATAAATGTTGATCTGATAGTGAATACAATCTCTAATTGCTGATAACAGATCCTGTATAGCTTACAATGTATGCATGTAATCACCTTGAGTGATTGAGTAATACCTTGTCTTTGCTCATCGGTAGCCTTCCTGTGTTCTTGATAACTGCTGTGATCTATTTCTGAACTGTGCATGAATTCTCTTCTTCTACTTAGATGCTCTCCATAGCTACTATCATTATTCAAATGAGTACAATTCTCTCTTATTACAAATGATGGAACATCTATTTATACTAGTTTCTAGCTCTATTCTTGATTCACACTTTTCAAATTAACTCTAGATCCAAGGTTTCCAACTTGACCTTGATCTTTAGTTAGATATGTTTTAGATCCATTAGGATGCTTTAAAACATTTACAATAAGCTTGCTTGACCCTCAAGTTAAGATTTAAAACAAATAAAAACTCTATAAATAGAATTACATTGCTTTATCTGATGTGTAAAATTAGATCCACTTTTTGTGGGTTCTTTAACTAACTGTCAGTTCTGATGGTTAGGCTTCTTTGTAAGTCTGTCAATTCTCTTCTTCGTCAATGTTTTTTACTTGAATTGTTCATCAGGTATGCCTTTTCTACTCCGTCAATGATGTTCTCAAAACTATATTGTCGGTTATGGTTGTTGTCGGTAATTTCTATACTTAGAATTTTCACGTTAGACATTTTATCCTATTGGGTATGCTTGTTGTCCACCGGTTATGCTTACTATCTTCCGATTATGCTTATACCGATGACCTTCATCATGTTTTTCCCTTTAAGTATACTAATAGAAAAAAATAATGTCATCAATCTCCCCCTTTGACATTAGTATCAAAAACTAATATGTGCAACATACTTGATGCATTAGTATGTACACTTGTGTATACTTCTTCCTTAGTCATGAAATGACTCCCCCTATGCATGTGCCAGTAAGTGTAATTTTATGTACATAACTATGTTTTTGTACATATATTATACATATCCTCAATGTATTGTGTACATATGTATACATTCCTCCTTTTTCTTACTAAAGTATATTGTAGATATGTATACATTCCTCCTTTTTTGATAATGAGGGAAAAGGTACTTATATCTTTTCAAAAATGTGAGAGTGAGGCTTTGATTTCCTCCATCATTTTATCCCATTTCTCCTTTAAATTCTCAAGAGCCAAATTCTCAAGTGATATCCTCACATGCATTTCATAAATGCTATCTACCATAGAAATCTCTGGGGTCATGATTAGATTTCTTGCATCTATAATATGTTGTTGCAGAGTGGTGAGGTTTGGCAAAATTTGAGCTTGAAGATCTGTAACCTCATTTCTAAATTGATTCTATGCATCCCATATTTCTTGTCTCAATCTGTTTACCTTTGTTATCTTTTCATGATGCAGCTTTATAGTGTTGGCATCAGAGGTTAAACTTAGTGCACTTGCTGTTAGATCTAAATCTAATTGTGACAGCATTTCACTATTTTCTTTAGTGAAATTCTCCAATGTGCATAATTTCTGAACTAAGGTAACAAATTCAGCAATCATAGGTTCTAATTCACTTGCTAGTTCAGATAGATTTACCTTGTTCTCTACCACTTCTTGGCTGATATTCTCAATTAGTTTATGTTGATACTTTATTTTTGCCTGTTCTTCCATAGCCTTCTCTGCATCTACATTCTGATTTGTGATGGTGTCTATAAGAACTACTATTTGTTCCACAACTGATGTGTTATCTTCAATTTTGACATCTAGAACAATTTGTTGTAGAATATCCCTTGCCTGTTCAAGTGCTTGGGATTCCCTATGTGCCTTTCTCATTTTCTCTTGAATTGCCTTTCTTTGACACATCACTCCAAACTTTTGAAGTGTTTCAATATCTAAAGTAGATACATCCCACTTGGGTATTTCTATTACCTCATCAAGTGTGATAGCCAAGATATCTTTCTTCAATGCCTTCTTCTTTCTCTTCTTTGGCTGGGAGGTATATTGGTGTACTACCATTTGTAAACCTTGAGATTAGATTGATTTAGTGGGTAAGGGTCGAGAAGATGAAGCATCTTGTTATTTCTATTCTGATTCCACCAACTGGTTTTGTGAAGACATCTCCTCATTTGCCTTGGGTGTGTCAAAGTATTTATCTTCTTTTTCTTTCATGATTTCATCCTATTTGAATTTTTCACTCTTATCTTTCTCTTCATCCTTTCTCAAATTTTCATCCATTTTGTTATCTTCTCCTTTGTCTTTTTTAGTAGACACTTCTTGTTGAGTGTTGGTTGCATCTTTCATTTCTGTATATGTATCCTTTTGAATATTTGATACATCTGTATTTCCATCATTACCTATTTCCTTGGGTATATCATCATATTTCTTAGATGATTTCTCCTAACTTGATTTAGTATCAATAGCATTGGTTAAGATGTTCATGTTTGTCGGTGTATTGACCTCTGCATTGTCAGTAGTTGTTTCCTAACCATCGGTATTGCCCTGTGCAACATTGATATCTTCATCTTTTTGCACTTCTTTTGTAGGGTATCTTCCTGTATTGTCATTGACAATGTTATCTAACCATGATTCATCATTGATATCATCAGTTATGTTACCTTTTATTTTCAAATCTTCTTTAGTAACTTCTTCTTCTCCGCTCAAGTCAATATGAAGTGGACTTGGTGGATTTTGACTATCCTCACTTTGAGTGTTGTGAAGAGTAGTGTCTAGCCATACTTCATCTACAATGTCAGTATGTTTGGGGCCTGTTGGATCACTCTCTTCTCTATCCAATTCCACTGATGAGTCATCTTGTATATCTTTGATGATGATTTGTTCCTTCTCTGGGTTAGCTTCCTGAGTGGGCTTTTTGAGTATCTTACACCACTTCTTAATGCTATTCTGGTCAAGATCAATTATCTTCCTCTTGAGAAATTCATATGCTCTCATTTTTGGTGAGAAATCCTTTTCATACTTCTTCATAATCTTAGTAATTTCTTCCTTATTTGTATCAGGAGGCATAAGAGTTACAAGTATTCTTTCTCTTATTTCCTTTTCTTGATGTAGTACAAGAGTCCATCTGGCTGATAATCTCTATGATAGTTCTTTGGGAATGTCATATTCTAAGAATTCTAGTGGAACATAATAATGTTTGCACATTTTTGCAATTATTGCATCTTCAATCTTATTTTGATCTTCTGTACTGAATTTTAACCATTTTCTAATGTTAGGATCAGAAATAGACTATGATTCTGAAATATGTTAGGAATAAGGTGTCTCAACCTTGGATAATTCTTATTCTTATTATGTGTTTTGTAAAATGTATTTTCCTACAAATAATGTAATTAAGTGTGAGTGTACATGTCTAGTTGGCATGTTGATGTGTCACTCCACTTGATGTGTCGGCATCTTGAATTGTGTGTAAGGAGATCATGGCTAAAATGGATATCACAGATTCCTATGACATGTAAGAGCTATTTGTAGGAGATTTCAATGATAGGTGAAGACATGAAAGACATGTGGCAACTAATAAATTTTAGTACTTTACACTCTTCCACAATCATGGGGTTCTTATTTTATCAGAGAACGTTAAAACCCTAATATGGCTATTCTTGAAAGTTGCCTTAAAAAGGAAAGCGCATGACATAAGTGTTTTTTAGGGTTACAGGAAAGGATATGAAAAGAGTGTATTGTTGGTATGATCTGGTGCTACTGGATTTGTCTTAGAGTGTCAATTGTCTACTGAAAGAACTTGCATTGCAAGTGTGTTGTAACCGTTGTGTTGAAGATAATACATTATGCAGGTTTTGGAGTGCTGGGGTTTTTTACCGAAAGGTTTTCCCCAGGGTAAATCATTGTGTCATTCTCTATTTTTTGTATGTATGGTATGTGGCTTCAATATCATTGTTAAAGTAGTTAACGAATATGAAATTTTAAGGATTTAAAATCATTTGCACAGTACTTTCCTATAGAGATTAGTGTAGGAAGTTGTTTCCGCACCTGAGTTTCCTTACAAAATATTCTTGCATATTTTATCAATTGTTGAAGGCACCAAAGGTTCTTTTTCCTTTTGTACTTCTACATCACAATCATCCATAGCTGAGTCTTCTATATCTTCTTGAGTTCTAGTCATCTTCCTCCTTTTGGTCTATCTTACTTTTGGAGGGGCTGATTTTCTCTTGTATATCCTCACTTTTCCTTTCTGCAATGGTGAAGGAGTTGACTCTTTTGCAGTCTGGCTTCTTGTTCTTGAAGCGGCTATTATTCTTTCTCTTTTGGGTGTAGGAGGAGGTGGAGAATCTGGCTGTTTTCCCTCTGAGTCATTCTTTTCCTTTTCTTCATCGATAGGTGACTATCCTTTAGTTTTTTCCTCCTTACCCTATGTTTCCTCTTCACTTTCTTCTGTAACTGCAAGTTTGTTGGTTAAGGTTTTGACCATCTTGTCCTTCTTGTTTATAATCTGTTTGACAACAAGATCTTTCTTAATCTTTTGTTTGGCTTCCTCATAGGTGCCAAATCTTGCTTGTTTTTTGTCAATTGGTTCATTCAATAGTGCCTTGATGCACTCATTGGCTTTTCCTAATTTGATTTCATACTCTAAATGTGAAAGCCAGGACTTCCTAGGTACTACTACTTAGTTATAAGTGAAATTAGTATCTACCATAAAACATATGTCCTCTTTGTGTTCTTCTATCAAAATTTTAGGAATCCTTGTTCTAGCTTGCAACATTTCCTTAATGGTTTTGTACCCTACCACACATGCACCAAACATAAGTTCTGTGTTGGTGATAGCGTTGACCTTGAGAGCTCTTTTATCTAATTTTGCACCATTTAGCTTTTCTACTTCCTTCAGAGATGGGTGCTTGTGAGCTTGTGGTTTGTCAGTTATAGGATATCCAGTGGCTGCATGAATAACATCCTTTGTTATTCATTTTGGCTTATTTAGCCATAGAGTCTGGTTATGCAATCTGCTAAGAACTATCTTTATCCATTCTATTTTGGAAACTCTGGGAAAGTGTAATGCATTCATGAGTCCTTTCACTTCCAGATGCTTGTGCTCTTCTTTCAGGGTTCCAACTTCATCACATAGTGCCTTGTAGGCATTATCTAGGTCTAGATCTCCCAATTCTGAGATCTTACAGTGTATATAGGACCTTACATCTTCTACCAGTAAAAACGTAGGTGGGATTCTAGAGAATGCTCTGGAATAATCAGGTTGTGACGCAATTTTCGGGTGCAGCTTGTATTTTGGTTCAATAAAAGTGCCTCTACTGACAAGCTTGATCATTTTATTCTTATCTTCCTTAATCTTTTCAACTCTTGAAGTTGATGCCATCATGTTACAAAAATTTAGGGTTTTTCACAAATTTAAACAGTGTGGTCGGCAAATGCAGGTACTTACTAAATCTCTGTGATTGTCCATGAATCCTCTAAGTTGTGTTTAGAATCTTGTTGGTGTCGCTCTTTAATTTTGCTCTTCAATAGCTCTGTTGGTCTCTCTTGGTTGCTCAAAAATCGTGGGTGCAAAATGAGTTTAGCTGTCGGTATTTTATAACTTTTGTGCCCTAAGTTGTCATTAATGCTTACCAACTCATCGGTATACAAAGACTGAGTTCATCAGTTGAGGCATAAATAACATCTTTGATGTAGGTGTAAAGTGTTGGGGTTACCAGCAGCTTTGATTACTTCAGTGATGATTGTCGGTAAAGTGGCGAAGATAGTTTTTGTTGGCTCAAGGATCACCGATGTCCATCATTTTACACTTAGCCACTTGGCCTTTGTGTAATGACCAATTCATTCTGGTAAGTAGTGTTATCTTTTTCTGTGTGTGTTCACCGATGCATTTTGTACCCAATAACCAATGGTTATTTTTCAATAATATTTACAAGTGACAATATAGCGCATCTTTAATAATGTTGATTTTTCTATATGATCAATATGTAAATGGAACTGATGCATAATATAACTTTTCATAATGCAGTTCCATACTTACTTGTGCAATTTAGTTTGAAATGGTGATGCCACCATATCCATTGGATGGGGCATCATCATTTGCATTGCTTGTTCCAGCACCTTCAGTGCTTGTGGCTTTTACCCACATATTATTCCTCATCTTCTTGATGTCATCAATGGTATTTCCATTGGGATAAGTACTTGTTTCTGTCAGTCGGTCTTTGCAATCTTTTATCACATGTCCAAATTTATGACAATGTAAAAATGTCATTCCAGGATTGAACCATCCTCTTGGTCTTCTAGTCCATTTTCTCATACAATTGTCTTCAATGTGACTATACCTTCCACATGTTGTGCAATTTACCCATGTGTTATAGTCCCAAACATATGAGTTACCTTTTCGTGTTGGTTTGTAGCCATTATCAGGTTCTTTTGGTGTCCATGCCTTCTTATTGTTTTTCCAGCATTCCTGATATGTATGTCCATTCATTTTTAAAGTAGGACACTATTTTTCCATATAGGTTTCCTTCTTTGGATTTGTCACCTTGGATCTGCATTCATATGCCTTGTGTCCTTGCTTGTGACATTTATAACAATTACCAAGGAAAGTAGATCGTGATTGAGGAATACCTTTCATTTTGTTTCTACAAATGTTTGAGGTGTGGCATGGTTTTCCACATTTATTGCATGATAGCTTCTTGGTCCTTGGAAATGCATATACATTCTTTTGATTTGGTTGATTGGATGACTCTCCATTGTCAGTGTAACCTATTCATGTGCAGTTGTTGACTCTTCTTTGACCATCAAGGAAATCATCCATTCTTTTGTTGCTATCTTCAGCTTTCTTGATCAATTCATTGTGTTGATTCTGAATTCTGACTTCATGCTTTAGTTTCTCATTTTATTCCCTTAGCTCACTGATGATCTATATTCTTTCAATGAATTCAATATTTAATATGTTTGCTTCTTGACTCATAAGAATAATCTGGTTGGTAATCTCATGGTGATGCTCACTAAGTCTTTGAATCTCTGATTCTTTTTCTTGTCACTTTTCTATTATTTTCCTCCTATCATCAATAGCCAATGTTCTCTCTGATTCAAATTTTCCTGAATCATTCATGACATCAATCATTTTTACAATCTGAGTTTCTTGAACGATTTGCAACATTTTGATTTTCTCCATCAAATGTAGATTGACTTCTTGTAGACTTGTGATCTCTTCTACTGATGTGTTTGAAGCTTTGCTCGTTGATGATTCAACATTGTTGAAGTAGTCTGGGATCTCCTATTCTTGATAATATTTTTCATTAAGCCTAGTTGCCATGATCTTTCTTTCATCAAGCAACTTTCTCATTCTTACTCTCACCTCTTTATACTGCTCATAGTAAATCTGAATTTGCAATTGCTCATTCTCAATAGTCTTGTCTAGTATGTACTTTTCCATCATGTGGATTTTTTCTCTTAAGTCTGTAAGCTTTTCAAGAAAGAGACTTAGCTTTGATACCAATTGTTGGAATTATTGGAATGATGTACTGAGAGGGGAGGGGTGAATCAATACCTCTAAAAACTTTTTATGTGATTGGCCCATTATCCTTTGTATCATCAGATTTGTATATACCTATCTATCTGTTCATCTTTGATTATGTATGTGTGATCATAATATAAGTTCTTTATATGTATAAACATTCAAGAAACATTCATGAAAACAAAAAACACTTAAAACATGATATGATATCACAGAAAACTCCTATTAGGAAGTAAAAACTATAGTGGGGATGTCTACCCAAAAAAATTCACTATTTGCAGATAAGAAGGGAGCTGATAAAGGCTTACAAATGATCACTCTTGATGATCTTCCATGTTAAGAGTATTAGAGTGGAGACCTGTTAGGATCTACTTCACTTGAAGCTTTAGCAACACCGTTAGGTGTGCACTCTATTAAGAGATTTATCAAAGAACTATTTAGTCCACCTTCTACAAAAGGATTTTTGTTGTGATGCACTTGTTTGAATGCAACTACAATATAAATGTGATCTGATAGTGAATTCAATCTCTAATTGTTGATAACAAATCATGTATAGCTTACAATGCATGCATGTAATCACCTTGAGTGATTGAGTAATACCTTGTCTCTACTCGTCGGTAGCCTTCCTGTGTTCTTGATAATTGTTGTGATCTATTTCTGAACTATGCATGAATTCTCTTCTTCTACTTAGATGCTCTCCATAGCTACTATCATTCTTCAAATGATTACAAGTCTCTCTTATTACAAATGATGGAACATCTATTTATACTAGTTTCTAGCTCTATTCTTGATTCACGCTTTTCAAATTAACTCTAGATCCAAGGTTTACAACTTGACCTTGATCTTTAGTTAGATATTTTTTAGATCCATTAGGATGCTTTAAAACATTTACATTAAGCTTGCTTGACCCTCAAGTTAAGATTTAAAACAAATAAAAACTCTATAAATAGAATTACATTGCTTTATCTGACGTGTAAAATCAGATCCACTTTTTGTGGGTTCTTTAACTAATTATTAGTTCTGATGGTCAGGCTGCTCTGTCAGTCTATCATTTTTCTTCTCCGTCAGTGTTCCTTACTTGAACTGTTTGTCGGGTATGCCTTTTCTATTTCATTGGAGATGTTCTTAAAACTGTATCGTCGGTTATGCTTATCATCGGTAATTTCTATACTTAGCATTTTCACATTAGACATTTTGTCCTATCGGGTATGCTTGTTGTTTGTCGATTATGCTTACTGTCCGCCAGTTATGCTTATACCAATGAACTTCATCATGTTTTTCCCTTTAAGTATACTAATGGAAAAAATTAATGTCATCACCTACATCTGGAAAAATTTCCAATGGAAAAGGGGGACCTAGGTCAAGGTCAAGGTTGACCCTAACCTAGGTCAAGGTTGAGTTCAACCTTGACCTAGTAGGTCAAGACCCCTAGAAAATATGCCAGGTGGGGAAAATAGTGCCCAGAGAGGCCCAATCAAGGTCCTAAACAGGCACAGAAGATGGAAAAAGGGGCAGAAATGAGAGGACAATAAGGTGATGGCCCAAAAAACCACCTAAGGAGGGATAAATTGTCTTAATCATGGTAGTGCTTCTATTTTAAGATGATACATTAAGCCCCCACTTTAGCGAGAGTATGGAAATCAAACATACTCATGGTAAAGTTAGAAGAAAGACTCCCTTCGATTGCGACAAGGTAGAGCATCACTTAGTCAAGGACATGAGACCCAAGACCAAGGATTCTAACTCAAAATACATGCAGAAGGGCATGAAAACAAAGAAATAACAAAGCTAAAAGACACAAAAATAGAGGGGTTAGTACAAAAAAAAACCCAAATCAACTAGCAAAGGAAACTTTGCTAAGAAATACTTTTTATCTAATATCATATTTGGAAAGCTACCATAAAAGCATAAATGAAAATATAAGAAAGACAAGATCAACACAATAAATAACATAGCTTCATGATCTAATCTTACTAGCATGAAAGAGAAAGAGAGAAAAGAGAGAGTGATTACCTCACCCAAAAAGATGCCCACCTTACCGTGAATCACCGAGGAGGGAGAGCCCAACAGGTAGCCAAACCTGATAGTTCACCCATAAATTGTGCTTTGTATTTTTAATGCATCTTCTAACGACTTTTGGAATACCCATAGATCCTTATTATTGTTTCACTATGGAATATAAAATGTGTGCCTCTTCAGGATTTAGAAACTTATGTGCATTACCTTCCAAGGATTTAGCATATTTGAAATTGAAAATGCATATCTCTTTAGGATTTAGCAACTTACGTGCGTTACCTTCTGAGGACTTATCCAAAATAAAAATGTGTGTCTCTTCAAGATTTAGCAACTTATGTACGTGACCTTTCAAGCATTTATCATGTTGTAAAATGTAAACTATAGTATATGGAAGACCCTATATGTGCCCCCTCCTTATTATGGCTACCTAATAGACAAGATAAGAAAGAGAAGGAGGATACCTACTTCACAAAGTCAGGAGATATCCTGTTAGCAATAATATACACTATATTCTTAGCGAAGAGTATTGACCCTTACATCTAAGAGCATAGATAATCGTGAAAAAGGATCCTCAAAGAGGAAGAGATCTTATCAACAAGACCCCCACCATAAAGGAGTGATTTGGATAAAATATCATCTTTCAAAGAAAAGTAAAGAGGGATCAAAGATTCAATCATCAAGCCCCCTGCAATCAAGAGGAAGGGGAATTAGGGAATGAATGAAGAAAAATTCTAATCCAAAGCAAGGGAAAGAGTTTATAAAGAACATATAATTTGAAAAATAAAGAAGAGGTGAGGACCTAGGACAATCACCTCTCATATAGAAGGGTATCCATAGCCAAAACATAAATTAGCATAAGGAAATAATGTTGTAGAATAAAAAAATACCACTAAGCTAAGGAAAGTAGATCCTTAGACAGAGAGAAAGAAGGAAAAAATTTCCCCCTGGAGATGAAAGAAAAGGATATACCTAATCAGATCAAGATATGTTGTGACAAAGAGATATCTTTGCAAAATGAATGTCTTAGAAAAGATGTCATGAATACTAGAACAAAGCTATGGATGATTATGAGCAAAGGAAGGATGTACCATATCATAATACTAAACCATAGGGATAGAATGTAGAAAGAATAACCAATTAATTTAAAAAAAAAATACATGCTAAGAGCATAATGGATCCTAGAGAAATGGAATAAATACCTCTTGCCCCCCAGTCAAGATACAAGAGGGGGAAATATCTATATTATAGAAGAATGAGTGGTATTCCTGAAATGGAAATTATGAAGAAATAGTAATAGAACATGAGAATTATATATAATCCTAAAGCATCTCTTTCTCTAACATATGTCTTTAAATACACACAATAAATAAGTTAATGTGTATTACTATAGTGGAAAGGACATTTGTACTTGGAGAGAGCATCTTTCAGCATAGTTTTAAAGATTTCTTTCTTAGAATTAATGAACTGAACATACACCTTCTTAGCTACATCTTGAGGGGTATCAGGGTAATCTAAGGAAGGTTTTGGAAGAATAACATGAAGAGGAGGGTGGAAATCAAAATCCACAACCTTAAATTGAGATAGTGGAAAGCCTAGACCATATCTATCTTGTTTAGGGGATAGATGAACCAGATATTTAATACCTTGTTCATTAACACCAAGTCCTAAACCCTTATAACCATGTTTATCCACCATATGGTATCATGTAGTGTACATATCTTATAAAGATTTTGTAGGAGGTGATTGTTTACAGTGATCATGAGAAAATGTTGTGTAAGATGGAATGATAGGTTTAGAAGAAGTTTCTTTTCTCTTCCCTTTAATATAATCATGGATCGAATTAGAAGTGGAAGTTAAATCAAACAATTCTTGCACATCTTCATCATGACCCATAGTTTGAGTCCCATCATAAGTGTGGGAAGAACTAGGGATAGAAGGTGGAGAAATAGGAGTGAGAATATGAGGAATTGGATTAGAATAGATAGGATTAGGATTAGGAAGATCAAGAAATAGATTAGGAAGGATAGGATTAGGATTAGGGAGATTAGGAAATGGGGTATCATCTACCAAATTCTTCACATAATCCAAAAGAGCAATAAGTCCACTACACAACTTCTTAATGAAATTTTTGAAAGTAGGAAGGCTAGTATTAGTCAATCTCATAATAGCATAAGCAAGTAAAACATGTGAACTACCTCACAATAGTTGCTAGTAATCATGCTAAAGCCTCTCCTAGGAATAATATATTCAAACTAAGGATTACTTCCCCCACCATGAGGTGCATTTAAATTTTCAACCTAGGGACGTATAATTGAAATGGGACAGCACGATATGTGCACTAAGTCTCTCAAAGAGTCATACTACTTATGCTGCGGGAAGGTAAAATGCATGAAAGAAATATACATTATTGCTGTAAGAAAGTAAACACACTAAAATCCTTAATTAAATTAAAACTATAAACTATAAACTCAACTTAAACCTATTCTTTCAACCCAGAGCATCCACTATAACTATCCTTGCAGGTGTTGTAGGAACATTCACAAAGTATAATGCTGCAGGAAGAAATAGTAAACTCCTATTCAAAATGCTAGAAATACTGAAAGTAAATCTTCTCTACTCTAATATAATCCACCTCCCAAGTGACCCCCCTTTGTTGGCTTCTGCTAGCTACTAACACAGATGATAAACCAAAATCACTTCAATATATTTCAAAAATTGATTACATAGGAACAATACATAAAACTTAAAAAGTAACTTGTTTTGCAAGATGCAACAATATATTCCCAAAAACTCTGAACTTACAAAATAAAAGTCAAATCCCTATAAATAGAGGATTGACACTTATTTAAAACATAAGGATAAGTTTTGATTGAAATCAGGCTAGAGAAGAAAAAGGTAACATAAGAATCCACAACATATGCAATAAAGTCTGAGCGATCAATTCAACAAGATAATGAGTGCAGAGGAAATATAGCAAAGCTATATTCCTATATTCTCTGGAATGGTGGCTCCTCCAATGTGGTATATGTGTCTTTTAGTGCCATGATTATTTCCCTTGTCGCAGTTGGAATTCAGCATTCTTCTTTTAATGTTGTCGACCACTCTAAAGATACTCCTTCATCCTAGTAGGTTAGTTATCATGCAGAAATATACATACAAGTAAAATTAATCAAATTAATCCAAATATTAGAACACACATTCTGATAGCTATATGAAATAATGCAATATATATAATATTAGAAAAACATGAAAAAAAATATCTACCCATAGGTTTGACAGTTCTAACTATACTTTAACACAAGTCCAACTAATTATAAGTCCACAAATATCTTGTTAATACTTTAAAATAGAGTATTAAGATCAGTATAAAATAGAGATAATAAATTGTCTCATCATCTGCCCCCTAGTAAGTTGAATGCTTGTCCTCAAGCATTGCATCTCCTGGTAGTTCCTTGAATTCACCAACCTTTGTCTTCCCTCTCCTCTGGCTCTTGAAAGTGTAGTACAAACCTATTTTCCTTTCTCAGACATCCACTCAGTGATCCTCCTATAGCTGGTCCATCCTTGCAACATTAATGTCATAAAAGGGTTAGAGGAGCATAGGTGGCTACATAGTAAGTGGACACCAAAGTTATTTTCTAATCTATCTACCCAGTCGGATTTATTTTGGTGCTCCGTGAATGGCTTCCTCGAGGTTGATAGGGATGTGTGGCTCTGACTTCTTGAATGCTTTGGGAAATCTACTCCACCTACTTCTGGCACCAACCAGGGCTCTTTGAAAAATGAAGTAAGAAATTCCCTCATACTCTTCATAGACCTCTATTTTGATTCCAAATATCTTCTTCCTTGTTTTCTCTTTTACTTTTCCATAGGTCAGATTAAACCAATCCCTAAGGAGTACATCTAATTTTCTTCTTTTTGCCCTCAATGGCAAGGGTTTTGATTTCTCCTGATCTCTGTAATTTTCTAGTTGTCTATCATAATTTTCCTCATTGTGCATCGAGGACATTAATTCCCTCAGGTGTATATCCCCTATGTAAAGTAGAGGATTCCACTAAGTTTTTATAGGGATAATGAAGTTATGTAGGTACAGCTCACAAAGTAAGTTTTGCTGCCATGAGGGAATGGTTTGGTATAGGCCATAAAATTATTGGGTTGTTTTAAACTTAGAGTCTATGTCTTTTAGGGTCATCATTAATTAGAATAATAGGAACTTCTCTTTCAAACATATATCATAAACCTTAGGAGGTGGCCTACAAGCAATTATTTGATCAGCCAACTTCAAGGCATGATCCATCTTTTTCTTTTGTCTTGCCAATTGTTCTTTTAAATATTCAATCTCTTCACCTTTCTCTGTTATTACCTTCTTCATTTTATTATTCTCTTCTCCCCATAAGGTTGTTGCAAAAACATATTTATTATATAATCCAAAGATAAGTGACTGCAAAGTGATTGGACCACAATCTTCTACCTGATTATTTTTGCCTCCTTTGTTCTTTCCATGCTTGCTCTAAGTAGCTGGTAAACTAGGTTCTTTTATAAGGAACTAGGGCAGTCCTTGAGCAAGATGACTGATGAGGTATTGGGACTTCTCCCTCATTGTTTTCTGAGATATTCTGACAACTTTCTTGGGGGTTATTTTGACATACATCAGGTTCAACTCTAGATTTCTCTTTTGGATTTTGAGAAACGTCAGGGATTTCAGACTAATTTGGGGAATCATTCAGAACAATTTGCACATGAGGTTCTCCATCTGATTTATTAGGAGAAATAGATTGGCTTTCTAAGGGTACTTTAGAAAGTTGTCCTCTCATTCTAGGGCTTCTTTGCACAGGGGTTTCTTCAACCTCCATATCCTTTTTTCTTAATAACCTTCTTCGGTCTCTCTTCTACAAGAGTAACTGCTACAGGAGACGACTTTCTTTTCTTCCCCTTCAAGGCTATGAGGTTTTACAGTTTGGATACAAGAAAACAAGTTTCTTCTTCTAATTTTTTTTTTCCTTTATTTTAGGCAGAAGTATGTACATTTATCATATGAGCAGGAAAATGCATAGTCTCCTGAAGATTTTTATTTTTTATCTCTTGGGTGTCCTGTTCAATAGCTGGTTCAATGGGTATTGCATCACCATTGCTGGGTTGCTCAATAGGGTCAACCTAAGGTTGTAGGGTTTTATGCTGGAAAAATTCTAACCATTAAAAGGGAGAGACATCCCTAAGAGATTTTTCTACTAGCAATTTGATTAGGGCATGGTGGGTGACATAATTTACATTTCTCTTTTGAGTTTCCTATTATCTACTAAATTTGCACCCTATTTAAGCTCTCATAGTCTTGATAATCTAGTATAACATGGGAATCATTTCCAGGTGTGGGACATTTGCTAATTAAAATGAAACCTCTAGATTCTAGGCTAGTTCCTCTTGGATAATCACCCAAATTTTCTTCTTGTGCTTGAAAGTAAACTAGATAGGAAAAGGGATAGAAGGAATACTAAAAGGGAAATGACTAGTAAGAAAAATATCCTACTAGGTGAGACACCGGAACACATGAATCACAATAAATTGACTAAGAATTAGCATAAAACCATGAATAGAGACAAGTATCCTTCCCTAGATAGGTCTGCAATAGAGTGTTTCATTGAGAAGCCTGAAGATGAAAGAGGCTATTCAAGGGAAGAGAAAATTCCTCAAACAATAGCATTTCCAATGAAGTTAGGCACAAACTATAACCTATAGACAAACATCCATTCTAGCATGTAGGCACAAAAATGAGACAAGGAAGCCATGGATGAACTGAATCCACAAGACTAACTAAATCAAATCATTTATATTAGTACACAATCATGCAAGAAAGAAAGAATAACTTGAGAGAACTCATAATTTATCTAACAAACTGTTAATATATTATGCTTCAGATAAGAAGAATACAAATCAAAAAAGGCCCAAGGATAGAGAAGATGTCTTATAAAGTCTTTACATGACCTAAATTCTAATGAGAAATTACAAACATGACAGATTTGGAAGGGTAGAACAAATGCCTCGAAAAATCTTGCAAATCTCTAAAAATTAATTCCAAAAGGAGAACTAAACTAGTTATATACACCCTCCTCTAGCATGCAGGCTCAGGAGTCAATCTGATTCAAAAATTAGGGTTTTATTATATTGGTAATAGAATAATGAGAAACCCTAATGCCATTAGAAATATCAATTCTACTATTTAATGCCATCAAAAATATCCTTGATCGATCTGATATGTCTAAATATCTTTCCCATTTCCATAACTCTTCTTTGAGAAGTCGGCTAATCCATCTACTTCCCTGTGCAATTCATTTCTATCATAACTTCTAAGATCAGATTTTTGAAATTTTTAAATATTTAAACCCTAACGGTTACAGGTGGCGCAGATATCTGCATCGACAGCTGACATTCAAATCTGGTTTCATTTTAAAACATAGCCACAAGATCTTTTTATTTACCTGGGCACTACATCATAACATCAAGTCACCCTTTTCTCTTTGTTGCTGAGTCTCCCAATATTTTTACTAACCCTTGCTTCATCACGAGATCACGTGACAAGCGTTAAATCTTCTTTAAATCGGACAGTGGTTGCCAAGTCTCTGAACCTTGAGAGAATATTCCCTTTGATTACAAGACCACCTAACCAAAGAAAGTCTTTTTTTCACTTTATGAATATGGAATATTCTGTCTACATCACATGATCACCCGACTGAATGCATTGAATTTGGGTCCACTCACTGCCATGTGTCAGTTTTTTCAATGATGTCAGTGTTGAATTTGACTTAACCATGATCCTCTCTAGTGACTTGGAGGTTGTGCAATCGCAAAGTCTCATAAAGATTTATAAACCTTAGAGTTTATTATGATACTTCCCGACTGAGAAGGACTTAACCTTACCTTGCTTGAACTTAAGTTATACCCATGGTTAGAAAAAAAATTAAGTCACGAGATCTCCTGATCTTTTTGTTGATTGAGGGTTACATTGGGAGACTTAGTGACTACCATGAGATTAGATCTTGATCAAACGGCCAGCACTAAGTCTCAAGATCAAATGGGAATATAATTTCTCATTATGAGACTATGAGACTAAAAGAAGTCTCAGGGTTGCCAGATAAAATGGGATATTCCTTTTCTTTTCTATGACTTGGAGACTTAAAGGATTTTTTTAAAAATATGCAGTCTTTAGGAACTTAAGTGACTTCAGAAAGGTAAAGACAAATTAGAAAATACATGGCCAAGCTAGGGGTTGATCATGAAATGCATAGGGTTTTTTACACTTAGGTTATCTTGCATGGAAAAGGCAGACCAGAGGGTAAAAAAGGTCGCAGAAGACACAACCAAGACCAGAAAAATTTAAGGTCTCTCTCATAGGCTGGGCTCTACCCTTGTAGGACCCTCATTTACTCCACCTATAGCCAAAATTTACTAAATGGGGAAATTTTGGGTAACATTCTTGGAGATTTCTGCTGGATGTTTGCCTGATAGACATTGAGAACCAGTAGCCTTTGTATCCATTGGGCATAGGAGTCATCACTTGGTCAAAAATAGAAACTTGGGAATAGATTGAAACCAAGAGTAGGAATAACTAACTGTGCATGAGTACTTCAAGGAAAGTAGGAAATTAATCTAGAAAGTAGGAAGAAGGAAGGGAAACTACTTACAAATAATTACAAGGGAGGACAAACCTAAAAACAAAGTTTTAAATGGAATCCATTTACAGAAATGGGCAAGGGGTCTCCTCCAAGAGTTGATAACTACAAAGCATTTTCCTCCTTGCACTCAGTGATGATGAATGGATCTCCCTAGAAGGTATCAAATTTAGTATGCCTAACAAGCTTTGATTTGAATTCATCCCATTTGAGGACTACATCCCCAATTTTGAAACTTCTAGCCCTAGCTCTTTTATCAAAACTTTTCTTTGTTTGCATCTGGTGGAATTCCATATCTTTCATGGATTTATCTCTTTGTTCTTCTAATTCCATAATCTAAGCATACCTAATTTGCAGAGGATCTCCTTCTTCAAATAATACATACTGAGTAGCTAAGTCCAAGGCTGGCAACTTAGTTGAAATGGACAACTTAGCTTCTCTTCCATACACTAAAATGTATGGAGAATTCCCAATGATCTTCTTTGGGGTAATTCTATCTAACCATAAGGTAGATTTTAGTTTGCTGTGCCAATCTCTTTGGTTGTCTTGTAATGTCTTCTTGATTATCCTAAGCAAGTTATTATTAGTTGACTATGCCAAACCATTTCCCTAAGGGTAATAGTTTGAACTTGTGTTCAAATAAACACCATGTCTAATTTCCCACTCTGAGACTTTGAGGCCTGTGAAAGCTAGTGCATTGTCTGAAACAATGGAGTCAGGGACACCAAATCTGTGATTAATATCATCATAAAAGCTTAGGACATCATTCTCATTTACTTCCTTCAATGCAACTGTCTCGGTCCATCTAGTGAAATAATCTATTGCAGTAATTATCCATTTATGGTCTACACTAGATGGAGGATTAATCATGCTAATGAAATCTATGCCCCATCTCATAAAGGGTTGCTTTGTTCTGATGGGATGAAGGGGCAAGGCTGCGAGATTTTATTTTCCTGCAACCATGGCACACTTGATGCATTTTCTCACATAATCATGACTATCCTTGAAGATATATGGCCAATAGTATCCAGCCCTCGTGATTTTAAAAGTAGTAGTGCTATGAGAGAAATGACCTCCAGAAGGTCCATCATGAAATTCAAATAGGACATCTGATATCTCTTCTGAATCAATGCATCTCAAAAGGTCACCATTATGATATTTTCTAAAAATAATTTCATCTATCAGCACAAAATAAATTGATTCTAATATGTAATACCTTCTCTTCACTGAATCCATATCTATGGGGCATTTCCTTGTTTTCAAAAAATGAATCATGTTAGGCAACCAACCTGCTGCCTTGGTATGATCTTCTATTGAATGCATAACTAAAGATGCATTCACTTGATGATGTTGTCTTAAGGTATCACCCTCTATTAGTTGCTCACAAAGACCTCTACCCCTAACCAGTTTAGTAATTTGGGTATCAATGTCATATTCCATGACCTTGGTAATCCAACTAGCTCTTTTTTCATTCAGGTCCCTAGAAAGCAAGAACTCCTTGACACTAGGATGAGTAACTTTTAGTTGCACTTTGCTGTGGGTTAGCAGATGTCTGAACTTCTTCAGGATTTTTACCACAACAAGCACATGTTTTTCTACAAAGGAATACCTTTGTTCATATTCTTCTAAACCTTTGCTAAAGAAAGTAATAGGTTTCTCTAATCCTTCTGAAGTTTCTTGGGTCAATATTGCATAAATAGCATCAGAACCTCCATAATCATAAAGGATAAAATCCTTACTAAAATCAAGATTCAATAGGGCAGGAGCTTCTATCAGAGCCTCTTTGATGGATTGGAAATTAGCTTTCCCTTCTTTTCTCCAACAGAAATATGTATTCTTCTTCAACATTGTTGTCAAAGGCTTTAGCAATATTAGGCAAGAAACGCCTGACAAAGTTAATCATTCCTATCAAATATTGAAGGCTTTTCTTGTGATGTGGTAAGGGTAGCTCTAAAATAGCTGCAATCCTCTCAGGGTCAACTATAATTCCTTTCCTGGATACTATGTATCCCAATAGTTTTCCTTCATGGACATCAAACACACAATTCTTGGGATTAAGAGATATCCCAAATTCTCTACACGTTTCAAATATTTTCCTCAGATGTTTTATGTGGTCTGCTACATGTTTAGAATAAAAAGTTATTTCATCTAAGTAGACTAGTACAAGCTTGTACATGAGGCTTTTAAAGTCCATATCCATTTCCTTTTGAAAATTAGTACCTGCATTTGACAAACCAAAGGGCATCTTTTGATAAGCCATGGTTCCCCACTTGGTTGTAAATGCAGTCTTATATTGATCTTCTTCATTAACTAGGATCTTATTATATCCTGAATAGCCATCCAATAATGAAAATCTCTCAGATCCAGAGACACATTGTAGGATTTTCTCCATAGAGGGTAATAGATGGAGGTATTTTAGGGATGTCCTATTAAGGTCCCTAAAGTCAACACATAGCCTTAATTCCCCATTCTTCTTCCTAATAGGAACAAGGTTGGAAACCCAACTAGTATACTTTATGGGGTAGATGATACCACTTTCTATTAATTTGAGAACCTATCTATGCAAAAGTGGTTCTAATTTGGGGTTGACAGGCCTTTGCTCTTTCCTGACTGGCTTGGTGTTAGGTTCCAATTCAATGGTATGCTGAGCAAGGGCTGGGTTAAAACCTTTGAGGTCTTCATATTTCCATCCAAATATATCACTGAACTCTCTGAATAATTGAGTATAGGCTTGCTTTTCTAAATCAGTGTTTACCTTCCCAATTTGTAGACTTTTACCTAGCTCCAACTCTAGTTCAGTACAATGTTCTTGTTGGATTACCAGGCCATCTTTACTACTCTTAACTTGATCATCTCTATTGAAAACAACTTCTAAGGTGACAAGTCCCTTAGGAATTTTATTATATTTGAGTTGCATAACTTGGTCACCATAGTTTTGCATCAGCCTATCTTGGTTGTGCTCTGAAAAAACATCTTCTTCAAATAAGAACTATAGAATTTGTTCATCATTGTCAAACACTTTCCAATTAACATAATTATCAAGAATAGAAGGTCTGACAATCACTTTGATATGTTTTTGATCCCTTTCTTTCAAAACACTATTAGGAATGTTATACCGAGATCCAACAGTAGCTAATCTATCTACATTCTGATTTAATTTCCTAGGGTTTGTAACAATATTGAAAGCATAAAAATCTTTAATTACATCCCAAGCTCTATGATTATATGCTCTCATCTTATCATTTTTTGTTGCACTTACCCCTCTTACTTGGCTAACAACTAGCTCACTATCACCATAAAATTTTAGGGCTTTAATACCTCTCTTTCTTGCCCATTCCAATCCATTTACTAAGCTTTCATATTCAGTAGTGTTACTAGTGCAAGAGAAACTGAAATTAAAAGTTGTATAATACTTCTCTCCCTTAGGAGAAACTAGAATTGCACCACAACTAGCACCATGTCTTCTTCTAGCACCATCAAAGTATAGCTCCCAAACTTGGTTGCACTGATCTTCTAACTTGGTGTTTGCCTTGGAAAGATTTGGCTCTATGCAACCTTCTTCTTGAATCAAATAAGTCCCCAAACCAACATCCCAAATAACATTGGCTTGGGCCTCAGAGGCTCTCTGAGATTCTAATTCATCTAGAAAGATATCTGGGTTACTTTCTACTTTAGTTTTGTTTTCTCTGATGATTGGTAAGTCATCATCAACAAGTGCAAGACAACTTGCATTGAGTACATTGGACACATAAGGTTCTATATGGTGTGCTTCCAATGATTCATACTTGATGATAACCTTAATTCCATATCTTGTATGGAAAATCATGTGCATCTAGTCAGAAGAAAGATAGCCTCCTATCTTGTCTATAAACTCCATTTTATAAACATATGGAAAATAAGGTAGGGAGGTCTATGATATATATATCAAGGAGGATGGAGAAATTGGGGCTTGCATGAAGGATCAAACTGGTATCCTTGGCCAAACCTATTGTGTTTACTGAGGAACCATCAAGCTGAGTCACCTTCTTTTGGAAAGGTTCATATTTCAATCCCTATTGGTCAGCCACTTTCTTAGGCATGATAGTGCTAGTAGCCCCACTATCTACCATAAAATTATGTACTAAAGGTTTTCCAATAATTAAAGACACATAAAAGGGAGGTGGTTTTAAGTTCCTAGCTTGTATGGTATTAGATATGAAGTTGCCTCTTGGAGCCTCTTTGTCTTGATCAGTGTTAACAAACATTGGCTTAGCAACTTATTTTGTATACTATTGAGGAATTACATCTTAAGACATGGCCCTCTTCAATATCTCAGGTTGTCTCGGAATAGACAAAGAGTCTCACATAGACATAGTGATATTTACTTTCTTCATACTGTCCACAATATTGAAGGGCACTGTCGTGTGCACTCTGTGGTGTGTCTTCACTATGATAGGCTCAACTTACTTGGAAGGTTAATTTTCTTTGATTGGGGTGATGGGGAACTTCTTCAGTATGATAGGAGTAAAAGGTTGTGAATATTTTGTAGATGTAGAAGCCTTAGCCCCATCTCCTATTTTCTCCATGTCTTAAGCTCTTCTTTTAAACCTAGTGTTGGCAGTAGTGGCGGATTCACCATTCATTGCATCGAAATATTGTTTCTCCCAATTGAAAAGAGTAGTCTCATCATGTTGTTCTTCTTTCTGAGGAGGTGGCTCGCTAGAAGAAGCCTCTTCTTGATTATGAGAGGCATTTTGAACCATCAGTCATTGATGCACCCTTCCATTTAAGCATGTTGTCTGATTATGGGATTGCTTGCAAGGATAGCACCATTCCATTTCTATAGCAAGATTATTCTAACTTGGAACCATATCCTTGACTGGATTTGTAGAGTTAAGAGGCATTGCATTATAAGGTTGGGATGGCCTCTGATTGTAGTTTTGCCTTTGCCCCTGATAACCTCCTTGATATGGTGGCCTATTCTGCTGGTAAGATTGTCCTTGATTTTGGTATTGCTGATTAGGACCTTGATTCTATTGTTGATAGGATGGTCTAATCCCCTAGTCCTACTTCTTCAAGTTAGTCAACTCTTTAGTCATAGTTTGCAACAAGTTATTCAACTCTTGCTAGTGACTTTGCATATTTTGATGACTACTTCTCAATTCAAGTAGCTCTTGAGAAGGGACTCCTTCTGATTTCTTATAGCTAGTGCTGGCCTGAGGTGCTATCATAGTGGGTATAGGGGTAAAAGGAGGTATTTTTAGAGGTGCAGTGGGATGGAGGTTAGGGAAAATAGGCATGGGTGGCCTTTTCGCTATCATGCCTGTTTGGATTAAACAATTTTCAGCCTTGATAGCTATGTCAAAATCTTGAGATAACAAGGTACCTCTCATGGATTAGATCATGAAAGAGATTTGGTTACTTAAACTTTGCAAAAATTAAAGGATAGCATGGTCAACTGATGGCCTTACTGAGACTGGGATTCTATTCCATGTTTTAAGGAATCTATTATTGAAATATGTCATCTATTCTTGAGGATCTCTATTTATGGTTGTTAGTTGCTCAACCAAAGATAAATTATATGATTTATCCTCAAAGTATCTACTTAATGGATCCCCTAATCCATCCCATGAATTAATGGAACCAACAGAAAGAGTTATAAACCACTCTAAGGCCTTACCTTTGAAAGAGGCTGCTAAAAGCTTGGTAGCCACATCTTCTTCTGGGATATTATGTATACTATAGACATTAGTTACATCTCTTATGTGTTCAAAAGCTATTGTATGTCCTTCACCTGTGAAATCAGGTAGACTTTTGAGTGCCACCAAGGGCACATCATGATGTTGAGTAAAATTTAAAGGACTCCCCTGGTTGAAGGGTGCAAAGGCAAAATGTCTAGCCATTGCAAGAGCTATGATTTGCTGGGAAGCAACTATGTGAGTTGTATTTAAAGGTGGAGCTGAATCTTCTTGTAGCTCTCTAGTTAGAGATCTTCCTCTTCTTTTAAAATTAAAAGGCCAGGGTCTTCTTTCTGAAGTATTAGGTGGTGTAGACTGTACCCTCCTTGTAGGGGATTTGCTTTGAGCTGATCTACAGTAACTTATTTTCAGAGGTAGCTATGAGAACTCATAAATCCTTGAGATTCTTGTATCAACTTTTCTCATAAACTTTGAATAGGACTAGATCTTTTGTTCTTCACCAATGGAGTCACCAAATATACTTGACAGGAAAACCTCTTTAGGTCTTTACTATGCTATTAGTATATCAGATATAGAATAATCTTTGCAAGTAAACTTCTATTGGCATGCTAGAACTATTATCTAGTATATAAGGTGGGGTATGTTGAAAATGACCACTTCCTGGTCCATATTTGATCTTTAAAACTAGTATGCTCTTAGAGAGATGAACTGTTCTTTGTATCTCCTTGTCCCATCGGGCGTGCCAAAACTGTTATCTACTAAATTTGCACCCTATTCAAGCTCTCATAGTCTTGATCATCTAGTATAACATGGGAATCATTTCCAGGTGTGGGACCTTTTCTAATTGAAATGAAACCTCCAGATTCTAGGCTGGTTCCTCTTGGATAATCACCCAAATTTGCTTCTTGTGCTTGAAAGTAAAATGGATAGGAAAAGGGATAGAAGGAATACTAAAAGGGAAATGAATGGTAAGAAAATTATCCTACTAGGTGATACACTGAAAGACATGAATCACAATAAATTGACTAAGAATTAGCATAAAACCATGAATAGAGACAATTATCCTTCCCTAGATAGGTCTGGAATAGAGTGTTTCATAGAGAGGCCTAAGGAGCAAAGAGGCTATTCAAGGGAAGAGAAAATTCCTCAAACAATAGCATTTCCAATGAAGTTAGGCACAAACTATAACCTATAGACAAACATCCATTCTAGCATGTAGGCATAGAAATGAGACAAGGAAGCTAGGGATGAATTGAATCCAAAAGACTAACTAAATCAAATCATTTACAGTAGTACACAATCATGCAAGAAAGAAAGAATAACTTGAGAGAACTCACAATTTCTCTAACAAACTGTCAATATATTATGCTTTAGATAAGAAGAATACAAATCAGAAAAGGCCCAAGGACAGAGAAGATGTCTCATAAAGTCTTTACATAACTTGAATTCTAATGAGAAGTTACAAACATGAAATATTTGGAAGGGCAGAATAAATGCCTCCGAAAATCTTGCAAATCTCTAAAAACTAACTCCAAAAGGAGAACTAAACTACTTATATAAACCCTCCTCTAGCATGTAGGCTCAGGAGTCAATCTAAGTTAGAAATTAGGGTTTTATTATATTGTCTATAGAATAATCAGAAACCCTAATTATATCAATTCTACTATTTAATGCCATCAAAAATATCCTTGATTGATCTGATATGTCTAAATATATTTTCCATCGACATAAATCTACTTTGAGAAGTCGGCTGATCCATCTACTTCCCTGTGCAAGTCATTTCTGTCATAACTTCTAAGATCAGACATTTGAATTTTTTAAATATTTAAACCCTAACGGTCATAGGTGGCACAGATATCTGCATCGACGACTGAGATTCAAATTTGATTTCATTTTAAAACATAGCAACAAGATATTTTTATTTACCCGGGCACTGCATCATAACCTCAGGTCACCCTTTTCTCTTTGTCTCCAAGTCTCCCAATCTTTTTACTAACCCTGGCTTCACCACGAGATCACATGACAAGTGTTAGATCTTCTTTAAATCAAATGGTGGTCACCAAGTCTCTGAACCTTGAGAGAATATTCCTTTTGATTACAAGACCACCCGACTGAATGCATTGAATTCAGGTCCACTCACTGCCACGTGTCACTTCTGTCAATTATGTCAGTGCTGACTTTGACTTGACCATGATCCTATCCAGCAACTTGGTGATTGTGCAATCTCGAAGTCTCATAAATATTTATTAACCTTATATTTTATTACAAGACTTCCTGACTGAGAAGGACTTAACCTTACCTTGCTTGAACTTAAGTTATACCCATGGTTAGAAAACACATTAAGTCACGAGATCTCCTGATCTTTCTGTTAACTGAGGGTTACATTGGGAGACTTAGTGACTACCATGAGATTAGATCTTGATTGAACAACCAGTGCTAAGTCTCAAGATAAAATGGGTATATACTTTCTCATTACAAGACTATGAGACTAAAAGAAGTCTCGGGGTCGCCAGATAAAATGGGATATTCCTTTTCTTTTCTACGACTTGGAGACTTAAAGGATTTTTTTTAAATATGCACATGTCTTTAGGAACTTAAGTGAATTCAAAATGGTAAAGACAAATTATAAAATACATGGCTGAGCTAGGGGTTGATCATGAAATGCATAGGGGAGAAGGCAGACTAGAGGGGAAAAAGGTCGCAGAAGACACAACTAAGACTAGAAAAATTTAAGGTCTCTCTTGCAGGCTGGGCTCTACCCTTGTGGGAGGCTCATTTACTCCACTAGTAGCCAAAATTTACTAAATGAGAAAATTTTGGGTAACATTTCCTCAGCACTGATACTTAGCATATTATACAATAAATTAGGAACATTCACTGGAAGATTATGCCTTACATAGCTAAGTAACTTTAAATGATGTGCATGCAAATTTTAAAATCTTCCTTTGCAGGTAAAATACCTGATAATGTGTGTGGCCAATTCATTAAATGATGGAGAGAGAGACATTATTTTTCACCCTTTCTTGGTAATCTCCAGAGGAGGGTCACTTGGTAGGGTAAACTGGGCCTTAGCTGATCTAGCGTCATGCACATTGGGGTAGTGTTCCCCAACTGCTGGTAACCTGGTTACCTCTACTATCTGTTCTTCTAGGGAGATAACTGTTAATCCCCATACTATTGCTTGCCCTTCCTTAGATATATTTTCAAATTCAGTTGTTGGTCCTTCATCAAACTTTGTTAATTTCAAGAAATATCCTAACTAACCACATGCATTGAACCTCCTTACTGCTTCAACATATAAAAGAAAAACACTATGAACTACTAGTTCATGTCATTGTAGTTTTCTTCCAATTTTTTCTTGTTAATTTTCATCTTTCTTCTCTATAATTGACAATTACATTATTCCTTTTTGAGTTTCAGATTACATCTTGTAAAACTTCAGACCTTCTTTTGCACTCTTTTGTTGTTCTTGACATAAAAAATGATAATGTGTTTTAACAAAAGAAATTATAACTCTTACTATGAGTTGCCATATAATTTAATTATAGGTCATATCAAGTCTTAAAATCAAGGATAATTTGGGAATAACAGTATGACACTTGTGTGATATAGAAATGAGATTTTAATGAGACAAGGATAAAGTATAGATTTGAGGTGACGGGAAATCTTTATGAGTAAATAGAAATAAGATTTAGGACTTAATACACTTCTCTTCCCCCTACAAAACAATGACAAGTGTCCACACTTTTCATACTTGGCATGAGGTATAGAATTAGCTTAATGTCTTAATCATACATTTATTGTAGTACTAGATATAATTACCAAAATCTATGTGCTAAAAGTGGAAAAAAATTAAAATTTTTATACCTATCATTCGATAATTTGCATGTTCAAGAAAAAGGTGGCGAGAGTGGAATGATGTTGGTAGTTGCATGCTTCAGCTAACTTGGCTCTTATTTAAAATAGAGAAATTGAAAGTGGTGATGATGTGGAAGGTGGGTGGGTGGAAGATAAAGAAGTGAAATGAGTTGGAAATAAGAAGAATTCATAAAGTGAGTGGAGAATTAAAATTCATGTGAACATGAAGTTTTTATTAAGGACATGCTTGAAGGAATTCTATTGAAGAGCTAAAGGAAGAAGGTTTGCACCCTCTGCTGCAAGAAGTGCTACCTATTGTTCATTTGAAACTGGTTTTCTGAATTGCTGTAGGATGTCTTCTTTGGTTTGGGGCTGGTGATACAAACATCGCCGATGTCCATTGACTAATAACTTGAAGTGCAATGGGTCAATAGTTGTCAACTGGACTGCTCCATTGGTGAAGACATGGCGTATTTCATATGGGCCCAGCCATCTCTTCTATAGCTTGCATGGTATTTCTTTGAATCTGGAATCATACAATAATGCCCAATCACCAGCTTGAAACTACTTGCTCTTAATATGGGAGGCATGCCACTTCTTCCTTTGTTTCTATACTATTTTAGTTTTCTCCAAGGAAGATTTGCGCATTTCATCCAAGGAATTGAGATGCAACAATCGCTCTTTCTGTGCTGCAGGAAGATCAATGTTTAACTCCAACACTGTGTACAAAGTTTTGTGTTCAACTTCAATTGGTAGCATTGCTTCTTTTACATATAATAGCTCAAATGGAGTGAACCCTATGGTGATCTTCCAGCTTGTTCTATACACCTAGACAGCTTCTGATAGTCTTCTGTTGCAATCTCAATGGTGTAGATGAATTGTTTTTGTTAAGATGGCTTCAATATCCCTATTTGTAACTTTTTCCTATCCATTGGCCTGAGGATGATAGAGAATTTACTTCTGATGTCTAATATTGCATTCCTTCATAAGCTATGTTATTAGATTGGAAGTGAATGGAGTTCCTTGATCAGTTGCAAGTTCTCTTGGCACTCCATATCTAGTGAATATTTCCTCTTACAAAAACTCTTCTATCTTATGATCCCGTGTGTGCTTCATTGCTTTTACTTTGACCCATTTGGTCAGATAATCAGTACACACCAGGATGTAGGATTTCCCATTGGATGGAGGATCTATTGGACAATTGAAACCCATGCCCCATTTGTCAAATGGTATTACCACCACTTGTGGATTTAAGGGAATTTCATCTGATCTTGTTGGCCAACCCATCCTCTGACATTTGTCACATTCCCTTGTGTAACTTCCTGCATCCTTGTGAAGTGTGGACCAGTAGTAACCGGTTGTTAAGATCTTCAGGGCTGTCATCTTTCCTACAAAGTTTCCTCCACATGGCTCATTATGACAAGCATGAAGAATGTCATATGTCTCATCTTCTCACACACATCTCCTCATGATTTGGTCTAGATCAGTGTAGAATAGTGTGTTATCAATCCAAGAGAATTGGAAGCTTTTCTCTAAAATAATTCTCCTGTCCTTATAAGAGAATTGTATGGGCATTTTTTTAGCTAAAAGGTAATTAGCTATATTAGAATACCATGGATTTTTGAAAAAAATATGAAATAAATGCTCATCAAGGAATGCATCATCTATCAAATTAGTATCTTTGTCAACATGCTGGATTCTAGATAGATAACTAGCTACTACATTTTCCTTCCTTGGATTGTCAATGATGGTTATGTCAAATTCCCACAAAAGAAGAAGCCATCTTGCTAACTTGCCTGTGATGGAAAGTTTGTTCATGAGATATTTGATTGCTCCATGGTCAGTATGAACAAAGATGGGATAGCCTGTTACATAATGGCAGAATTTGTTCAGAGCATAAATTACTACTAGTAATTCTTTTTCAGTCACTGTATAGTTTAAATTTGGCCATGTAATCTCTTACTGATATACTAAATTTCAATTTCATGTTTACTAGACTTTTGTCCTAGGACAACACCTATTGCATAGTTAGAAGCATCTGTATGTATGTGGAATGGAAAAGACCAGTCAGGGCCCCTAAGTATTGGTGTAGTTGTCAAAAGTGACTTGAGCTGCAAGAAGGATTCATTACAGTCTTTTGTCCATGCAAAATCAGCCTCTTTTGTAAGAAAAGTATATAGAGGACTAGCTATTTGACAAAAAATTTGAATAAACCACCTATAATAGCTAGCATGTCCTAAGAAAGAGCTAACATAATTTTCTTTGTAGGTGTAGGAAATGTGATAATTACCTCTATTTTTGCAGGGTCTACCTGGATTCCAGCCTTTGAGATGAAATTTCCCAGCACTACTCCTTCCTGCATCATCATAAAGAATTTCTCACTATTGAGAGACAGGTTGTGTTCTTGAAATCTGACCAGCACTTGTTTTAAGTTCTTCAGGGTTTCCTCAAAGGTGACACCAAATTTAGTGATGTTTTCCATGTATATTTCCATGCAATCATGTGATATGTCAGAAAAAATGTTGATTACAGTTCTCTGGGAAGTAGCTAGTGCATTACATAGGCCAAATGGTAATACATAATAAGCATATGTCCCCAAAGAGCATGTGAATGTGGTATTCTCCTAATCCTCTAGAGGAATTTTGATTTAGTTGTAACCACTGTATCCATCTAGAAAGGAGAAGTACTTCTTACCAGAAAAAGTGTCTAGAACTTGATCAATAAACAACAGGGGAAAATGGTCTTTCTTTGTGGCATTGTTCAATTCCTTGTAATCCACACATATTCTCCATTTACCTCCCTTCTTAGGTACTATGACCAAAGGTGATACCCACTTTCTATCAGAGATTGGATATATGAAACCAACATCCAACAACTTTTGTAATTTAGTTTTGACTATTTCTCTCATGGCTGGGTTTATTCTTCTCTGAGGTTGGTGGAGTGGTAAATTGTCTTCATTGATGTAGATCCTATGTGTGCAGAGCTTGGGGTTTGGTCCTTCCATGACTTCATAATCCAAAGCAAAGGATTTTTCATGCTTACACAGGAGTTTGGTTAACAATGCCAATTGTGTTGGTGGCAGCTTGTTGTTAACATGGAGATTATGACCAGGGGAAAGTTGCACAGTGGTTGTTAGCTCTATCATTGAGACTTCAGGTACTGGGCTTGTAGCTACTTCACATGGTGGTAATTGACTGATTATATCAAGTCTTGTTGGAAAGACACAGTCCACATAGGTACATAACTGTAAAATAGAGCTTTCATAAATGTCTTTAGCTACTACACACCCATTGGTAAGAATACTTTGTATCACATCATCTTCTTCTTGAATTTTTATAAAATATTGTCTATGTGGCATCATGAGCTGAGCTACAAAATTTACTTCTTCCTCATCTCCCAAATCTGGACAAATATGATCTCTCAAATCTGGCTAGGGTTGGGCAAGAGGATATAGTGCTAGCTTCCTTATTGCTTGGCGATTTGAAATTGTCATGTTTCCTAATCTGCAACTAATTTTGGCATCAGTGGTGGCTAACCAAGTTCTCCCTAGGATGACTGGATAGCCAATAAAGTTTACTTTAGGTGATAATATGAGAAAATCAGCAGGGTATTCCCATGAATCCAAGGTGACTACTATATCCTCAATGATACCATTTGGGGTGATAGTTGAACTATCAACAAGTTGTAACACTGTTGGAGTGGTTCTCAAGTCCTCTATACTCAACATATACATTGTATATTTGGTCATTACATTTATGGCTCCTCCCAAATCAACTAAAGCATTTTTCACAGACTGTCCATTGATTATCAAATCAACAACTGGGCTTCCAGGGTTAGAATACTTTGGTATAACTACCTTTCCCAACATGATATTTGTAATTTGTCCTATAACATGGACTGTTTAAGGGTCCCTTTTCTTTTGTCCAGGATTTTTAAGGCATGCTTCCTTAATAACTTTTCTATAAAGAAGAACATCTTTAATAGCTTGGAATAGAGGAATCTAAATGTGCATATTTTTCAGCTACTCAAGGATATCAAATGGTATTTCTTCTTGGTCTATAAGTTTTTCCATGCTAACCCTATATGGAAAGAGAGGATTAACTAAGGTGTGAACATCAATTTTGCTAGATATATCAGTTTTTTGGAATGTATTTTATAACATAGCTTCTAGAAGTGGTGCTGATGCTACAGGAATGTCTACAACTTCTGTAATAATAGGATGTTTGAGTGTAGGCACATTGGTACCGGATCTCAAATGGATATCAGATATCTTTAGTGCATAGGCAGGGTACTATTGAGTATCAGTAGTATACATTGGATGCTATTATTTCTTGTTGTTAGGATTAGGTTGTGGCTGAGTAGGTAATTGGGGTGGCTTTGGATTAGTACTTGTGGCTACAGGAGGCGGCATTATTGCAAGTGGATGCACTGAAGGTGGTAATTGTGGATAACTAGGATTTTGGTTATGCCACTATGGAGGCCCCCTCCATTGGCTATTT
The DNA here is from genome assembly GCA_018584345.1 of Thuja plicata. Classification (NCBI taxonomy): domain Eukaryota; kingdom Viridiplantae; phylum Streptophyta; class Pinopsida; order Cupressales; family Cupressaceae; genus Thuja; species Thuja plicata. Next base: position 311,007 of record MU223419.1, on the reverse strand, counting down.
TTCTTCCAAATCCCCTGTGGTGGTTTCCACTGAATCTGAGGCTAGGGCCACTAGTTATTTTGTTGGTTAGGCCACCATTTATTTTGTTGGTTAGGCCGTTGGTTATTCCAAGTAGGTTGGGAGTACTGAGAAGAATTCTGATAATTTTGGTTTTGCCATTGATTATTATAAGGATTGGAAAATTGCAAAGGACCTTGAGGCATACCTTCTCTTGAAGCCCATGGTCGACATTGAGCAACAAAGAACACTTTCTCATCATCTCCTTCTATCTTCATGTACTCAGTAGTCAAATGTTGATTCTCCAAGCTTGCCACCAACTTGCGTCCATGATCTTTCTTTTGTTTATGGAAGTGAGGAAAATACTCAGCTAACTAAGATTCAACATCTACATGCTTTTTCTTGGCATTTATGGTGTCCAGATGTGTAGCAACATCATTAATGATGTCTTTCTTGAAATTGGCCAACACGTTAGATATCTCTAGCTTGGAAATGCCGGAACTAATCCCTTTAGTGGTTGTAGACCAAAATCCTCTACTCTTCTTTACAATTGATCGTGAATAGTTGAGACAAATTTTCATGAGGTCATCCCAGGAAGATTAGGATATGTCTCCTCTAGCCATGGGGTCTATCCCTTCCAGGCAACTATCATTTACCCCTCTTAACAAGACTAGTTTCTGTGAATCCTTTGCTAACACATGTTGGGGATTCTTGTGCATGATGTACAAGAAATGTGAAACATAGTCCTCCAAAGTTTCATCCTAATTTTGTGACATTTGAGAAATTTCATCTCCTCTTGGGTCACCCCTTGCAATACTCTTTGTAATTATATAGAAATAGAGTTTGTATCTCACCCCAGGTAGTTGTTGCATTAGCTCCTAAGCCCATGAACCATCATAAGGCAGACTCCTTCAGCATTGCTAGAAACAAATTGAGTTTGTAGGAATCAGTTTTACAATCAAAGATACGACACAGAATGTCAAACTCAAACAAAAAGGTGTCAGGATCTTTAGTTACCAAGCCATAGAATTTTGGAAGTGCAGCAGTGGGTATGTTTTTGAGATTAGCATTGTTTATAAGGCTTGGAAGAGGGAATTGAAAGGTAGGTTGTTCCATTACTAGAGGTACTTGCAAATGGAGTTGCTACTGGAAATGAATGTTAATAAGAGGTGCATTTGGGCCATAATTATCAAGAAAACTGGCCAAAATTTTAGCAAAAGGTCGAAGGCCAACCATATGAAAAGGCTCTACTCTAGAGGAAGATACGAAAAGAAATTTGGGACTTGCCTCAACAAAAGGTAACTCAACTTCTTCATTCAGATTCATAGACTCTCCTAGAAGAAATCTACCATAGTCATCTTGTCTTCTTCCTCTTCGATGCATGCAAGTGAATTCTTCACACTTTTGAAGAAAATTAAGGACTGCGAACCACTATCTAAAAAGAAGGAAACTATCTGGAAATAAAAAATGACTCAATAAGGTTCTCAGCTTTGCACCATCCCCGGCAGCGATGCCAAAAATGAACTGCCTTACAATAGGTGCTAGTAATCATGTCAAAGCCTCTCCTAGGAATAGTATATTCAAACTAAGGATTACTTTCCCCACCATAAGGTGCATTTAAATTTTCAACCCAGGGATGTATACTTGAAATGGGATAGAACGATATGTGCACTAAGTCTCTCAAAGAATCATACTACTTATGCTGCTAGAAGGTAAAATGCATGAAAGAAATCTACACTATTGCTGCAAGAAAGTAAACACACTTAACTCCTTAATGAAATTAATGCTAAAAACTGTAAAATCAACTTAAACCTATTCTTTCAACCTAGATCATCCACTATAACTATCCTTGCAGGTGTTGTAGGAATATTCACAAAGTATAATATTGCAGGAAGAAATAGTAAACTCCTATTTGAAATGCTAGAAATACTTAAAGTAAATCTACTCTACACTAATCTAATCCACCTCCCAAGTGGGCCCAATTGGTTTGATTATGCTAACTACTAACACAAAAGATAAACCAAAATAAATTCATTATATATCATAAACTAATTACATAGGAACAATACATAACACTGGAAAAGTAACTTGTTGTACAAGATGCAACAATGTATTCCAAAAAACTCTAAAGTTACAAACTAAGAGTCAAATCCCTATAACTAGAGGATTGAAACATTCAAAATAGAAGGATAAGTTATAATTGGAATCATCCTAGAGAAGAAAAATGGAACGTAACAGCCCATGACATATAAAATAAAGTTTGGGCGACCAATTCAATTAGATAATGAGTGCAGAAGAAATATAGCATAGCTATATTCCTATATTCTCTAGAATGGTGGCTCCTCTAATGTAGTATCCGTGTCTTTCAATGCTTGATGAATTCCCCCATCATAGCTGGACTTCAACGTTCTTCTTTAAATGTTTTCGACCACTCTCAAGCTTCTCCTTCTTCCTGGCATGTTAGTTATCATGCGGAAATATACATAAAGTAAAATTAATCAAATTAATCCAAATATTAGAACACACATTCTTATATCTATATGAAATAGTGTAATATATATATATATATATATATATATATATATATATATATATATATATATATAAAAAAANATATATATATATATATATATATATATATAAGAAAAATATGACATAACTATCTACCCATAAGTTTGATGGTTCTATACTTTTACACAAGTTCAACTGGTTATAAGCCCAAAAATGTCTTGGTAATACTTTAAAACAAAGTATTAATATCAATATAGAATAGAGACAATAAATTGTCTCATCAACATGAAGAGTGACAAACATAATGAAATGGATTATACTCTCACAAATATCATAAGTACTATAAAGATATGCTAAGAGAAGAATACTAAGAAAGATAACCATACACCAAAGCATCTTAAAGATATTCATAGTGAATGAAATGCAAGAAATTGATGAACTATAACTGATTGAATATTTGAAGATGTTAACTTGATGATCATGTAAGACATTAAATCAGTTAATGTATTGTATTGTCATTGATGTCAACTTGATATAATCTGTATGGTTATAGACATACTACCAAAGACTTCAAATAACTAGTGAGTCAAAGGCTATGCTTTCAGTAATGCATATAATTCAAAAGTGGCTGTATACATTAACAAAGTGCACATCAACAGTTAGAGTAAAAGAGAAAAGTCACAGTGTTACCTGATGAAGAAAATGCACAACATTACTGATGAGCAAATTCACAATGTTGCACGATGAGAAAAGCACAGAGTAACCCAACAGATAGAATCACACTATTTCCTAACGGATGGAGATCCTGAAGAAAATTGAAGTCACATTGATGGAATAGTAAGTTATCACAGATGACTAACAAAAGTGTTGACCAACAGAAAAGAGAGTTCAGAAATGACAAAATGCTTAGCTGTCAAGAGCTAAAAATAGACCTAACTAATACTTATCATTTTTTTAATCGACCAGATAAATTCAAGGATAAGTAAAGGATTTAAATCTTCTTTGTCCAGTTGACAAGAAGATCTCTATGAGATAAAACTGCATTTTTGCTTTAAATCTAATTGGAAAAAATTGTGGATCACACCAAGAATCAAGAAAGCCAAGAAACAGTGAATCATGTCTATAAAGAGACAAACCCAATTCATTACAAATTGTGGGGTGAACAAGAGAAGATAGAACATATGTTGAAGAGATTCTAAAGGAGAAGAAAGTCTTCATTCAGACCTGATCAACAAGCTAAGGAAAGAGCTAGATTCTGCAGACACTAACAAACAATGAAACAACATCATAGAGCAGAATAATGTAGAGAAAAGGTATTGAATTGATTATATTGGTCAGAGAGGTAATGCACTTACAATAGATCTGAAAATATGCAATTCAAGTTGTATGTCTGAACAGATCATTTAGTTTTTAATTTTAACCATTGAAGCATCAGGTCTCTTAACCGAGAAGGACTTAAAAGTATTTTGTTATTGAGATAAAACCAAGGAGTATCAAAAATTTTGATCATAGAAATTAGCATTGGATATGCCCGATACCTATTGATAGGCCAAGTGAGTGTTTGATCAAGGATGGTAGCATTAGATGCCACATACTAGGTGACAAACTATCTTTTAAATCCTCTAACAAGGTGACATCTAATAGTTTGTTTGTAACCTTTTAACAGTGTTGGCTCTTAACCGAGCTCACTTCAGAAGAGTGAAAATTTGGGGTATCAGTCCTAATGGTTTTTCCCTTAACAATGTTTCCATATTAAAAATCCATGTGTTATGTGTTTATGTTTATTACTTTACTGTTTTACATTTCACATATGCAATTCTTGATTGATTGGTATACTCTAGCTATTTACTGTGTTTCGGTAAATAAAAGACTACTTATCAGTAAACATACAAAAGAAGGATTTACAAAGCATTTCAACAAGTAGTAATTGGTTATAAGTATTTCAAGGCATTCATCTTATAGGACTGAATATAACTAGAGGCTTAAAAGTGGTAATAAGTTTTAAAGGGTTGATTTAAGGATTAATTTTTTAGGCCATTGATTCACCCCCCCTCTTAGTTATTACTAACAATTGTTATTAGAGATTGTGTGCTTAGAAGGAAGGTTTCAAGACCTAAGCTAAAGATCACAAGATGAACAGATGAGATGTGCCCAAGTTGAACAAAGACAACTTTGCTTCATGGCAAAAAAAATAAGACTTCACTTATCAGGTATTGGAAATGATGTTACTCAATACTTAGATACTGAATATGTGCTACCCATGGGAGCACCACAGTTGAACAAATGAGAGAGAAGCATGAACACAACTACATGATGATAGAAATTTCTTCCTCACTCTTCGATGCTAAATTTGAAGATGTCAAAACTTGCAAAACTATAAAGCAGATGTGGGACTAATGAATTCTTGTACATGGCGGTGATAAAAATGTTTTGAGAGCTAAGGCAAAAAGCCTTAGAGGAAAGTTTGATGATCTGAAAATGAAAGAAGGTGAAAAAATCACACAGTACAACACAAGAATCAAAGAGGTATTCAATGCTATCCGAGGAGTTGGAGGTGTACTAGAAGAAGATACAGTGGTAAGTAAAATTATAAGAACCTTACTGCCTACTTATGCTACTATAGTATCTCCCATTCAAGAAATGAGAGTAGTAGCAAATAGAAATGTTACTCTAGACAGTTTGATTGGAAGACTAATTTCATTTGAGATGAATATTTTTGATAATAGTGTCTTACCAAACATAGATTCTGCATTCAAATATTCTTTGAGAATAAGTAAATCAAGTCATAAACACACTATGAGAAAAGATAGTGATAGTGAAAGTGAAGAAGAAGATCTTGATGAAATTGAAGCACTTATGGCTAGAAGAATGTAGAGAGGAAAAGGTAAATACAAATGCAAATTACCACTTGTTTGTTTTAATTGTAAAGAGATTGGAAACTTTGCTGCAAGATGTCCTAATAGAAGAAAAGATGACAGAATTAATGACTGGTCATTTGAAAAGAAGTATGATAGGGGTGATTACAGAAGAAACCAAAAATCAGAAAGAAGAGATACCCAAGACTACAAGGACAAAGGAAAGAAGGTCAGTTACCTAGAAAAATGCAAAGATGATTATACTGACATCGAATCTGATGAAGACATTGAGATGGTGTTTGTGGCAGTAAAAGATGATTCAGATGATGATGAAGAAAGGTATGTAGAAACTACACTCATATCTAAAGTTAGTAAAAATGATGTTTGGATCATAGATAGTGGCTGCACTCACCACATGACCGGTGACAAACAAAATTTTGAGAATTTTGAATACTATAATGGTGGTTCAGTAAGAATGGGTAATGAGACACCTTGTCTAGTTGAAGGTAGAGGAACTATAATGTTGAATAACCTGATAAAATGTGAAAATTCTTATTGGGTAAAAGGATTGAAATATAATCTATTGAGTGTTTCTTAGTTGAATAATTCAAGTCACAAAGTAGCATTTGAAAATAAGAAGGCAAAGATCTTCAATGTATCAGGAAATCTGAATGATACTGACACCGCTTGCTTAATGGCTAGAAATAAAGACATATGGTTGTGGGACAAAATATTGTGTCATGTGAACTTTGACAACATGATAAAAATAAGCAAAAAGAGAAATGTAAGAGGCTTACTGACGATGACCAAGCCCGACAATATCATGTGTAAGAATTGTCAAAAAGGTAAGATGACAAAGTCTAGTTTCAAAAGCAAAACCCATACATCTGATGCCATTATAGAATTAGTCCATACTGATTTATGTGGACCCATGAGGATAAAGAGTTATTATGGTGATAGATATTTTATTCTCTTTATTGATGATTACTCTAGAATGATGACAGTAATGTTTCTAAAAGATAAATCTCAAGCATTCAAGATGTTTAAATGGTACACAGAAATGGTAGAGAAACAAAGTGGTAAAGAATTGAAATGATTAAGATTAGATAGAGGGGAATTTATTTCAGATGAATTCACTAAATTTTGTAATGAGCATGGAATCAAAAGACAGGTCTCTGCACCAAGAACACCACAACAAAATGGTATTTCTGAAAGAAGGAATAGATCAAATAGTTGATTGTGTAAGGACACTGATGATAGAGAAAGGAATCACCCAAATCTTCTAGAGAGAAGCTGTTAGTACTCTTGTTTACACATTGAATAGAGTACAATTGAAGAAAGTCACCAAGAAGACACCTTATGAGCTTTGGTATGGATACACACCCAATGTAAGTTACTTCAAAAATTTTGTTAGTCAATGTTATATCTTAAAAGATGATAGAAATGGAAAAAATTGACTTCAAGAGTGATGAAGGAATCTTTCTAGGGTATTCCACCAAGAGCAAGGCTTATAAATGTCTCAATAAAGCCTCAAACAAAATTGTTGAAAGTGCAAATGTAAAGATAGATGAATTTGCAGAGAAGAATGAAAAGGAAAGCACAAAAGAACCAGAGGACTAAAATAGGTTTGTTTACAATGAAGAACCTGACACTCTACCTAAGAAACTATGTAGAGCTCTTGAGCAACAGATCTTTGCACCCGAGCATTAGGCTACAAATACCGACAATCGGGATATTGCTCAAGAAGATGCACAAAGAAATGAAGAACATAATGAAGGAAAAAATGGTGATCAAGATAATAGACAAAGAGCTAAACCTGTACTTGCTAGATATGTCAGAAGGAACCATCCACAAAACTAGATCATTGGAGACAAGAAGGTTAGTATGAGAACTAGAAGTAAGTCTCTAAACACAAGATGTCTTATCTCTGATTATGAGTCAAGTCAATGCTGCACTATATAATGATGAATGGATTAGTGCTATGAATGAGGAGATTGAGAAGATTGAGAAAAAAAAGACATGAACACTTGTACCAAGACCAGATGTTAAGAATATCATCGGTACAAAATAGATATTCAGAAATAAACTGAATGAGAATGGAGAAGTCACCAGAAATAGAGAAAGACTAGTATGCAAGGGGTATGCACAAGAAGAAGGGATTTACTATGGATAGGAATTTGCACCTGTTGCTAGGCTAGAAGGAGTAAGAATATTGCTTTCTTATGCTGCATGTAAAGGATTCAAGGTGTACCAAATGGATGTCAAGTCTGCATTCCTAAATGGAATACTTGAAGAAGAGGTATACATTGAGAAACCAAAAGGGTTTGTTGATCCAGACAAGAGGGACATGGTATGTAGATTACACAAAGCTCTGTATGGATTGAAACAAGCACCCCGAGCCTAGTATGAGAGACTTCATTCCTATCTTATAATTATTGGATTTGTAAGGACTAGTGAAAACATTAATCTTTATTTGAAGGAAGATAATGATGCTAACATTTTGATTGCTGAGATATTTGTTGATGACATCATATTTTGAGGCAATGATATGCTATGCAAATAATTTTAAAATGAAATGAGAAAATAGTTTGAGATGTCTATGTTTCGAGAGATCAAGTTCTTTCTTGGTCTATAGATCACTCAACAAGATGAAGGTATTTTCATTACTCAATCCAAATACATCAAGGAAGTGCTGAAAATATTCAAGATGGAAGAGTCCAAACTAGTTGGAATACCAATCGCAATTAGATGTAAGATGACAAAGGAGGACAAGTCATCAGAGGTAAATTAGACTTTGTACAGATCAATGATTGGAAAACTCTTGTATGTTGTACATACTAGACCAAATGTTGCACATGCAATAGGAATATTTGTAAGATTTTCTACTAATCCCAAGGAATCACATATGACTGCTGTGAAAAGAATCCTAAGTTATCTAAAGAATACTGAAGAATATGGCTTATGGTATAGAAGAGAAGGCAAATTTGAACTTAAGGTCTTTACCAACGTTGATTGGGCTGGAAATATTAATGACCAAAAGAGCACAACTAGAGGAGCATTCTTTATGGGTGACACACTTGTCACATGGATCAACAAGAAGCAAGGATGCATCTCTCAGTCTACTGCAGAAGAAGAGTATGTTGCTGCTACTACAAACTTCTTAAATATTGCATGGATCAAATAGTTACTGGAAGGTATGCATATAAAAATTCTTGAACCAGTAATTATCTATTGTGATACTACAAGTGCAATCAACATTTCCAAGAATACATTCATGCATGCTAAAACAAAACATATTGCCATCAAGTATCATTATTTGAGAGAACAAGTTCAAGAAAAGGAAGTGATACTTGAGTATGTGAAATCTAAGGAACAATTAGCTGATATCTTCACCAAGCCACTGCCCAAGGATGCATTTGAGTACTTGAGAAAGAGACTAGGGAGCAGACCCTTATCTATTGGTCAGTAAAATGACTAGAAGGCTGCATCAGCCTACATATTATCATAATATCATCCATGTTGATGCAAGCAAAGAGATGGACTTCAAAGATAAATTTATACACATAAAGGTATTTATCTACTCCGAGCACCAGAGTTATTGTATTACCAATGGATTGGGAAATTTAAGGAGTATATTATGGATAGAAAGGATTTGTTTGGCATTACTGTCAAAAATATTTGTTTAGCATTGCTGTCAAAGGGAGAGATTATATACATTATCACATCACCCAAAGGAGAGATTATACATCAAGGAGAGGTAGAGATTATATCCATCACAATATCCAAAGGGAGAGATGTAACAAGAGAGGGAGAGTACATAAAAATAGAAAGAATTGCTAGCAAGAGAAATCAAAAGAAAGGAGTACAGTGAAAGGGAGAGAGTTTGACAGAAAAGGAGAATACATCACATTAGAGAAAGAAAGATTCTACATCTATCCAGTGAAAGGATTGAAGATAGAAAGAAAGGTGCAAGAATCAAATCTAAGTTATATGAACTTACCGAGGACCAGATATTTGTATCGGTTATAGTACATAAGATTGATAGTTTGATGAACTTCAAACTGTTATATTTCATATTGTATTAGTAATAATATAGTGTGATAATGTAGTGCATTGCCATGAATGCCAAAGGAAGAGAATGATGAACTATAACTGATTGAATATTTGAAGATGTTAAGTTGATGATAATGCAAGGCATTAAATCTATTAATGTATTGTATTGTCATTGATGTCAACTTGATATAATCTATATGGTCATGGACATACTCCCAAAGACTTCAAAGAACCAATGAATCAAAGGCTATGCTTTTAGTAATGAATATAATTCAAAAGTGACTGTATACACAAATGGAGTGCACACCGATGGTCAGACTAAAAGAGAAAAGTCACAGTGTTACCCGAAGAAGAAAATGCACAGCATTATTGATGAGCAAAGCCACAATGTTTCCTAACGAGCAAAGCATAGAGTAACCTGACGAACAGAATCATAGTGTTTCCTGATGGATGGAGATCCCAAAGACAATGAAAGTCACATTGACGGAACAGTCAGTTATCACCAATGACTAACTGAAGTGTTGACCGACAGAATAGAGAGTTCAAAAATGACAAAATGCTTAGTTGTCAAGAGCTAAAAATAGGCTTAACTGATACTTATCATTGTTTTAATTGACAAGATAAAACTGAGGATAAGTAAAGGATTTAAATTTTCTTTTTTCAGTTGGAAAGAAAGTCTTTACGAGATAAAACTAGATTTTTTCTTTAAATCTAATTGGAAAAAATTATGGATCACACCAAGAATCAAGAAAGCCAAGAAACAGTGAATCATGTCTATAAAGAGACAAACCCAATTCATTATGAATTGTGGGGTGAACAAGATAAGAGAGAACATATGCTGAAGAGATTATGAAGGAGAATAAATTCATCATTTAGACCTAGTCAACAAGCTGAGGAAAGAGCGAGATTCTGCAGACACCGACGAACAGTGAAATAACATCATAGAGAAGAATAGTGTCGAGCAAAGGTATTGAATTGATTATATTGATCAGAGAGGTAATGCAGTTATAATAGATTTGAAACTCTACAATTCAAGTTGTATGTGTGAACATATCATTTAGTGTTTCAGTTTAACCATTGAAGCATCAAGTCTCTTAACCGAGTAGGACTTAAAAGTCTTTTATAATTGAGATACATCCCAAGGAGTATAAAAAATTTTGATCATAGAAAGTAGCATTGGATATGCTCGATACCTATTGACAGGCCAAGTGAGTGTTTGATCATGGATGGTAGCATTAGATGACAGGTACTAGGTGACAAACTATCTTTTAAATCCTCTAACAAGGTCATACCTAACAGTGTGTTTTTAAAATTTAATAGGGTTGGCTCTTAACCGAGCTCACTTCAGAAGAGTGAAATTTTGGGGTACCATTTCTAGTGGTTTTTACCTTAACAGGTTTTCCATGTTTTTGATTATGGTAAAAACAAGTTTTGAAGGGGCCCCGAAACCCTTTAACAAAAGAGAAGAGAGATAGGCATGAAAACCCAGAGAACAACAAGCTGCCCCAAGGAGAGAAGCAGGCTACAAAGGGACAAATAACAGATTTTCCATGTTAAAAATCCATGTGTTATGTATTTATGTTTCATTACTTTACTATTTTACATTTCACATATGCAATTCTAGATTGATCGGTATACTCTAGCTATTTACTGTGTTTCGGTAAATAAAGACTGCTTATCAGTAAACATAAAGAAGAAGGATTTACAAAGCATTATGAAAATTAGTAATTGGTTATAAGTATTTCAAGGCATTCATCTTATAGGACTAAATATAACTAGAGGCTTAAAAGTGGTAATAAGTTTTAAAGGGTTGATTTAAGGATTAATTTTTGAGGCCGCTGATTCACCCCCCCCTCCCCCTCTCTCAGTTATTACTAACAGAAATGTTTTTGTATGTTTATGAATATGTAGATTTTTTTTTAAAAATGCAAGAGAATAAAAGAAAACTAATCGTATATGTATGTAAAAGATAGTCTTAAGGAAAAGTATCTAACACCAAAAAGAAAGAGTTGTCTACCGCGGGTTCACCAAATTGTAATATATATATATATATATATATATATCTGTGTGTGTGTGTGTGTGTTTTATATGATGTTGTATGTGTGTGTGGGGGATGTGGATAATAGATATATTACCTCCTAATCCAAGACAAGGAGATCCAAAGTGTTTAATCGAAAGGTTCTGGATAAAGAAGGGAAAGGGGTCTAATTTCTTAATTATAAAGTAAAATAGTAGATCTGAAAGATTAGGATGAAATAAAACACTTATCTTGAAATGTAGAAGATCTGGAAATTGTTGTTTTCTGGTGTCTGTATCAAGTTTTTAGAAATGTTACAACCAGATCTAGAATAGAAACAGAGAGATAGAGGAAAGCCAAAAATATTTTTCTTTTCTATACCAGGTCGACCTTGAACTAGATGTAGGTCGAACTTAACCCTTTATGTTGACCTTGACCTGTGCTACTTCGATGGAAATTATGTTCACAGATCCTGAAAGTTTGCCAAAAAGGGTATCCGAATCTTCTCTGTAATTTATTGTTCCGTACCTATACCTACAAGGAAAATGTTTTTTTTGGGGGGGAGGGGTTTGCCTTAGTCAAACCCCAATTTTAGGAATTAACCTTGAAATCAAAATTGAAATGGAGAATTCTAGCAAGTAGTATAAGTAGATCTAACAACAAAGCTATGATATTCAATAGATATGCAATTGTGTTTCAAATGTAAACAAGTATATTAATATGAAAGCTTAGAATCAACATTAAAAACCTTAAATATAAATCAAAATCTCCATGATAGTATGCTTGGAATCCACCTTGAAGGTAGAAGGAATGAATCTTGAGGATGCACAAAGGATCTTGAAGGAATATCACACCACCATGATGGATAGATCTAGGGTTTGAATGATGAATCTTGAATGCTTGAACTAAATCCCTTCAAAGGTTTGAATGCTTGAATCCTTGATCTTCAATGGATAACATGAATTCTTGAGAAGAAGGCTTGAAAACCTTGATGGAACAATTGGAAGCTTGAAACATGTAAGATAGGACTCTCGATATTCTTGTGTGTCTAGTATTAGTACTTTGTTGTACTTAGAAAATGAGAGGAGAAAAGATTCCTTATATACAATTCTAGGGCACAAACTTCTAGAGAGGCCGACATAGGAGAATTAAATTCCAATTAGGCCTATACCCCTAGAAGTGGACCTATATTAAATATCCTTTTAAGAGTCACTACTTAGGAGTCTGAAACAACTGACCTGGAAGTGGGAAAATGAACTTTTGAGTTCCCCCCGCATCTAGAAAAACTTCCAATGGAAAAGGGGGACCTAGGTCAAGGTCGAGGTCAACCTTGACCCAGGGGTCAGGACCCCAAGAAAATATTTCATGTGGGGAAAACAGTGCCCGAAGAGGCCCAATCAAGGTCCTAAATAGGCACAAAAGATGGAAAAAGGGGCATAAATAAGTGGACAATATGGTGATGGACCAAACAACCTCCTAAGGAGGGATAAACTGTCTTAATCATGGAAGTGCTTCCATTTTAAGATGATACAATATCATATTTATACTTTTCAATAATACTGGTTAGGATTATTTCTCTTAAGTGTATTTTTCCTTGAAAATATTTAAAGTAACTCCAGATAACCAAATTAAAATAATTTCCTAAAGTTCTGATACACTACTTAACCTGCATTACTACCGGTCTATCCTCTGACCAAGTAATAGGACCTAACCCAGGAAAAATGATTCTACAAGTAAAAGAACATACATACAAGGAGTGATCCATCTTTGAATGACTACTTCTTATCTTTCTTTATCTTCTCTATGTTCACAAAGAATTGACTCAACATCTCACAAAGATCATATTTTGCATCTTCCTTTACCATTCTGTATGCAGTATGAATAGCTCCACCAGGTGCATTGTTCAACCGATTGATTGATATACTCTGCAACCTATCACCATTTAAGAAAAAATCACCTCCTTATCTATTATATCCTTTATAGTCATGTCTCAGTGATCTTTTTTAGATTTGGTCAAGCGAGTAACCAAATTTGTAGTAATAGGCCCTAGAGTCAAGGTGCCTCACCGGTCGCACAAAATCTAGTAACTCTATTGATTAACTCCTTTGTAATCTTGTGTGGCTTGTCCAGCCAAATGAATTTATCATGGACTCTTCTCAATACATATCTTATCTATTCTGGATGAAAATAATTAAGTATCTCAGTCGCATAAGTGAAACCTTTGTTCATCAGATGCATATGCTCCTCCTTTAATCATTGGTCATTGCACAATTTAAGAAACACATTATAGATATTTTCAACTCCAAGTTCTTCTAGCTTGCAGTGGATGAAAGAATGAATTTCTCCTATCAACAATACACCATAGGGTATCAAAGATAGGACACCCATTGGATCATTCTCATTTTCTTTCATAGGGTGTAACTTGAATATGGGTCTTGGGTCATCAATGATGTCGACCAAAACTGGAGTATCCATAATGACAACAATTATTATCAACAATCATTCCTATAAAGATATTTTCAATACAATTGATAAACTCGACTTCAATAGTTATATTTCTTCGACAACCGATTGAATTTCTTGCTCGAAATCTCAATCCACACATACAAATAACTCTTGTCGTGGAAAGTAATCAAATTCTCTTTAGTAAACCTCAATAGCATCTAAAGTGATAAATGAGTTTACTTTCTCATCTTTATAAAATTTGAATGTAGTCATTTGAACATAATGGTCAAAATATGCTTTCCACCGATTACAATGATTAAACATAACAATCAATATACGCATGCAAAAAAATACTTTATCTTCACTAACCATTGTTAATTCACAAATAGACATCTCAAAATGCATATGAATCTTACCACTCATGAATTTAGGGGATTGGTAAATGATTTGAGTATAAGTGCTCCCTCTAAGAAAAATATTGTGCTTAGTTCACTGATGTATTCTCCACATTTCCTGGACTTGTGGAGTTCTTAGTTAAATTTTATGAATTTAATTCTCCTTTCCTCACCCATGTATTATTCATATCATTTATGACTTCATTGGCATTAACGATTTCCTTTCCTTCAGCATTTTCATCATTGTTCATTGATTGACCTCTAGTATAATTTAATTCTCAACATGACCTAGCAAGAAGACCAACCTTTTTATAGTCATAACATATCATATCTATTAGATTCCAGGGTCCAAAATTTCCTCTAGTTGACCTTAGTCTTCAATTCATAGCCACATCTCCATAGTTGTGACAATTATAACAAGTAACATCTGACCAGTTACCTTGATTGATAGGTATTTGATTGTTGTAATCATATGACCACTAGTTGTTCATTCTCACCCTACACTCATTATCTCTATATCCAAATTTATTGAAATAATAAAAAAAACCATGGAATACATTAGATCTAGCATTGTAGTTATCAGTTCTACCATCAGAGTTTTCTGATCTAGCTGTTGGTTGCATTTCAAGTTTTTTGCTGTTTTGTCCAGCTCCTTGCCTTGTTCTCTAAGATTTGCAGGTTTTCATGCTTATTCCTTGTCAAAATCTTGTTAAAACCTGCTAAAACCCTAAGACCTA
>MU223419.1:280145-295679 GCA_018584345.1 Thuja plicata | reverse complement strand
GATATTGTTTTAGTCCTTAGCAATTAGGCTTTTCTTGCCTTTGAACTCTGAGTCAGAATCAGGAGGTAACAAGGATCAAGTAATCATATCAAGCAGTATAGTTCATTGCAAGAAAAATCCCTAACACTAGCAGTAGAACCTCTAGGTCTAACATTTGGACCAATAGGTTTAAACCAACATACATTAGTAGTATGACCTTCCTTATGACAATTAAAACATACCAGTTTATACCTTCTCTTGCCAGTATTATTGTTCACCTTGGGTGTTTATTTTCTTCTTGCATTAATGTCCTTAGTGCTAGAAGATTTGCCAGCTTCAAAGTTTGATAAACCTAAACCTTGTTTCTCTCCATTCATCCTTTATCTTCCAAGCTGTTCATGAAATTTAGTAGATCTCTTTCTAAATTTATCCAGTAGATCATTTGCAGCCTTCAACTCTTCTTATAATTTTTCATTCTCTTTCCTTATTCCCCCATTCTCTCTTTCCATATCATCTTTTTCTTCATTTGATTCATGTAAATGTTCTTGCAATATAACAACTTCTTTCTTTGATCTGAATTGTTTCTACAACTTCTTTGTTAGAGTTTCATCTTTGGCCTTTAGGGAATTTTCAACAATTTTCTTGGCACCCTCAGCAGCTCTTCCTCTTTCAAGTTCTTCAACCATCTTGACAGACTAAATTTCAAGCTCTCTTTTTAGATTTTCCACTTCTCTTTTGAGTCCACTATTTTTATCCATCAGATCTGCAAGTGCATCCTTAGATTCTCCAAACAACTACCTTCAAATAGTTGTTCAATGTAGTCTTGACTTTCACTCAATTTCTCAGCAAGCTCCTTCTCTTAGAAAGGGAATGCCTTGACTTTTCCTTCAGTTCATTGATAAATTTTCTTGCATCCTCAAGTTGCTTCTCATACTTGTATCTATCCATGTTAACTTATAGGGATCTTTTCCTCAAGCAGTTAATCTTAATATGAAGAGGACCAATGCTCTGATACTAATTGTTGTAAATATTATGACTAAGAGGGGGGTTGAATTAGTACAAATAGGCGATGAACAAATTCAACCACTAATATAAGTAACTGTACTATTAATTTCCAAACAAAAAAATTTAACTGAAGTAAAAAAATAAAAATGAACAATATCAATCATCCATAATCTCAACACACATAACACAAATATTTTATCATGGAAACCCTTGTAAGAGGAAAAAAAACATAGTGAGAATAACACCCACAAGCCCAATATTGTAGTAAATGAGTTTGCCATGTTAGGAGCTACAAATACCCTTTTTGAGGGTTCACCTTGTTAGGAGTGATTAGTACACTATTAGGAGTATAATTAGATTAGTTTTTATCTACCTCACTAGAGGATTTCAAACCTCAATAAAGAAGCTACCCTATTAAAGGATTTACAAATAAGATCCTGTTAAAGTTCACCCTATTAAGGGATTTAACTTGCTGCAACTATTAGGGAAAGATTAAGGTAAAAGCAGGTTTTGAAGGGAACCCCAAAACCCTTTAACAAAACAAAGAAAGGAAAGGCAAAAAAATCCCCATGAGCAACAGACTGGCCCAAGGATGGGAACAATCAACAGAGGGTCAAAACCCAGATTTAGCAACAATTACATTCAAGACAAAAAGCACAAAAGAACAGCTGGAAAGAAAATAGAGAGGAAACCCGCCAGCACCAAAATCAGAGCAAAGATTGCAGAAGGCTTTCAGAGTCCACTAGCTGAGTCTTCATAGTCATCACATTCTCTCTCAGCTTTTGGAGGTCCGGATCTTCATTCTTCTGCACCTTGGATCTAGTGCGAGTTCCAGGTCCCGAGTGCTGGGAAGAAACAGGGTGATCAACATTGTCTTTATTATTTTCCACCCAATTTCTCAGAGAACACAGATTCTTGAGCGTAGCCAATTGCTCAGGGAACAACAAGATATGTTGATCTATAGAATGGCACTAATTTTCTATCAGATCCTTTATGATCCTTTCCTTTCTGACACTATACTAATCTCTTCTCCTTCAATTCATGATCACCCAATCTGAAAATACAATCGCAACCCTAAATCAAATGATTTAGTACTCCTTATATAGACTGTCATAAGGTCACACAAGACCTAGAAATTTCCACTATAGTCAGCACAAAAGATTAGCCAACCTCCTCAAAATCAGCATAAAAAAAATCCACTATGTTTTCCTCAAACGTATTACCAATAATTAAAACTAATATGTCAGCCTCAGATCCATCACCTTAATCAAATTAATATGAAACTTTGATTGGTGATCAAATAGGTAAACTATCTTCTCATTCAAAACATAATTTATTCAAAACTTGAGATAAACTACTGCAGTTGGAATCATGGATTCCACATAACATGTACATATTGTATCTATGATTAATACATCTGAATCTTTCCTCAACTCGACTGCTACCTCATTCTGTGCCTAATATTGTTCTTCCTAAACACTTGTCAACATACATAGTTGATCTTCCCTTTATCGATCATGAACAATTCTTACCAACCACTGCAATCATGATAACTGAATACACTGACATCAATGATAACTAATTATGCCTCAACTCATGAACGCTCTTCATATCTCCTCCAAAACTACCATAATATGAACATCCTTATGTATACTTTTATGAATTTTGTTTCTCTTTCATTTACCTTATATGTTCCTTCATTAATTCTTCAAAATCCTAAATCTCCTTTTCCTCTATTACTCCATCACCCCTCAAGGTGTGTGCCAATATTGTTCTTGCATCCATATCCATCCATTCAAAATAAATCCTTCTTTCACTCCCTCCATTATCAAACCCCCAATTTCCATCCTTTCCTTCATCTAATCCAATCCTTTTCATAATATGTGTCCATCCTTATCAATTCATTCATTTCATATCCCTTTGTCTTTACCCTACCAATGTCTTTGCACATAATATCATGGTCCATTATTGGATATCTTTCAAAAGCACCTTTCAGAGAATAAAGATGCTTGAGTCCTTCGTCCATGTCATATCATGCCTCCATCTTTCCAAAAGATCAAAAATTTCCAAAATGTCAAAAAGTACAAAAAAAACCAAAAAAAAGTTTTTTAAAAAAATTCAAAAAAATGAAAATAGTTGCCTTGATGAAAACCTGGCAAACAGGCATCTTGGTAACACAAAAAATAACAAGAGATAAAGACAAATAATTTCATCCATTGTTGAACACCTGGAAAACAGGCATTTTGGTCAAGTACCATGGTGAAAACTTGGCAAATAGGCATCATGTGTAATTCTATGAAGTTCTTGTAGTCTATACTTGGGGACAGATTCCATTTGTGTTATCCTCCATTACTCTTTTCATTATGCTCCATTATCACCAGCATGTCCTCCATTATCCTATGTTTTTCGTATCCATTATCATATCCCCTTTTACCCAACTTCGATCTTGACACGGTTACAAATCTTCCTTGAAACATCACATGTCCTATCTGCTTTCTATTGTCCTAATCCCTTTGGTCTATATTCCCTATCCTATCACAACCTTTCATCCATATTCTATATCCCTTCTCATTATCCCTGATTGATCTTGCATATCCTATCATTTTCCTGTTCATATCCTGTCATTATCCTATCCAGTTCCTAACATTGTCCTATCCAACTCCCTATATTGGTCTTGATGTACAATAAGGATGTTCAACGAAAAAACATGTTTTCAAAGAAAAACCTCTTGACATGTCCATTTCTCAAATTTCATCCACTACACTATTTTCCTTATCCTATCATTGTCTTAACCAGTCCCTCAGCTTGGCACAAAAACATGTTATCCCATTTCGTGGATAGTCCTTGGCACCTAACAGATCCATTGAAAGTGACATTTGGCCTTTGTCCATCTACCAATCCATTTCTCCTTTCAAAATTTCCTTCTCTTGCTAGACACTGGGGGCAATTTCAAAAAAATCCTAAAAATTTGCATAATGTCCTGAACAAATGCTAAAAAATTTGCATAATGTGCTGGAAAATTTTTTAAAAATCAAATATGATCCTAAAAAAGACCTTAAAAATCACATATGATGCTGAAAAAAAATCCCCCCAAAACATAAAAAGTCAGAAAAAAATCCTAAAAAGCATAAAAAGACATGAGAAAAATCCCTAAAAATCATAAAAAGTCCTAAAAAAAGATTATCACAAAAAATCAAATATCTCAAAAATCCTAAAAATTGCAAAAGCTTCTTCAAAATTTACAATAAATTTGTACATACTTATCTTTCTTTTGTGTAATGATCATCATGTTTACAGACATTCGTGGCAGGACCATCATCCTGTTCTTAATGAAATCATGTTCTCACAAGCATGAGATGAAATATTATGATTCAACACTCAATCTATTTGGACTTGTTCAATCTTTCATTCTTTACTATCGACCAATCAATCTATCCAACCTATCAATCAATCATCAAACGAGTCAATAAAAACCTAAGCTATCAAAAAAAGAACACTTAATGCAAGTAATAAAAAGATCAAAATGGTTGTTGGCTCACATTGTTTCAATGAGTGTTTTATCTTTCATTGATTTTTCTTTTTGGATCGTGTTCCTATGCTACTCGATGATATTATCTGAACTTATGAGAGTGGCCATGATAGTTCATGATTATTTTTTTCTTTGTCTTCTGCCTATTTGATGATCTCATTAAATTTACGGGCATGCCTTCTATATGCTTTAGGATGGAGAAGATCATCCTTTGTCTGCATCATGTTTGTTAACGCAAAAGGATGGCTTTCTCACTCTGGCTCTTTTGTGCCACGATGCACTGCATCTGGTGTTATGATATCAAAATAAGCTCTGATGACATAATTGCACTTATGAAAGCCAAAATATTTCTATGTTATTGACATTTCTTCATCTAATTTCCTCTTTCTACTAACATTTCTTCAATCAATCCATGCAATCATCTTTCTTTTCAAAAAATTGTCCTCATGTCAATTTCTGCCCAATTTTTTGAGGGGGCACACTACCTCCATTTCTATCAATCCAGTGGGGCATGATCTTCTATTTTTATTTGAGCTAGGGCATGATATTCTATTTTCTTTGAGCCAATGCTCATAATCACATTGTCTCAAAGAGGGGAAAAATGTTGACACCTAAATATGGTTCACACCTATGTGCTCCCTTTTAACATGTCTTCCATTCACTCATATTGTGGCATTCTTCCATGTCACCGATTTCTAACATTTCTCACATAACCTCGGTCTTTTTGGCTAAATCAATCAAATTCATTCCTAAACCATGTCAAATCATCCTAAATCAGTCCAACCAACTTCTAATCCATTTCTAATTGGTCTAGGATCATTCCAAACTCATATCAATGTCTTTTTAATCTCTCTCAATCAATCCTTTGCATTGTCAAAGTTCATTGATGCCTTATCATCATCAATCCAGGAGAATTGTCATGTTCGTCAATGTCTCCCCAAGAGCATTGTCAAGTTCATTAATGCCTTCTCCTAAGTCATCATTTGAGTGCATTGTCCAAGTTCATCAATGACTGATCATCATTTAATTCCTCCAATAGCATTGTCAAAGTTCATCAATGCCTCACTATCATTTTCACATTTCAGGAGCATTGTCCAAGTTGATCAATGTCTCCTTATCTTTATTTATCCTCTAGAATCATCCAAGTTCACTGATGTCATTATATCAGGGTAAAAGTACAAACCTGTGTCACACTTTTACAAAAGAAGAGGACCACACCATGCAAAATTGTTAAACTTTAATGACATAAAAGTGGCATTTGTGTTTAGAATTTGAAAATGATGTAAACTAGTGAAATGTGTAAAATTGGATTTAGTTTATTCCTATAATTTTTAAATTTTTTTGAATAAAAATTGACATAGTTTTTTAATTTTTTAAGTCCATTTTTTAATTGTTGAAAATGCTGAAAATCTAAGGTCTAGTTCCCACCAACAAAATATATGTATATAATCTTGTTTTCCTTTGATTTTAGAATATGTTTTAGATGAAATGTACAGCTAGTGCAGAAAAAAAGAAAGATTGGTTTTCGGTATATATTTTGTCTGTTATAACTATTCAAATTCGGAGTTACCCGAAATTAATAGTTTTTGTCTCCCGCCTAATTTTCTCAAGAAAATCTACATCAAATAAAAAACAAATTATATATTCTTGAAGAGGACTCTCTCATCTAGTGTTAAATATAAGTTTTAAATTTTTCTGACATGATTTGCTATTTTTTTTCTTTTTTTGAACGAGCGTGTTCTTCAATGTTAAAATACCTACTTGGAATTTTTTCAAATTATAATATATTATATAAAATCAAAACACTATAAAAATTATATGACCATAAACTAGACTCCGATCTCTACAAAATGGTATTTTTAAATTTTAAAACAAGTTGAGTTTTGATGGAGAAATCAGCTGTATAAGTGAGAAGTTCTGCAATTTTGAAATTTTTGCCTATTTGGCTGCCACATAGGATGCCACATAGACAGTTTTAGTCAGAATAGGTTCAGCCAAACCAGGTCTGACCGAAACCCCCTATATAAATATGTGCCAATTCTTCATTGATAGAACATAGTTGGCTTATATTTACTCATGAATGTTTGGCTAGAACTAGTCCGACCGAACCTATTTTGGCCAAAACTCATTTGCCACATTGACACCACATGGCACCATGTTTGCGCCACGTATGTATGGCCAAAAACATTTTGACTGAAACAATTTCGGTCAAAACTATGTAAATGGTGCTCAAGTGCGACACAACTTCGTACTTTTACCCATCATTTCCAATCATTATCGCAAGTTCATTGTCAAAGTTCATCAATGCCTCGTTATTTCCTAAACTATTCTAGAATCATCTGAATTGATCCTAATCCTTATCAATATCATCAAAATCCATCCTATTGTGCATTAATGCCTTCAATTTGATCAATAATTCACTAATTTATCCTCTTGGGATGAATAACCTAAAATTTGTCCCTATTCTTTAGGAATAAATCATATTTATTCATTCTTGTCCTATGTCTTCACAATTGAATTAATTTCTAATTAATTAATTGGATAATTCTAGTTTATGAGATTTTAGAATTTCACAAATGCTAATTATATTTTTGTGAGGAATATTGATTTATTAATTGAATTAATTCCTCCTAATTTCACCTAATTTGTCATATCCTTTAATTGTGCCTCATATCCCTATTAATGTGCTTCATGATTTATTTCACCTTTCCCTATCCATTTTCCCCTAATTTATGCTTCCATTTCCTATTAATTTTCTTCTTCCTTTTCCCTCCATTATGCATTGATTTATGTATTCTAATTTTGCAAATTGTCTCTCATTTTCTATAAATTGAGATGCAATCCTCTCATTCAAGTTTGAACCACTATCTCCTAGTATTCTTGCCATCAAATTTGGCTTTTCAATACTTGTACATTTTTTTCATAGGCAAAAGAGAAACAATAATCTACTCTATGGAGAAGAAAGGAGAGCATTTGAGCATCACTTGAAGGGGGTTTTTTGTGTGTTGTTTGCATATTGTTTTGAATTCCCATTTCAATGGCTCTAATGTTAGATTAGATAGGTTTTCATATTGTTTAGGGTTTTGTGGTTACTTAGATATGCAAATTCTACCTTTTTCTAGTCTTATAGATCCTATAATTTTTGCAATGCCTTAAATAGAAGGTGATCAAAATTTATTCCATTGAGGCATTACGACTGAGTGCCACGTGTCTATGGCGGGATTAGGCTGAGGTTAAAGGACAAGTTAAAGGATGGTCAAATTAGATCAGATCAAATCATGTGGTTGGTGTATGATGCCTTGATCCGAAGATGTAGGTTGTTTATTATTTATGGGATCATGCCTGAATGACATGTGTCTTGATTTGACTATGGGTCTGGCTTTGGAAACAAAGATAAAGGTAAGGCAGGTTTCTTTGAATCTGATGGTGTGCGTGTTTCTTCTATGTAGAGATGCTCGATGGTTATTCTTCATGAAATCACGCCTGGGTGGCACGTGTCTATTTTGATGAGAAGACAAAGTGGGACTAAAGTGCTATGTGGAACCGCCATGTGTCTTGAGCTCATGGTTGTTTTAAAATATGATCAACAACTATGTTTTAAAGGTAGATGTAAAGTTTGATCTCGACTGCTGATGCTATTTTCCATGCCAGGTGTGACCATTATACCAGATTGTTTGAATTTTTAAATGTTTTCCTTAGGGTTTTGAAGTTGTGGCTCTGCAATTCATGTTGCTAGATAATAAATAGATAAATCTGATCTTATCGATTATATTTATCCAGTCAGGGGATGTTGCTAGGGTAAAAATCTGATGGCTAAGAATGCATTTATGATGAGAAGTGATGTGTGAGGGTTTTCTAATCAGATTTCCTAATCTTATATAACCCTTAGTTGGTTCCTTGTCTTTTCTGCATTAATATTGGATTTTCGCCTGAGTCTTGGTGGTTATGCATATCTGATTATTTGTATTGATATTTTGGAGAAAGATCGGTCGTTGAAAGGAAGGATTGCAGTAAATTAGATTTAATATGAGGATAGATATACCCTAGGTGAATTAAAACAAGTGATGACATTCCATTATTCCTTTAGCAGGAGAATTTTCTACAATATCCTGAGGTTACTGGTGGCTACAAATCAGATTTTGTGCAAAAAGGAATAAAGACAAAGGTTACTTGGTGAATCAAAACAATTCTATAGTTATTGCAAAGGCTCTGCAATCCAATAAGATTCATCTTTTATTAACTCAGTTGTTAGTTTTGTCTTTCATGTGAGTCATTAGTTTTTAGTTTTTATCTCTTGACCTAAATGATCTATATCTTGTTGCAATCCTTTTCTTATAAAAGGATTTCCAAGATCATTTGGTAGGGGCTAGAAAAATTGGGAAAACAAAAAGGGCATTAAGTTACACACTTGTTTCCAGTGAGGGATATAACAGATGTAATTCTAGACTGCGTTAAGATAGAATAAAAAGTTGTATTTATTTTCCATTTATTGAAGTGGTATGTATTTTGAAACAGTTTGAAACAGGAACATGGTTCTTTATACTTAATACAAATATTTGAGATTCAAGTCTCTCCCCTCTACCTCTTTCTTGATTTTTGGTTCTTTTGATTCACTGCAAGGATTTTATCTATGTATATGTTATTAGTCCTTAATTTTTCAAATTTAATGATGCTCTAGATATGACATAAATTCACTTGATTTGCATAAGGATTTTAGAAGAAGTGATGGTCTGGATTAACTATATTTATGGCTTTAAATCTTTGATAGTAGTGAGTTCCTGTGTTATGTATCTGTATTAGATTCTATTTTCCCAATGGATAAATCACTGATTAGGAATTAGTATTTCAATAGTGATACATGTCTAGATGGGTTTGGCTATATTCTTCCCTTTTAAAACATCAAAATCATTTTTAATCCTTTCCTAAGTTTTGTGGTTGTTGGTTGTTGTTCTTACTCGTAATTGAGATTCAATGAATGAGTGGTTGACATTTAGTACTTTATTACCATTATCTGTTGTTTAAATATAGAGTGAGTGTAAAGTTTTGTATTTTGAGCTAGATTAGGTACACCCGCCTTGGTCTTGCAGAGCCAGAAGTGCAGAGGGTAGTCTTGTCCCTATAGTTGGTCTAGTTACCTTAAGATCTTCCCATATTTGGAGCTAACCACTCTTAAAATCTATCTCAGGGTATATTGGTAGCTTTCAAAGCATAAACATTTTAAAACACTAACTTGAACCATGAAAAAAATCAACCTTTGACTTCAACTTCTCAACCCTATGTTGAAAAGCTTGCATGAGAACACTGACACTCTTTTTATGCATTTCCTCTTCTAAAGATTCAATCCTTCTAGCATAATCCTCCAACCTATTCAGTATAGCTTCAGACATAGCTACCTCATCTGTAACTAACTATTTTTTCATCTCTAGGATCTATAGATGTGTGGATAATAAACCTTGAAATATACATCTCTAATGTTTCTTTCAATTCTGTATTCTCATTGAGGACCTCCTCATACTTCTTAGACATGGCCACCAAGTGAGTATAAATCTCCTTACTCCTCTTATCCATGTCCTCTAAAATTTCCTTATTCACCATTAAAATATGGTTAAGCATGTCTGCAATCTATACAGAAGAGGTATTCTAAACAGTCTTAGTGATGTCATCACCTTGCCTTTCTTCACCAATACCTATCACATTAGAATTTTGTGCAGCAGGGGCAAATGCCAAAATAGAAAATGTTTTTGACCTAGGTTTGAAACCAAACCCTTTCAATAAATCACCATACTCATGCTCAGATAAAAATATAGGGTCAATCTGACTCCTAATTTGATCAATAATAAATGTGGACTGAAGATCCCACCTTGGAAGCAATAACATACCACTATCCATGACAAGTTTCCTGGCATCTTCAATAGTCAATTGTTTTGAATTAGGATCATATTGTTGCAAATTAGCAAGTGCAACCTGTTGTCAATCCAATTTATAATATTGTCCCTCCTGATCCATCAACCTCTTCATTTATCTTCCTTTCAATTTGAACAAGAAACTTTTCAACTCCGTAGGATGTATGAAATCGTCATACTCTAAGAATTTCTAAGTATCAATCTCCCTATCATCTATCAATTTTCCTAATGGATGATCCTTATATAATTCCAAACCATCACGATATGGGCTTCACTAAGATTCTCCCTGAGGCTCCTTGTTCTTTGATGAACTTCATGATCATCCCTATCAGGTACATAATTATAGGTATAATCCTCAATTTGAGGCCTAGTCATTCCCATTTTAGGAGGGGGTTTCTCAGTAGAAGAGGAAGAGTCAAAATCATCTTCTGAACTTGAAATTATAATTTATCTTTCTTGCTACTAAGGTGGAAGATCTGGCATTTAATCACAAATTTTCAATATCTCCTCAATTCTTTAAAGAGGAGCTAAATTAGGGTAAAATCTAGGGAAATAATTATTTACCTTAATCACCCTTGTTTGGCACATCATTAGATTTATCTATTCTTTCCTATTTTACAAAACATCCTTCTTGAAGTAAAAATTTCTCAATACATCTTCATCATCCAAAGACTCACGAGGGGGAAGCTTCACCCAACTAATCATATGTGAAAATCCCCCCTTGATAAAACCTCTACATCGCAGAACCTAGGAGGATTGGTCTCCAACTTGAATTGCTTCAAAAATTTGTTGAACTCTTCAAATACCTTGGTGCCAATGAAGAATTCTAAAAATTTAATCAATCTAGGCACAAGAGTACCCCTTCTCTTAACTTGGAAGTATTCCCTCTCAACTATAAACAATTGCTAGAAAAACTCAATTAAATCAACTCTGTTAGCGATAAATATCGACAATATATGAGGGGGTTGAAGGCAACCATAAACTCTGAACATAGTGAAGTCATCAAATAAATAAAAATCAGCCTAGTTGTGATCAAAGGGCCCATCAAAAGCCTCTTTAGTTGGTCTTATCAAATTTCTCACCTAAATACTTTGTCTATTTTTATCCTTCGCTAAAAGTTTCATGATGGGGGCAATAATACAATTTTTAAAATATATAAAATTGGGGGCCAGATGGCTCATATACCACACTCTTTTCCAACATTACACATACATCCTCTCTCTAGATAGGGAAACCTTCTCTATGTACAACATTTTATCTATATTGTCAACATTAAAATATAAAATCAAATGACACAATAAAGAGTAATATTTGAAATCAATCATTGTAGAGTTCTATTGGATAGCAACCAAGCCTTCATGTAAGGCATTCACCAAGTATGATACCAATTCATAGTCTGTCTTGACCTTTAGGTTATATATTTCCATCTCCATACACATTATAGAAATTGGAACCTTATCTTCCACATCAAGTCTGACAACCTTGCGAAATCCCCGAACTGTGCAGATAAATAATGTTGGAAATCTTTAATTGGAAAAGGCTCCTCTATATTGTCAAGAATTGGGATAGTCTTTCTATCATTTCCCTTATAAATCAACCTAGGCACCACTCTTTTTCTAAATACCCACCTATGGTCTTCCTAATCCTCTTTTCTCTCTCAAAGTCAATTTTGGTACAATGAGAACCAATGATTCCAAAATTCTTAGTTAAAATCCTTCTGTCAATTGTCACTGGTGCTCTATGGTTTACCCTTTTAATAACCTTGGCTGATGGGAAATATCTAAGGGGTTATTCTCTAAAGAACTCTACATCAATAAAGACATCTAAAACTATTAACTTGGCCAAATTCAAATCCCCTGGATTTGACATTGGAGGGCCCTTGATTCTTTTATTAAAAAAGTAATAAAAAAAGGTCATCCCGAGGCATCAGTGATTGGATTCCTACACCTAAAATAATCATCCCTCCATTCATGTTCATTTATGGATAGAGCATTTGTAGTCCCAAGTAACAAGTCAACAAAATCTTTCTAATAAGCCCTAGTTTTCCCTTTTTTAGCACAACCAAACCAAGAAGTAGATGTAGATACATTCTCTTGACTCATTTCTCCTAAATCCAATTTGACAATTAATAGGAACCAGAAAAAACCCCACTAAAAAGTTTTCTCGAGAATAGAGAGAGAGAGAGAGAAAACACTTACAAGTTCATAAAACCACCTCCAATAGCATTAGATTCTCTATAATTATGTTCATATATACCTCAAACTCTTGACTTAATAGCTCCAACTAGGATTGTGCAAAATGAGAAACACAATCTCAAAGTTTTCATTACAATTTGAAAATTAACTAAGCCATCATTTTGAAATTAATGTCAGATGGTTTAGTTATCAACTCAAATAGCCATGCTATAATCCTTTAAATCTTTGAATCTCAGTCTTCAATCTCCATATTGGTCGATGAGCATGGTGAGTCACATAACTTCAATTAATACACATCAGGAACACACTATTACATCAACTCTATATGGAGATCACCCACTAGTTGTAGCCCATACAACTGTGCTTGAAACAACTAGTTGTGGATCCATTCAATAATTCTTTCAATAATTTCCTGGACACGTGTAAACTCCTTACAAAACCATGAGCTAATTGAGTAACCCACACAAAGTTTCATGGTGTTGCAACATACCAAACTTGGGTTATCAATTCATTTCATCACAGGATCATAACCATTTTCCTTAACTATAATTTAGGCTTGAGAGGATAGGCCAAAGGTATTCAACAAGTGTTAATACTTTTCTCATCCATGCCATGCAACTATACTAATTGTTAATTCATAAGGACACAACAATAATTTTATCACCACCCGCAAACCGTGACACGGTATCACAACCTCTAGCTATCATCTGTCTTAACCATCATGAGGATGCAACACAACCTCACAACATCTAGCCATCTAGCTGCAACCTCACAACATATTTTTCTAAATAAATTAACCTCTATGAGGGTGTGATAAAAAATTCAAGCACAACTTAAATTACGTGCAAAAAATGAGAGGTAAGTTACCATGAATGGGGAAAACAATAAATTGTTAGGCTAGAGCATAAGAGATATATAGGAAACAATGACATTAAATCTAAATAATATCCTAACCATGAAAACACTAGGAAAATAAAATATTAAGGATCAAGAAACAAACACTTTAATATTTCTCCCACTCATTCAATATATGTGCATGTAGGCACAAATATCAGAGAAAATACAGACATTATATACTACCTAAATTTGTGCCAAATTTTTCTTCTAGGAACAATGAATGCCACAAGTAGCACCAACCCAACGAATAGCACCTACATTTCAAAAAAATGGAGGAGAAATAAATTAAAATAGTGGGTGGAAGAAAAAAAACGGAGCTAATCACATGGATTTGTTGTAGTGGAAACAACATAATTAATTTTCCTTTCAAAATTTAAATATTTATGATGCAACTTAGCCACTCTGCACACATCACATCAATCAATCATTAACTACATTTATTATTTATCCAATCATCATACTAGAAACATGCTAGTTGCAATCGGTATCAGCTCAAGGAAAGGAAGTGTATGATTTAGCATATTGAATACTCCCCCTAAGCCCAAGCATTCATCTTAGTTTTTGGTAGAGCTAGTACCAAGATATGGTACCCACAAACTTTCCACACCATTTGAATTCTTCCTCCACTCTGTATTATGTTTTTGAGATCCACTAGGTCCTATAACATGCTCATCATTTCATTTATTCACTGAAACATTGCTAGATTTGCATGATTTATCATAATGTGTTGGCATATTCACAATTTTGATGATCACTATGAGACCCTAGTGAAGATCACAGAAGAAAAGGCAAAGAAGAGATACTTGGAGAAGAAATTGATAGAATTTTTCTAGTCTATTTCATGGGACTTGGGCATTCTGAAATCTATTACAACAAAAGCTAAAAGTTGTGTTACACATGGCAGGATACTATTCAGTTATTGCATGAACCCAATCAGACATGTTCATAACATTGAAGACATTATTGCTAAGGATAGAGAAACCTTGAACAATATGATGGATAGTTGTGAGACCTCCTCACAATCGGTAATGGAAATGGACAGAGAGGTAACAAGGATTTTGGATAAGCTGAATGTGTTGGATATAGAGAAAGGGAGAGTCATGTCAGTATTTGGTTTGTTGAAGAGTTTAATCACTCCTAAACTGTAAATTCTTGAAGTACATTTATCTGATATGGATAAGACAGTAGAATCATTGACAGCAGCAAAGACATCATCATATGCACTAAATGGACTAATTCATGTTAGTCAACTATTGGTTGAATTATGGAGCAGAGAAGTGAAAATCATGGAAGAATCTTTTCAAGATATTCTGAAAATGGTGAGCAAGCACTGGTTATATTACTTTTTATGCACCTTTGTCATTGTTGTCAAAGGGGGAGAAGAGAAGAAAAAAATGAAAAGAGAAGAAAAATGATTAAAGGAGGAGAGATAGTTTTTGTGCTAGAACACTTAGTCAATTTTGTTAAGTGTTGTCATCAATGCCAAAGGGAGAGATTATTGGCAAGTGATCAATTTTTTATTTTATGAATCACTTTTTGGTTTTCATTTATGGCAAAACATCAGGCATATTGATCGATTGAATGGAAGTTAAGTTTTGGTGATTCAGTTCTGAAATTGACTAAGTACATAAGCAAAAATACAGAGGTATTTTGGGTCTCAAAGATCAATATTGATGAGTTATCATGTGAGAGCTTAGAGGAAGATACTATGGGGTATGTATGACCTACATCTAAGATTGATTTGATTTTGGTGATGAGTATAGAGAGTTAGAGAGATTTGAATTCAAGCGACAACAACAAAACAATGAAACAGACTAGTTGGATAACAGTGATGATTTTGGGAGTATGATGTGGACTCCTAGTAAGCTAAGTTGGATTATGGTGGTGGATAATCTATATTTTGGTTATGTAAGAGCACCGAATTTTTATTTTCTCTTTGCATTATTAAGTATATTTTGTATTGAGAGTCGACTATGTAATATTAGATAAGAGAGCCGACTTGGAATGAGAAATATATATATATATA
>MU223419.1:269703-280099 GCA_018584345.1 Thuja plicata | reverse complement strand
CTTTTTATAAAGAAAAAAAATATGGGAGATTGATGAGCGAATACATGTCTATGTGCGAATGGAAGAGCTGAGGATGATAGAGATCATTGGAGAACTATGAATGGAACCATCTAAGCATTAAAGATGCTTTATTTTTTTCATTATTGAAGAAAACTTTGTAACAAATTTTTTTTTGTAAGAGACGTAAGCTCAGTTGGCCCCTAACACGGTGTTGTATACCTTTAACAGGGTTGTATTCCTCTAACAAGGAATTGTACTATGTAATATTTAGCTCCTTACAAGGCTAGGTCTCCTAAAATGGACATTATACTTTACTACATGCTTGTGGGTACCACCCCCACTGGGTTTTTCCCTTGGCCAGGGTTTCCTCAACAACAAATAATGGTGTTATGAGTTCTATGCTATTTGTTTATGCTCTTTTCATTTCAGAAAGTTTATGGTTTATGTGGAATTGGTTTAAAGTTTATTTTAAGTGTTGTAATACTGATTCACCCACCCCCCTCTCAATATTACTTAATCGTAACAGCCATAACCGATGAAGAATTTAAAAAATCTGAAGAGGAAACCAAGGAGTAGACCTCAGTCGGTAAAGCAGTAGAACCAAAATATGATACTAATGATACCAAGTTAGATATAGAACCAATTAAGGCACCTAAGGACAAATAGAGAAAGAACACAAAGAGTGAATCACCATCAAAGACCAGCCCACACTCGGTAACTAAGGATTCACCACCTTTTAAGAAAGGTGTAGCAAAAAATAACTAGACCCTCACCAAAATTTGCATACCAAACACGGAAGCAAAAGGGTACTAATACTACTGCACCGAGAAAAAAGAGAAAATATGTGTGAAACAAAGATGAAAAGGATGATTCTTATGATAATCCAGAATAATTTAATGTCATAAAGAATAATCCATCACAGATAATTGATGAGATTGTAGAGACAATAAAGACTACTGAATAATTAGCTCATCCGAAGATACAAGCATATTCTAATCTGACCACTAAGCACAAGGACAAACTAGAAGAAGCAATCATAGGTATGATGATTAAATTTAAACAAGTTATAGTTGAGTTTTATACTTCTATTCCATCATAACTATATTATATAATATCATCAAGATGGACATATGCACTCCAAACTGAGAAATAGATGAGAGAAGCAGCTCTCACACTTATAAAAGCTGAGTGCATAGTTTAGGAAATTCATGATATAATAAGGCAATATGCCAAGCAATTTCTGAAGAAACAAAGAACACTGAATATCTTACAAGGTAATATGAAGGAAGTGGATATTGAGAGCGCGAAAATTTGGAATGAACTACTGAACCCAACAAAGGACAACTAGGATACCGAGAAAGTAAATTTTGTTGCATCTACTAGTCTGAGCATATAACCTATAACAATTGATGATGCATCAGTTGATAATGTATTAGATGTTATTCCTAAGCTATTGACTAATTTAGGTCACCCAAATATTACTCTAACCGATGAAACCGAAGGAGATCTGGATGATAAAGCCAAGGAAGATGAGTCAATTGGAGCAACTGAGATTATTGATGAACAAGATACATCATAGGTCACCCAAGAGAATGTACCTAGAAAGTTACCTATTCTGGTCAAAGAAATGGAAATTGATATTGAAATACAACAAAAGCCACCCGAGAAGACAATAGATACAAATAAAGATGAGGGTGAGGATCATGGTAAAGAGACCCAGCCCAGTAGTAGGACTACACAAGATGATACACCTAAAGATACCACTAATGTTGCAGAGGAAAAAGGTGAAGGTAACAAAGAAAATCCTGATAAGATAGTAGATACATCTACTATAGACACAAGGTCAGTTACGGAGGCACCTCACCAAGGTATCACACCGAGTACCAAGAAATCAAAGTAAAAAACCAAGCAAAAGGCTAAGTTAGCTTTAGCACTTTCACCGTAATCAAGTGGTTAAGGTAAGAAGAAGAAGAAGAAGAAAGGAAACAAGGACGTAGTTTATAGAGATTCTTGATTGGGATCTAAAGACACTTGATCCAGAAATTCTGAAGAAATATGGTGAACTTTGCACCAAAAAGGCAACACAAGACAAGCTTAGACTAGAAGCAAAGAGTTCTCAAGTGCTAGAGAAAGAAAAAGAGATCTTAATGCAAGTTGTACCAGATAAATAAATTGATGAATGGGCCCCCATACTAGAACAACTTGAATTGCTCACCGAGGCAATTGACAATCCTGATATTAATGTCGAGCAGAAACCTGAAGAAAGAGCAGAGAAGAAGATCCAATATAAAGTTATCGAGAAGATCAGCCAATTAGTGGCAGTACTATCATATCAGAAGCTATTACTATCATATCAGAAACTATCATATCAGAAGCTATTACTATTCTACAGTATTTATGCACATTAGATCACTTCACTACCGAGATTAGTGAAAAGATAAAGCAAATAGATCAAGATCTAAAGACTAGTGCACATAGTCTATCAAACGAGCAACATGCATTGCAGATGCATTACACTAAGGTACTTCAGGACAAGTGGTTAAGAATAGACCTACAGAAAGAAGAGGAACAACTCAGAGAGAAAGTAACTGAGCTCTAGGCGATGTTACTACTGCATTTAGTCATGATGCAAAAACATGTGACAACAACAAAGAATCTCATTGCCATCCCATAATTATCAGTCATAGAAAGCATATATGATATGCATGCTCGGCTAAATCTAGAGCTACTCGCCCTCGAGATTTGAAGGAAGAATGGATAAATTATTGGAAACTCTCAAGAATTCCCATCCCAATATTTTTAACAAACTGTAAGTTATACCCCTTTTGTCATTAATTTCAAAAAAGGGGGAAATATATGTATATATGTATAGTAAAAGGGGGATACTATAATCATTTCTATGAGTTCATATACATATAATAAGTATGTATAAAGGGGGAGAGCATGTAAAATGGGGGAGTCACTATGTATATCATTATGTACAGTACTAAATTTTTTATGCTAATGCCAAAGGGGGAGAATGTTACTCCAATTGCACATTGAAGTTGTCATTAGTTATCAAGCAGACATAATGGACAATCGGTAATAGAGTCAAACAAAGATAGTCAGTTTAATCACCAAAGTTCTGATTCAACCGAGAGAACTGACCACGCCTAGAGTCAACTAAGCATAGTGATTACCAAGTAGAAAGACTATACCGAGAAGAAGACAATGTCGAGATACATAACATAACTGAACACCAACATAACCAAGATACACAGACATCACTAAGCACCGAGAGACAACATTAATTGAGTGGAACAAAGACCACCTAAAAGTTTATTATGGCATATTAATCTATGTAACAACTTTTTAGCTGACATAGATAACGGTTTACACGATCAAGGGGGACATTAATTATGGATATACAACATTAATTATTTATATCTACTATGTGTATATGATCACAGTAAATTTTGTGCATTGTTAATCTTAGGATAAGGATGTAATTGTTAAGCCCTAATTAGGTCATATCATTTGATATATAAATGTATAGATGTCAAATTTTGTTATGTATGTTGATCAAGAAATGATCAAGTAGCTGCCATACTACAGACATCAGAGATCAGAGAAGGGATTTTCAGAAAGAGACTACATTGTAGAAATCAACTTTCAAAACTAAGGCGAGGCTACCAAGAAGAACAAAGTAGAAGGTATTATCATTCACATTGAGGTGATATATTTTTATGAACTTAATGGATATGTATCAGAAATATTGAGATTGTATATGTTTTAGATCAAATTTTTGTTACTCTCTTAAAATTGTAATAGATTCCTAAATCTCTTAATAGAGTAGACCTGATAGTCTTATTGTAAATCTCTTAACCAAGTGCACACATAGATTGTGTTGCAAAATCCTCACATGAGGTAGACCTAATCAATCTTACTGTTACTCCTAATATGGTAAGATCATCAGAAGTGATCAAGTTTATAAATCTTTAATAGGATAACTTTATTTCTACAGTAGTGAAGTTTTGTGGGTCTCATCCCCACTGTAGTTTTTACCTTCTAACATGGGTTTTCTGCGATACCAAAATACTAGTATCATGACCATTTCATTTTATGTATGTGTATTATTTAATTTACATGCATTTACATTTCAACATTGATACTACATGTTTGGTATATGTGAATCTACTCAATCGGTTAATGAAGAACAAAGTTTACAAGATTTGATTGAAAAAGTTTTAAGGGTACTGATTCACCCCTCCCATCTTAGTACACCCCCTTTCCATTATCCCAACATTTCTATCAATGATAATCAATGCCAACAACAACTCAATAAGTCTAACAATGAGGTCAACCACTCCAACAATATTCCAAAAATAAATCCATTTGCCAAATTCATATTGACTAATGTTAAAATGATTAAAATAGGTTTGATCTCCATGATGCTCAACCATAGTAAATTCTCATCCTAACATCCAATCAGGATTAGGAAGGCTTTTAGAAATCCAATCCCAAAGAATCAATTTGTGCTTGAGATTATTGGAATAATATATAGAAAAAGTTCAATAGGTATTCAATTGATAAAAGTCCAAAGATAATTTCTTTATTTTAGAAACATAAGTATTTGAGGGAAGTGAGTATGGAATTGATATTTTATTGGAGGAGATTTTATAAATTTGAAGACGATTGTAATTTTGGAACACCAAGGCATTTCAACATTTCTATCTATTTTGGCATTTTGAGAACTTATGATATTTCAAGACGTTCAATCATTTCATGTTCACTATATCAAGGTGCCCTATTATCACAAAGCTCCTTCAAGATCCATGATCCTGAGGGGATATTTTATTTTTCATATCAATTTTTTATTTTAACTTTTAAAATATTCAATTTTTTTTTCAATTTGTTTAATTTATGGATAATTTTTTATCTTTTTTTTTTTTAAATTGAAACTTGTATTTATGTACAACTAGTAGAGTAACATAAATGATGAAGATAGGTGATAAAACATAGAATAAAAATAAGGTAAAAATGTAAATGAAAACAAAAATTCTAACAAAGGATGTTGACAACACAAGTTAAAAAAAAAATACAAAATGAAGAAAATAAGGAACCAAGAGTATGGGGAAACAAACAGCTTTTGGACTTTGGTCAAGAGCTCCTTGCAAGAACTATAGTCCTAAAAATATGCAAATAGAAAAACAAGAGCCTAGGTTGAAAAAAGATATCAAGACAAGAGTCAACATGTCTACACAAGACCAAGCATTTAGATAGGAAAAACAAAAAAGTGAAGTAGGGGAAGGGTCATATGTGAGACAAGGACATTAGAATGAAAATCAGGATATGTATATGGGACCTAAAGTTCTACAACTTGATAAAATTATAGAGAGAAAACCATGAAAGTCGTAATGTCAGAGGACCACCAACCAAAGGACCTAGGTTCCAATTCCATGCATGATGTAGACTTCCATAGAGATAGAAGGAAAAACCAAAGAAAAGAGAGAATAATAAAGAGAAAGGAGAAAAAGAAAGGGGGAGAAAATAACAAAGACCTAAAAAATAGATGGAAACCTTAAACAGGAAGTAGGAAGCAAGATTTGGCCCTTGCCTTGAAGAATAATAAAGGTGAGGTTCTGAATGTAGGGCATAATGAACGGTGACTTGACTAGGAAAATGCTATTAACATTTTAATACATACAATCCTTCAAGTACATAGAATCTTTGGTTTACATTCATACAAGATAGCTTAAGAAGTAGAAAAATTTAGTGTGTGCAAATGATTCATTCACTTCCATATAGTATAAGAATCGAGAACCTTTTAAATTTTTCATTCAAGATAAAGGTACCACACAAGATAAAAACTAATTTATGTGTCCATTAACATGTGTTAGATGGGTTGGATTTCAAACTTCTCCTACGAACTTTGTAATGCACAAAGTCATGATAAATGCTAACATCTCTAGGTTTCTAATAGATGGAGGTAAATAAGGTTTATTTAAAAATGATTGATTAAGTATCTAAAAATATATACATCAAACACTCTATAGAATCACCTTTTAGTATATCCTATATACAATAACCTAGCTTTCAATTTTGAAGAGAGAGCCAAAAATATGTAGAAAGGAATGAATGAAAAAGAAACAATATCCACCAATAAAGAAGAATTAATAGAGTAAGAAAGACAAAAGAGAACATAGAAGATACAATAAGTAGAGACCAAGGAACAAGGACTACAAAAGACACAAAACATAGGAATAACATCAGCAAAAGAAAATAGCACAAGAAGGGAAAGAATAAACAAGAAACGAACAATGAAGGCCTGAGGAAAATTGAAATAAAAATTATATTAGTAATATATTAAAGCCTAAATGCCCTAGACTAACCTTATTCTAACTCAAGACTCAATTTAAAACATAGGACAAAAAACATTTTGGCATCCTCTTGACTGGATTTTCATTATTTGCAGAAGAAATAGGTTTAAAGTAGAAAATGTACTAAGTTTAGCTAATGCATCCTTGTACTCACAAATATGAATTACAAGAAATCTCAATTCATTTTGAAAGCTCAAATATGAAAAATCAATAGTTGTGGATTTTCCCCTTTACCATGATTGAGCCACAAACACAGTTTATCCTTTCCAATATTATATTTAAACTAAAACACTAGCTTTTCAACGATAATGAAAATATGCCACTTGATTCCAAAAATTGTTAACTACAAGAATATGTTTGTACATTGTAATTTTATGCTCGTGAGCTCTCAGCTCATGGCACACTAGACCATCTCACTTAGGTTCATGTATGTCAAGATAAATAACGCCCACTAGTGATGTAAGTATTTATTGCACATATCATAACTAGATCCAAATATTCCATATGCATTATTTTTTAGACCATTAATCTTAAATGGAAAATCATCATCACTAATTTCAATCAAAATATTTACTTCAAACTTGTCTTTCAATGAGTAGAAACTATTATTTTCATCATTCATTGTATTATCCTTCTCAAACTTCAAACTTCAAGTAATTTTCATCCTCGACCTTACTGGCCAGGGTAATCTCCCAAACTAACAAGAAGTCAAAGTAACTTACTTTAACTTCAAGTAATATTTTCATCCTCATCCTTATTGGCCATGGTAATCTCCCAAGCTAACAAGAAGTCAAAGCAACTTACCTTAAAATGTTAATGAAGAGGACAGACTCTACATGACTCACACATTGCAAAATCTTCTATATTGTTGGAGTAACTACAATTCCACATTGATATGCTTAGCTGAAACATGAGGTTTAATATCTTCTCTATTTCATCACAGGAATTAAGTTTCAAACCATCCTCATTGTCAATTTGTGAAATTTGAAAACCTTCTTTCTGAGATAAATCAATGTTTCATCATTATTTTTTTGTACACGGTCACTAAAGATATTAGAATAATTATACCGGGTCTATCATATCGAAGTCAGAATCATCAATAGATGGCAAACGATAATTGTCCTTTAACCATACATTTAAATTCATAGAATCAAAATTAGGAAAAAACTTCTTTATTTTCTTTTGATTATCTTCCCAAAATGGTTTAATATGTGATATTTCTTCTACAAGGGCAAGCACTTCTTCAATCCCAATAATACGTTTCAAGTACAAATCCATTTTCTTAAGGAAAACATCTCAATTTACCTCATGCTTATGTATTAGTAAAATCTGCTAACAACATGGTTAACCCTAACTTTTGTATTGAATTCCGAAAAGTGGGATGTTTACTTCAAATATATCATGATTTGACATTTCGGGATGTTTACTTCAAATAAATCATGATTTGACATGCCCTTATTGTGAGAATGCCCATCTTTGTCAAGAAAGAGTGTTTGGAGAAAACTTATCATTTGTTGCTTTCTCACAATAGCTGTTCTAGGAAAGTATTATTGATATTCCATTTCCTCCGTTATTTTCATCAAATTTTGTTCCTTTGTGATTAGCCACCATTATTGAATCACACTCTAACCTGAGTTTTTTTTGGTTATGATCATATTTAAAAGCTTCTCTGTTTTCATTTTTAAACAAACCATCAAAGTGATAAAACTTCGCATCTACTTCTGTGTTTGTGTACCGAGTTTTGCAGCATGTTTAACACTCTGATAAAAACTTTAATAGAGTGTTAAACACTTTAATTCTTTTGTACATTTTAATAGAGTGTTAAACCATCTTTTGTACATTTAATAGAGTGTTAAACCATCTTTTAAACTTTAATAGAGTGTTAAATCATCTTTTGTACATTTTGATATCAATGTTTGACCTAAGTGAAACTGAACTTTTTGCACTATATCTTCTTTGATTATTTGAAGGAATTATTGATTACGAATATAAATCCCAACTTCCTTGTTATTAGGTTTTATATTGCAGAATACTTAGTCACAGAGAAGTTAATGCTTTGTATTCAGCATTTTTCTCATCTCTACTTTTGTTGAACATTTCCACAAACAGTATATAGTAGTGTTAAATGTGAAGGTAACGAAAATTCTGCCTTTTTATGCCTTTGTCCCAAGTCTACAAGATTTTGAACAAGATTTGTACCATTATGGATTAAAACCTGAGAACTTCTTTATTTTTGTGCACGAGTCTTAGACCAACGTGAATTCAGAATTTTGTAGAAATGAATATGTAGATCTTTTACCCGCAGAGATTTTAAAAATCTCTATACCCTTTCAATTTCGAGTCTTCAATCAATTTTGGGCATAGCATTTTGGGATTTCGATACATTTTGGGAGTTCAAGATATTATGAGATTTTGGGACTTTCAAGCATTTCGACATGGTTAGCTAAATGAGCACTTTGGTCTCAAAGTTCCTTCAAGATCTGAGATTTGGAGGGCTCATTCTTTATTCACTTTCTATTTCGATTTTTTTCTTTGAAATATTTAAAATTTATTTTATATTTTCGGATTTTATTTTTTATTTTTTTTGTTTAAATCTTTTAACTTATGGCTAATGGAGCAACACAGAGGATGAAAAACAATGGATAAATACGAAAGCATGAAAATAAGAGCAAAAATTGTCAAATGATAATATGAGCAATGAAAGATGCAAAAGAAAAAAAAATGGGAATGTATAGGGATTATATATATGATTATGTAGACTTAAAACATATATATAGTTTAATTAGACTTATATTTTTATTTCTCAAACAATTTCTAATAAACCATGTCTATAAGTAAAAAATAATATTTTTCTTACTTTTCTAATAACTTAATTTTTTCACATTTAAAAAAAATTATATGATATCAAACTACAAACAATTCTTCACTTTGAAAAAAGAAAAATTGAAAATAATGAGTTTAGGTCAACTTATGCTTGCACGAGAGATTTTTAAAATAGAAATTACCCCCAATAAAAAAAAGTTAAAAAAAAATATAAATAAAAAATTACAAAAAATATGCTCATCAATCTTGAGTGTCTTACGAATCATATCCAAAAAGGTTTCAAACAAATAATTTCATTTATGTCAAATCATGGTTGTTATAGACAGGTATGGAAGGTCCTCAAAACGTCACTTTCAAATAATAGTCTTCGGAAATGCCTTGTGAAAATCAATTTGTATCATCTGGGTATTATTATAAATTACCTATTTAAAAACTAGACTTTGAGTACTATATTTCCTATTATAGAATTTTTGGATAAGATTAAATATTCAAGTGCTCCAAACTCTTAGGTCAACTAAAACTAATTCTGAAAAATAGGGAAGACACTTCCACTTTTTAGCAAAAAGGGGACTCAACTTCTTGTTGGCACTCCTAACATGGTAGAGAAAAAAGAAAGAAATTGGGAATGTGAGAGGATCATGAACTGAAGGAACTAGGTCCTTAATTCACATGAGACCTAGAGTTTACTAGGGACAAAAGAAAAGCATAAATCAAAGAAAGAAAAAGAAAGGAGAACAAAACAATTGAGAGGAGTAGAGAAGGACAAAACCTTATTAAATAGAGGAGAACCCAAAAGAAAAAAGAAATAGTAAAGACCAGGTCCCCTACTCAAGGAAGCAAAAAGGTGGGTATTGGTGTTTTTTATTTTTGCACCTACTAAGTCATTCTACGAAGTTCTACATACACATGTATCTAAGTTTACTTAGGGATGACATATTAATGTTCCCAATTCAAATCACATTATCACTTTTTAACCTTAAGTGGGACTTCCACCTTTGGTGAAATTATCACTTTATCACTTTTCCACCTTTAGTGGACATGTAACACAAACATCTTTTCGATATGAAGGGTGATCCATCTTTAAGGGAAATTTTACTTTTCCACCTTATGTGGGTGATAAATTATGTCTCTAAGTATCATGGCATAGATTATGCAACTTACCATTATCTTATGTACTCCTATGTTCTCAGTGTATATTGCTATATAGACAACCT
>MU223419.1:255955-269523 GCA_018584345.1 Thuja plicata | reverse complement strand
CTACTCAAGGAAGCAAAAAGGTGGGTATTGGTGTTTTTTATTGTTGCACCTACTAAGTCATTCTCCTAAGTTCTACATACACATGTATCTAAGTTTACTTAGGGATGACATATGAATGTTCCCAATTTAGATCACATTATCACTTTTTTACCTTAAGTGGGACTTCCACCTTTGGTGAACTTATCACTTTATCACTTTTCCACCTTTAGTGGACATGTAACACAAACATCTTTTCACTATGAAGGGTGATCCATCTTTAAGGGAACTTTTACTTTTCCACCTTATGTGGGTGATAAATTATGTCTCTAAGTATCATGGCATAGATTATGCAACTTACCATTATCTTATGTACTCCTATGTTCTTAGTGTATATTGCTATACAGGCAACCTGAGTTTAAATTCAGGTAAGAGATCTTTCTCTATGTAGTCAAGTTTTTCTTTTCACCACGGGAATTTATTTTATCATGATACATGTCATGTCCTTGGAGCTTTTGAGGCAAGGAGAGGAGGATTTCTTATGAGTAAACATGTCATTGCAACACGTGTCTCTTGCAATGTCCAAGTCCCCTACTCAAGGAAGCAAAAAGGTGGGTATTGGTGTTTTTTATTGTTGCACCTACTAAGTCATTCTCCTAAGTTCTACATACACATGTATCTAAGTTTACTTAGGGATGACATATGAATGTTCCCAATTCAGATCACATTATCACTTTTTTACCTTAAGTGGGACTTCCACCTTTGGTGAACTTATCACTTTATAACTTTTCCACCTTTAGTGGACATGTAACACAAACATCTTTTCACTATGAAGGGTGATCCATCTTTAAGGAAAATTTTACTTTTCCACCTTATGTGGGTGATAAATTATGTCTCTAAGTATCATGGCATAGATTATGCAACTTA
Source organism: Thuja plicata (assembly GCA_018584345.1). Classification (NCBI taxonomy): domain Eukaryota; kingdom Viridiplantae; phylum Streptophyta; class Pinopsida; order Cupressales; family Cupressaceae; genus Thuja; species Thuja plicata. The sequence continues at coordinate 268,620 of MU223419.1, read as the reverse complement.
CCATTATCTTATGTACTCCTATGTTCTCAGTGTATATTGCTATATAGACAACCTGAGTTCAAATTCAAGTAAGAGATCTTTCTCTATGTAGTCGAGTTTTTTTTTTCACCAGGAGATTTTATTTTATCATGATACATGTCATGTCCTTGGAGCTTTTGAGGCAAGGAGAGGAGGATTTCTTACGAGTAAACATGTCATTGCAACACGTGTCTCTTGCAGTGTTCAAGGCAAAGGGGCATTGTCATCTGTTCAATGGATGTAATGGTAAAAAGGTGTGTGGTTTGTCATTGGACGCATGCTTGATGAATATTCTTTTGTTTTATGAGCACACATGATGGAAATTTATTTCTAATGATCAATGGCATAATGATTCTCTGTGGGCACCTTTTAAAGCATGTGTAATTATTTGCTAAATATTTTTCTAGTAAAGGTTTTGTTTAAAGGGGGGTATTTAGCTTTGTTTTAAGGGTTGGGTTACACATAAATTGAGGTTCTATTTTTATCAGAGAAAAGACTACTTATTTGATATACTTATTGAGATATTTTTTTTAGACTTTAAATTTTTATGAAGTTTATGTTAATTTGAAAGGTCAACTGTTCTCTATGGATCCTTTTGGGTTTTGAGATAATATTGAATATTATATAGGTTTATGTCATTTGAACAACAAACATTTTTTCTGGCTCTTGCATCTTTTTTAAGGAGTTTGTCGTTAATCATGGATTATGTTTCATATTCTTCCAGCTACTGATAGTCAAATATATGAAGTTGTTCCATCTAATAGATGGTATTGAGAATGGATAGATGAATAGGAATATTATTGAATGTATATATTATCTCTATATCTTTTTGGGATGCACCCATAGACTAATATGAAAGTAATAACTTGTGTCATGGATATTATTATTTCATTCTTACTCCAACAATGAAGAGACTCTGACATGCTATGTTGAGATGTAAGATAATATTTACATTCTAATTTTTGTAATCAAGCATGGTTTATTGTTAATTTCTTTGAGTTACTTGTGAAATTTTTAGGCACATCATCATAGCTTTAGATTTAATTTAACATTATCTCTTTCCAAACCCCCTATTCATGAAGAGATGACTTCTCAATCCCAGAGGTTTCTCAGAATGGTACCATCTTGGCTCCACAACATTTGAACTTCTCATAAGATCGAATGACTTTCTAAGTTGAAAAATTTAGAATCAATAATTCCTTTTTTCTGGCATGCCTAGTGGGGCAAAATCATCCTTGAGATTGATATAAAATATGTGTATAAGCTACAAATTTGTCACAAGATCCCAAATTTCTCACTATTCAATATTATTGATCCCTCCCTCGGTCACTATAACCAAATCTAAAAGTGTAGCCTCTTCATCTAGTGGATCAACATCACCACCCCCATAGTGTCAATTAAATGTAGCTTTATTACATGGGATAGTGGAATTCCCCTTTCTCCACTAGTTGTTGGTGTGAATTGGGATTCAATTATACTAGTTATTTGAAGGGTTTACTTAAATTCACTCGAGTGTATGAGAAAACCCTTGTTGACCATATGACCATAATCATTCCTTGTTGAAGTTGGTGGAAAACTTTAGATGTTACCTTCAGTATGATCCTAACTTCTGATCAATTTTAAGTCAAACTTGGTCTTTCTTGGCTTACCTCCATGAAATTCGTGACCTCTCCTATTCATAAATATTTTAAATTTACTCATAATGGATAAATCATGACTGTTAATAATAGCCTTTAGTGCCCCGAGATTTAGTTGACCTTAATTTATTTTGACCTTCCATGCCTCAACCAACCAAAGTTCATCCTGATAACATGAACACACTATGTTCATAACAAGCTTACAATATCCAAAAAAATTGTGAACTTAGCAAACCTAAGTATATTCCATCTCTTTTTCTTGGACGTGGACTTGTTCCTACACCTCCTATATATGTGTCTATTCCACCTCCCATATATTATAAATGTTCTGCCAATTCTCTCTCTCAATCTAGTGTTGTTTCTTCCATTCTTCTCCCTAAAGAAGAAAATGATTTGTTGTTGATTGATTCTAAACCTCAACCAATTTCTAGTAAAACCAAATGTAATTGTCATGCTTGTGAGATCCATCATAAAATTCATGCCAAATCTTGCTAGAGTGCTTCCCAAAACATTGCTTCACCTAAAACACCCAGTGATGCTTTGAATCCCTTTGACCAACCCATGCTTTAACCAAAGGAGTAAGTTAACTTGAAAAAGATCAAATTGAACAAACATGATAATGTTATTTGTATCATAGATTCTATTATAATTAAATTGGATAAAGAAGATACTCTTGATTATGATGCTTTTGATACTAAAAATAATATTTATGCAAGTGATTCTGATGACATGTATGAGCTTATTAATGTTAATCATGATTTTCTAGCTATTTTTTCACAACAATTATCTATCACTCCTAGTGATGATCAAAGTGACCCATATTTATAGCATGGTTCTTGTTTGAAACTAGATATTATTCCTTCAGTTGTGCTTAATGTTTCTCCTCTTGCGATTTTCCCACCTTCCCTAAACACTGTACAGACTAAGATGGGGGGGGTGGGGGGGGCAGGCGATATGCTTGACTATCTCCTCTTGTGCAATGGATTTTGTGTGTTTTCATGTTTGTAGTGATGTGCTTCCATCGTGATGTGTTACTTATTATATTTATTATTTATACTTTAAATGACCCTTGCTTCTTCATTGGTGCAAGGTGATAAAGGAATCACAATGTCATAAACATTCTTCTATTTGTATCTCACTTCTTGTATATGTTATGTCTTTCATGTGCCACTATTCATAAATGTTCCTTTGTGTTGTCTAATTGGGATGATGCAAAATGCTAGCTACCTATTCTTTTTGGTCTCCATAATGCTAGCCCAAAAAGACTCTTCTTCGCAACTCTTACCCGACATTCTTCCGTTGTGCTTGTATTTCTTCTACCTTTGGCGAATGATGAAATTTCATTTTGATATAATATCTCATGTATTATCATATGATCATACTTTCTCTAGAGTTAGAAGATCCCTTTCATGGTCTCTTATGTTATGTGCTTATTTCCCTTAACTTGTCCTTTCTTGGGGGTATCTCACAGTGGAAACATTTTTTGTGGGTGTACGTATACTCTATTAAATACATTTCTCCCATTAAGGCATTTACAGTCGCTTTAATGTGGGGACATACACTTCACTATGTGTTTCACATTTTTCACACTTATACAATGATTTGATGCAATATCTCTTGCGGATCCCTTATTGGGAAAAAATATTTCCTTAAGTATTGATCCCCCTTTCTTTCACCCCTAAGGAGATAACATGCTTTCCTTAGGCCTGATCAACTTCCTTGATCCCTATGGAGACAATTCTTTTCTTAGACTTGATAATTCCTTTGTCAGATCCCTTAATGGAGACAATGCTTTCCTTAAGGACAGGTCATTTTTTATGGATTGATTAGAATAATATAAGTTGATATACCTTCAATGTCATCTTTTGTAGTCTTTTTCCTTTTATGTGGTCTATAGTAAGAAAATCTCTCTCTCTCTCTCTCTCTCTCTCTCTCTCTCTCTCTCTCTCTCTCTCTCTCTCTCTCNAGAAACTCTCTCTCTCTCTCTCTCTCTCTCTCTCTCTCTCTCTCTCTCTCTCTCTCTCTCTCTCTCTCTCTCTCTCTCATATAGTTGAGTCACTTGAGGGCTTGATTTTTCTTTGTCTCCTTGACCTTGATAAAATCATTCTTATACATCTAATCTACATTTCCATGATAATGACCTTGCCTCATACTCTTGCTAAAGTGTCCAGGATAAATCTATCATCCTAAAAAGTTAGCACCTATACTTGGATGTCGTTAGGATCTATTATCTCCCATTTTGGTGATTTCAAGGTCTGATCTTTGTTATGCCTGATCACAACAACCTAAATTTCTTCCCCCAGCTCCTTTGCACTTTCCTTAACATCCCCATGAAATTTTAGCCTATTTTTCTTGGGACATTTCAGATGGCCAATGTGTCCTTGGGCTTTTTGGCTAAGATTTTGCTTAGATCTTGATGCAAGGTTCTTCTTCTTAGGTTTTCAATTGTGGTCAGCCAAGATCAAATTTGAATCCAAAAATCACTATAAAAGACCTCATATCTTCTAATTTATCATAACATATTCAAGTGCAAGCTATCATACTCAAGCATTCAATTAAAGAAATCAAGTATTCAAGTTGATCAATTGAGGATTTAGATTCAAGATTTGAAGGAAAGCATCTAATTCAATATTTCCAAGTCTCCATTCTTCCAAGATCCATTCAAGAAAAGGAAATATTCTCTAATTGATGCAAATTTCTTTCCCATGATGGCCAAGTAGAGGAATTCTCAATCAAGAAAGTGGATTCATTCATTCATCCTTTTCTCTCTTCTTCCTTTGCAAGTGGTTATCAAGAGTATCAAAATTCAAGATTTAGGAGTGGAAATCATAGATCAATTCATTTGTGAAGGTATTCTTGATTATAAATATTATTCTAAGGTCAACTCTTTAGATTCCAAGAAAATTTCAAGCCTCTTCATGGATTTGAGCAATTACTACATTCGTTCATGAGGATTTCATACAAGGTAAATCAAGAATTTGAATTTTACATTACTTTCCTTTATGCAATTTTAATTTGATTTCAAGATTGATTTCTAAACAAGGGTTTGACCAGGGAAACCTCATTTCCACAACCTATTTCCCCATTTTTGTGTGTGTAGGAATAGGTTGTAGAGAAACAATTACAGATCTTGGTGACTAGTACAAGTGCTATTACACAACCAGAAAAATTTTCATCAAATTTTGTCAAGAACAAGTCAAATGGTTGAATTGTTCCCTAAAAGTTGACTTCTCCCTTCTTTTTTTCAGTGAAAATTTTAGGAAAGAAAGATTCAGATCCCTGTTTTCTAGATCTACAGTTACAGTAGGATCCAAGGTCCCAATGATAGTCCAATTCAGATCTAAAGTTCTATATTCTCCATCTTGTTTCTAGGTACACTTATTCTTCCTTATCTCCCCTTGCACTTAATTTATTATATCAGATATATTATCCACATTATATTTATATTACATTGTCATTATCATTAAGGAATCGAAATCCCGCATTGTGTAGATCTTGCATTAGCACCCTTACTCTTTTGGTTGTACTAATCAGATTCACTTTGTGGTGAATTTGCATTCCCATTTATAGCATAGGATCTTGGTGATTGATCTACATCTTATCATTGCTCACCATTTTCCATTATACTTATACAATATCATAATGCTTGACATCAATGAATAAAAAAACAAGGCATATATTTCTAACAATCTCCCCCTTTGAATGGATGGAAAACAACCACAAAAAATGTTTCTATATAGAAATACTATCTACACACACAACTCCCCCTAAAAAAACACATAAATAATCAAATCACCTTTCATTCTACGGAAAAAAAAAATTCATATGTTTTTTGCCCATTTTTCATTAAGGACAAACGTAAAAAGTTTACTACAAACATTTCTACAAATTTCCATGATTACTAGATTATGATAGGAGAGAGCCCAATTGAGGAGATAGGTAGGTGTGTTACAAGAGAAGTTAGTAGACATGAATAGGGCCTTATATGTAGCACAAAGAGATATTGCAATACAACGTAGCTGATCTTCATATTATCAGGCAACATATTTTGTGGTTGTTCCAGATGTTACTACTAGAGTACCTCCTTATTCATAGACAACCACATAGTCACAAGGTGCAGTTCCTGCACCTAATAGATAAGATGTACCTCCACCATCTCCTCTAAGACATGATGCACACAGTCATGCCTAATGTATTATTTTTTTCTTTTTAATTTTCTTTTAGAGACATCTGTTGTGTCATGTTTTTATAGACCCATGTTTAATGACCAACAAATGATGTACTTTATTGATATTTGATGATAGACACGTGATGATATATTCCAATTTTGATCTCATTGTACCTTTGTCACTGAATTTTATATGATTATGTTAATGAGATGCAGTTCTTTATTAATTTATGATCTTTATGGGATTCATTTTATTATGTTCATGCATATTTTTAATGTGTTATGATGTGGATGCAAATGAATGGATGCATTATGTTAATTATGTATATGCATATGTATAACATTCTATCATGACATTTATTTGTAGATTTTATACTTTTATGATATCGATGCACGATGCAAATGGATGAAATGATGTTTCTTTTTCTTTTCATTGTGTATTCTTATGATGATATGCAGATGGATATGTTCATGCAACTAACATGTTATGTAGGTGTTGTCTTTGTGCAATGATTAGAGTAATTGACCATAGTGGAGATGTATTTTGTCATGTCATAATGGTGCAAATCAAATTTTCCCTCCTTGAAATGATGTGATATCAACTCTTATGATGAAACTCCAAAAATGATATGCAAATTCTTAGAATGATATGGAACTTCCGTCTTTTTCATTTATTTTTGTGCCAAATTTCATCATTGATATTTTTTGGAATGTTTTGATACAATCGACATTGGTACACAATTGACCCTATCAATATGAATATCATCTTTCTAGGATTCACAAGTATGTACAATTATCATTGGTACACAGTCGACAATGATAATATGAACACTACTTGTGTTAGGTTTGAGAATCATTACAACCATCACTGGTATTTTCTTGACCATGATGATATGAATACTGATAGTTTCAGAATCTATATTTCAATGTGATACAAGCATCAAGATATAATATATCATGATGTCCTTAGTATCAATTGCACAAACAGATAAGGAATGATTCTTCCAACCTCCATCAAGGGTTCAAATAATTTTAGTCGAGGTATGTGAGGCTTTTCCACCTTAATGTGGAGGCTCTTATCATAGACACCCAGATTCTTTGTCCTTCAATTTAATTTGAACAAAACACCCCATAAAAAATAAATAAAGAAAATATCATATTCCTTCCTTGATCTTCTAGTACAAGAACTCATGGAATTTATCAGAAGATATAATAATCATCAATTGATTATCCAAGCAGACAAGGAAAATATTCCACCTTCCTTTTGACACAGATATTTGTAGAGGCCTTAGAGTCATATCCTTTCATGTAGCTATATTATGGTGTATAGTTTTTTCATCACAGACCTCACCAAATATCTATTCAGAGAACAAGCAGAAATCAAAGAAAAATAGCATGCCCCCTGTCCTTTTGTTTCTAGCACTAGAGAATCATTGAATCATTCAAGAGACATTATAAGGAAAAAATCCTAACTTCCCCTTTTCTTTTCTAGTACTTGGACATCACAGAGTTACTTAGAACTCATAACCCTTATAATCATATCATACCACTTGTCATTTCCATACCTGTGTCTATTGATTGGTGATATTGGGATATTGGATCAATTGATGAAAAGATGAGTGTTTAGAAATACTTTTGTTTGTTGATTGATATTGAAATGTAATGCCCTACTAGGGAACCTAGGAGAACTAACCTAAACATGTAACTCAGTTAACATGATATTTCTTTTTAAATGTTTACAAACAATAATGATAACAATGCAGAAGTAACACAATGAGACAAATGAAATCCACATAAATACAAATCAATAAAGGTTACAAATCTTGAGGGTTCCTTGACGTCAAATTACTTAAGCAAAATAATCTATGAGAACAACTATAAAGAACTTAACATAAAGGATACATCGACTAAATCTAATAATATACATCTCATATAATAAGAACACATATACATCTGATACCCAGGGTATACATATAAAAATCAACATCCACTGCACAATTTGCAGGGTATGCAATAGTACATAACTATACAATACATCCTTGAAAGCATGCCAACCAATATACACATATGGTACAAATATACAACTCATGAAACTGAACAAGTCTCCAGAAGAATAAGAAGATAGAAGAAGAAGAACTGCAACAAGGATCGTATGATCATGAAGAAGAGTTGTCGGATCTCAATGGTAATAAGAATCACTACCACCTGACCTTGTGGAAGCAAAGGTCCACTCCCACCATGCTGAGGAGATAATAATAGGCTCACTCACACGGGTATACAAAAAGAATGCAAACATAAAAGGTATACAAAACCATCATAAAAAAATGCATAGGAAGATCCTAGAAGTTCTCTGATTCACAATAAGAAATCTACACAACACCAGAGGTAACCGACACATGTAAGATAACCTAAGTTGTATATAGGAAGGTGTCATCATGTAAATCTAACCCTTGAGTTTTGTCCTAGAAATCCCAATGGATCCTAACACTCAAGTGACCATGCACGCAATCAATGACCTCTCAAATAAACAAAGTCACTAACCATGTCAGACACACACCCCTCAAGGCAGAAAGAATCATCTCATCCTCCATCTTATCCTATAATAGCGCTCAAGCACGTGTGAGGAAACATATCTTATTAGATTATACTAAAACCCCCTAATAATTTATTATGTTATCACTTGTTACAAATACTTACAATAAATGATCCTAGTAGCCACTTGTGATCCCCGACACTTATTTCAAGTCACCCCTACTATATAACTAGGTAACCTACCCTAGGTTCACAAAGGAACATCACGAAGGTATATCATAAACCTCATCACTGATTCCCGCCCATACAGGGATACACTCTTAGAGAATCTTAAAAAACATAAAAAGAATAACATAATTCTCAAAACTGGTTCTTGTCCATACAAGAATTATTGGTTCTTAATTAACCAAAATTAGTTAAAATACTCTCACAAGATCACATAATACTAGTTAAGACAAATTAGGTTGGGTAAAAAAATCGAGACCAAAAATCGATGACATGTGAATATGCATAGAAGCACACAAACACAATAGAAACTGAAAGCCCAAAACCTTTGGTTTTCATCCTAAAAGTCATCTAATCCCAACATACACCTGACACATTGCAGTTTTGTAAAAGGGAGAAACACACAATCTATATAATCATTCACTCAAAACACATCATGACATGATAAGTACGATTCCAGAAAGACTAATAAAACTTATTGATAAACTCATTTATAGTCAGCACTATGCAAATTAGTTTATCTAATAAAATTAATAATAAGACTATAATTAAATTTTCCAAAAGAAAATGCACATTAAGACTCTATAGATTAATTTATAAAATCTGCCATTCATAAATTAATCTATTTAATAATTACTAAAACCCAAATATAATTATTGATGACATGTAACTGATTAAATGTTTGAAGATGTTAAGTTGATCACAAAAATGTAGAAGGATAACGCAAGACATTAAATCAGTTAATGGATTATATTGTCATTGATGTCAACTTGATATAACCTAATCGGTTATAATCGAAGTGTCAAAGACTTTAGAGGATCAGAGAGATAAAGATTATTCTTTCTGTAATGCATAAAAGACAAGCATTCACATTGTGACTTCAAACACTGACGGTCAATGGAACCCAATGGATAGAGTTCAGCGACAACCAAGTTACAATGATGCCCAAGCAAGAAAACTGACGAGCATTACCGACGAGTAGAATCACAAGCAAACCTGACAGACAGAAACATAGTCCCAAGGAGAACTGGAGTGTTAACCGATGCTATCAGAGAGTTAAAACTGAAAATAACTAGAGTTCACAAATGACAAAATATCTAGCTGGCAGAGCTAAATATAGAGTAAACTAGTAGTTATCATTGTTTTCATCGACAAGATAAGCTAGAGATAAGTAATTGATTTAAAGTTGTTTTATCCAGTTGGAAAAAAGATCTCAGCAAGATAAAATAGGAGTTTTGCTTTAAATCTAATTGGAAATAATTGTGGATCATGCCAACATCAAGAAAATCAAGAACCTAACAATGGTGATATCATGTTTTTTTAAGAGACAACTCAATTAATTACGAATGGGTGAGGGTGAAGGAATGAACAAGAGGATGCTAAAGAGAAACTAAAGAAGAGAAACTTCATACAGTGTTGATCAACAAGCTAAGGAAAGAGCTAAAGAATTTTGTAGACACTGAGCAACAGAGCATAGCATCACCAAGCATAATCAAATTGGAGCAAAGGTATAAACAGAGTTATATTGATCAGAATAGTTTGTGAGATTACAATAGATCTAAAAATCTGCAAGTATAAGTTGTATATGTGAATAGATCATATTGTTTCACTTTAACCATTGATTCAGAAAGTATCTTAACCAAGTGGGATTTAAAGATCCTTTCTATATTGAGATACATCTAATGGAGTATCAAAAATTTTGGTCATGAAGATAGCATGAGATGATAGATACATTTTGACAGGCCAAGCGAGTGTTTGATCAAGGATGGTAGCATAGAGATGCCCAATATCAAGTGACAGACTAAACTTTTAAATCCTCTAACAAGGTCACACCTAACAGTCTATTTGTAACCTTTAACAGGGTTGGCTCTTCACTAAGCTCACTTTAGAAGAGTGAAAATTTTGGGTTACCGGTCCCAAGTTGTTTTTCCCTTAATAGGGTTTCCATGTTAAATATCCATGTGTCAATGTGTTTATGAGTCATTACTTTAGTTTTTTGCATTACACTTAACTTAACTGGATTGATTGGTATACACTAGATAATTTATTGTCTTTCGGTAAATTGTTAAATTGCTAATCGGTAAATCTATAGTAGAAGGTTTTACAAAGTATTCCGAGGAGTAGTAAATTGATAAGTATTTGGAGGCATTCATCTTATAGGACTGAAGATAACTAGCAGTATAATTTTGTGGTACTAAGTTTTAAGGGTTGATTATTGGAATATTTTTGAGGCCACTAATTCACCCCCCCTCTCAGTTATTACTAACAATTGGTATCAGATCTTATGTGCTTAGAAAAGGAGTTTAACAACTCAAGCAAAAGATAACAAGATGAACAAATGAGATGTGCCCAAGTTGAATAAAGTGCATCATGGCAAAGTAGAATAATACTCCACCTATCAGGTATTGGAAATGATATTGTTCAATATTTAGATACTGAATATGTGTTACCTACAAGACCTCATACTCTTGAGAAATTAAGAGTCAAGCATGAGCATAATTGGATGATGATAGAACTTGCATCATTATTCTCCATGTTAAATTTGAAGATGTCAAAACCTGCACCTCTACAAAGCAAATGTGGGATAAGTTGAAGCTTGTACATGGAGGAGATGCCAATGTACTCAAAGCAAAGGTAGAAAGCCTAAGAGGGGGTTTGATGACCTAAGGATGAAATAAGGAGAAAAAATTACTCAATATAGCTACATAATCAAAGAGGCATTAAATGCTATTTGAGGATTTGGAGGTGTACTTAAGAGGAAACAATGGTAAGAAAAATCTTAAGAACCTTATTGCCTGTTTATGCTATTAGAGTTACAGCTATTCAAGAAATGAGAGAAGTTACAAACAATACAGTTAATCTAGATAGTCTGATTGGTATACTAATATCATTTGAGATGAAAAAATTTGATAATAGTGTCTTACCATCCATAGAATCTACATTCAAATCTTCAAAAAAGATAAGTAACTCAAGTCATAGACATGCTATTAGAAATGATAGTGACAGTGATAATGAGGATCAAGGACTTGATGAAATTGAATCACTAATGGCAAGAAGATTGCAGAGAGGCAAAGGAAGATATAAAGGAAGATACCAAATACATTGTAGAGAATTTTGTGCACACTAGAGTCTTGAGACAGTTTGGCTGATGACAGGGCAGGACCCAGGACATGACTGTATATGCTAGAGTCCGTGATGAGGCACCATTGTTGGGTGCCCAACTTAGGTATGATACTGCCCACCAGGAGATTAGAGAAATGGTTGGAGTCCATTGGGACCTTTTCCGTGATGTTAAAGATGCAGGTTGTTCCGACGGGTATGCTGTAGAGATGCTTCAGTATCCATTTCCTTGGTTCACAGTTTCACAGGAGGCCATTCCTTGTATAGAGGATCTTAGGGACTATGATCTAGATGACCTCCCTACTAGGGGGAGAGGAGGAGCACAGAGAGACAGGGGTGTCGATAGACATGGAGGGAGGGATGGAGGTAGAGATGGAGGTAGAGATGGGAGACATCCTCCTCCAGATGACGGTGATGACAATGGAGTTGATAGGGGAGGTGGAGCTATGGGTGGCACTGTAGATGTGGCCAATGGGAGAGGAGAGGGTCGGTGCACCTGATTCAGATTTGTTGTTCCCCGGATAGATCCAGGTCCTTTACTAACATGAGAGTAGTAGAGACAACAGAGGCACCAGCAACAGAGGTAGCCTGACAGATCATAGGATAGACTGTTAGGACAAGATTCTGGTAGGGGTTCTGGCAGAGATGGGGACCCACTATCCCAGTGTGAGCAGGAGAGAGAACAGCTGAGAGCTCACATCACCAATTTAGAGGCTCTATTGATAGATAGGGATGCACAAATGGAGCATCTTAGGGTAGAGCGAGATAGATAGGGGGATATGCTTAGAGAAGAGAGGGATGCACTGGCTCAGATAGCCACTCATCAAGGACAAAGAGAAGCTTATTAATTTGCTTTATAGCATGTTGCAGTTCCAGAGGGCTAGAGAGAACTGTCTTATTCATGGATTGCCTATCAGTCAGAGGGGGCCATGCCTCCTCCACTGCCATTTGTACCACCACCTCCT
>MU223419.1:223306-245096 GCA_018584345.1 Thuja plicata | reverse complement strand
TTTTACCATTACCCATCTAGGGCATTGCATAACTTTCTGAAAACAAATCCAAATAACTCCAAACCAAATGGAAATGAACCATAGGTGAATCTAGTTTCCAAATATATAAACCATTTAATTTTCCAATTGCTAAAACATTCTATAGTACCAAATCAATGCCTTCTCTTCTATTAATAATATATGAAAACCTAGTTTCACCAAAATGTTTATATCTTCCGTAAAAATTAATAAAAAAATCTCTAACAAAAAGGAAAATAAATTAGATTCACATATATTTCCAACTAATCCAATTATAGTATCTAGTTCATATGTATGTGTTCATACCATTTGTTTCAACATGACTGTTATTAGGAAGTACCAAATCTGCAAACAACAACTTTCACCAAAATGACCATAACTTGTTCAAATATTAATAAAAATGAACCAGACCAAAGCCAAAAGGAATATTATTCACTAAACCATCAAATTACATCATATTTACATCATTTCAAGGCTGTACATGCCCGTACAAGACCTGGAAACAAGAAGGAAACTGAAAATTTAATCAAAACAAGAACTTGAAAATGCTCCAAATTTGTTCAAAACATAAATCCTTCCTTCTATTCAGAATTGGTTCGAACATACATTGGTATTTAGAGACTAATTGGTATTTGTGACCCATAAAATACCTTTCATAGTCATCCCTTTTACAACTTTTAATGAAAGTTTAGAACTTTGCTTTACAACTTTTATGCAACTTGTGCATTTTTTACATTTATGCAAATACCAATTAACCTAGGACTTCATTTGTAATTACACATTTATACAAATTCATTGGGATGGATCTAATGGCCACATTTACATTCAAAATAGACCTTATAGGCCTATCCAAGCTTTGAATTATTAACCGACTTTCTCCTTGACAAAGGTGCTTCTGCACCAAGCATGGATGAGATTCCCATGTGTCTGGAATTTATGACATGTTTTGGAAAATTGAATAACATCTTTTTCCATGGTAGGCCAATAATAGCCTACTCTGAGTAGTTTCTTTGCTAGTGAAAAGTCATTTGAATGTAATCCACATACACCTTCGTGTACTTCTTTTAACTCACGATCTGACTTGTCGAGTTCTAAACATCTAAGAAGCGTACCATCAAGACCTCGTCGATATAAGTTATTAGTTATGAGGACATAATGCGGTATTGTCCTAGTCAAGGCTCTTTTCTCATTTCTGGATAGATTGGTGGGAATAGTTTGGTCAGTGAGATAAGCAATGATATTAGCATACCGAGATTGGTCTGGGGTGTTCAAAGCACAAATTACTTTATATTCAAGGGTATCAAAGGTAGGATAGGATAATTCTTCTACCAAGAAGTCATAGTGGAATAGATGTTCCTCTATTTGTAACAAGGATTCCAATGTAGCCATATCATCTGGAGCTTTGTTCTCTATTTTGGGCATCTTCTGGAATGTTATGAAGACAAAGTACTTGTTTAAGTCATCAACTAGTTTCTTGTAGGGTGTCAACTTCTCATCTTTCATCTGATAATCTCCATTAACTTGATTGATAATGAGCTGGGAGTCACCATACACATGTAACTCTACAATATTCCACTCCATATCAAGCTTAGAACTGTTTACCAATGCTTCATATTCAGAAATGTTGTTCGTGCATGGAAACATCAATTTGTAAGACTTGGGTATCTTTTAGCCTTGAGGAGTTATGAATAGAACTCCTGCTCTAGAGCCTTGTTGCATGAAAGAACCATAAAAGTACATCTTACATGGATACTCAGTGAGATGCATGATAGTTTCATCATGGAATTCAATCCTTAAAGGTTAATCATCTTGAAGTGGTGAATCAGCTGGTTGATCTGCAAGGACTTGTCCTTTAATAGCCCTCATGTCTACATACTCAATGTCAAATTCACATAGAATGAGGACCCATTTTTCTAGACGTCTTGTTAATGTTGTTTTTCTTAAAAGATACTTTAAAGGATCAATCTTAGCAATGAGCCTTACTATATGTGAGAGAATGTAGTGTCTCAATTTTTGTGATGCGAAGACAACTGCTAAGCATGCTTTTTCAATAAATTTGTAATTGAGTTCAAAGGAGACTAGTGTTCTACTGATGTATTAGATCGCTCTTTCTTTCTTAATTCCATCCTCTTATGCTAGCAATACTCTTGGTGATGTAGCTATAGCTAAAATATATAGGAGTAATGGATTTCCATGAATAGGTGTCATAAGAATAGGAGGAGTAGCTAGGTACTCTTTTAATTCTCTAAAGTTGGCTTCATAGTGTTCATCCCATTTGAAGGTGACCCCTTTGTGTATTAATTTGGTAAAGGGTTGTGCTCTGTCGGCAAGTTGTGACATGAACCTCCTAATTTATTGAAGTCTCCCTTGTAATGTCCTCATTTGACTAATGTTGCATGGAAGAGTCATTTCTAGTATAGCTTTGAATTTTGCAGGATCTACCTCAATTCCCTTTGCTGAAATAATGAACCCTAAGAGCTTTCTTGATTGGAACCCAAAGGCACACTTCTTTGGATTGAGCCTAAGTTGAAATTGCTCCATACGATCCAATATCTTTCTTAAATCATCAATATGAGTGCTCATTTCTTTGGATTTAGCTAAGGTGTCATCCACGTAATCCTCCATGTTTTTATGCATCATATCATGGAATATAGTAGTCATTGCTCTTTGATATGTAGCACCGGCATTCTTTAACCCAAATGGCATGATGTTCCAGAAAAAGGTGCCTCATGCACTTGTAAATGTAGTTTTCTCTTGATCCTCAGGGGCAATTTTTATCTGATTATAGCCTGAGAAACCATCCATTAATGAATACATTTGGTACCCTGTTGTGAGGTCTATGATCATATCAATATTAGGTAGTGGGAAGTCATCCTTAGGACATGCCTTGTTTAAGTCTCTAAAGTCTATACATATCCTGATAGATTTATCAGATTTAGATACTAGGACCACATTGGAGATCCATCCTGTGTAAGCAATGACTCTGATGAATCTAGTTTTCAACAATTTCTCTAGCTCTTCTTTTACTAGAAATACAACATGAGGATGCATTTTTCTAAGTTTTTGTTTCACGGGTTTGATCCTAGGAGCTATAGACAAGTGGTTCATTATAAATTCAGGATCCAGTCTAGGCATATCTATATAAGACCATGCAAAGTTGATCTTCTTCTCTTTCAGGAACTCAGTGAATTGTGTCTTTTCCTCTTCTGACAAAGATTATGCTAGGTGTACTATTTGAGGAACTTCAACTGTGCCCAAATTAACTGGCAGTGTTGGTTCTATTAGAACTGAAGACCTTTCTTGAAAGTGCTCAGGGAGGATATCAATAATCTCATCCTTTGGTGCCTCTGAGAGGTTTTCACCATCAGATACATCTTTTGTTTTTACTAGTTTAGGATTTGACACTGCCACAACATGGTTTTCACCGTAAGTTCCCTTTGTCTTTTTATTTTGCAATTTTTGACTGAGAAACTTGATACCCTCCTGTGACATGTTCATGCTCCTTGCTTTGGTGGAAGAAGGATAGGGTTCACAAGCATTTAGATAGAAAGCCAAGGTGTACTCATTGGAGAAGTCATGGATAGGAGTAGGATCTATATTTTTCCAATCAATTAGGTCTGGATTTATCAAAGATAAGGAGTCAGACTCTAGGAAGGAAAAAATTGTGTTAGCGTCAAGACTATTAACTGACATGACATGTCCTGTTAAGTTAAATTCTTTGATATTTAGATCAATAAGAGTTAGATCATCATTAAAAAAATCATTGTTAGTTATATGTGGACCAAACTCTAGTGACTCATCAGTAGAAATTTCATCATTATCTCTTCATAAAAGGAGGCTTCTTTCCTGTCACCTTTGAAGTTCTTCTAGACTTATGAGAACATTAGTCTCTCCATCAATAATTGGGAGAAGGAACTCTTCCTCTGCTTCAGGAATATCACTATTATTGGGAGAAGTATTAGAATGTTCATTGGGTCTGATGGAGCTATGAACATGTGAATTTCATCTATTTCAATGTCCTCTATGGAAACAGATAGCTCATCCCATTCATAATCATGAGAGTCTGTTATTTCATCATCAAACCTATTTAAGAATTCTACAATAGTTATCCGATGTACTTGATTAGCCACCTGTGGATCAAAGTGTGGTAAATCAAGGACATGTGTGATTGTGAATAACTTCCCCCAGTTCGGATGTGAATCCTGTTGTCAGGGTGTTCTCTTTATATCCATTACTACCAATGGTATCTATGGATCATCTTTGGTTGTGTCTCCTACCTCTTGAATAGGAGCTGTGGTAACAAAGGGATGCGAAGATCTTGTGGTACCTCAAAGATTGGTACATAGCGCTCTCCTTGATAGTTGGGATTCTCTGTGCCAACATGTAATAATATTTCATAGAACCATGGTTCTAGTTCTATCTCTTTTGTTTCATCACTCCCTTTGTCAAAGATTGGACTATCTTTTGAAGCAGTTTTGTCAGATTCATTATTAAAACCTAGTCTTGTTTTATCTCTGGTATTCCTGAACTCCATGTGTACAGGTTCAATAAGTCCTCTTCCTATGTTTCTTAGAGGTCCTTTTCCTTTATATCTCATTTTCTTGAGGAGGTCATATCCTTTACCATACTATTTTGGAGATATTTCTACATGTTCGACCTCAGCTTCCTTTGGTTCTCCTTTGTAAAGCCAGTCCAAGACTGCTTGTTCTTCTATGTTATCTAAAGAAGATGTAGATGCCTTAACCAT
Source organism: Thuja plicata (assembly GCA_018584345.1). NCBI lineage: Eukaryota > Viridiplantae > Streptophyta > Pinopsida > Cupressales > Cupressaceae > Thuja > Thuja plicata. Next base: position 240,331 of record MU223419.1, on the reverse strand, counting down.
GCTGATTGCTTTTTGGATTTCTGGTTCCTTAGATGCGGTAGGTGTAAAAGATGAGGAGGGTTCCATAGGATCTTGGTGATATTGGTAATTTTGTTAGTGACAGAGTCATGCCCAGCTTGTATTGCCCCATACCTGTTTCTTCAAGTTTTAAGGTTTTTCCAAAGCTTTTCATCACCATGTCCTTGGTAGTCTCAAGAGAAATCTCATCCATAGCCTCTTTGTTATGTTGAATCATTATACCTACTTTGATATTGTTGCAAGTATAATTAGCATTTGCTAGAATTGTCACCTCCACCCCATTATGTGGGAACCTACTACACTGGTGGTAAGTGGATGGTACAGCTTGCATTTCATGAATCCATGGTCTTCCCAATAGGATGTTGTAGGCTAGGGGAAGATCCATAACTTGACAAATGATATTTATTTCAATCGGTCTGACTCTAAAGGGTAGAATAATAAGACCTTTAGAGGATCTTTCTTCCTCATCATAAGCATTGATAGTGATTTTTCTTCTACAGTTAATGGTCTATTTTGAGAGACCCAGTTTCCTGATTAGATTAAGGGTACAAATATTCAATCCTACTCCTTCATCTATCAATACATGTCTAACATGAGATTTATGAATGAGGACTTCAATATGAAGGGGTTTATTATGTGGATGTGTTAATGATTTATCATCCTCTTCACAAAAGGAGAGATAATGTGGTGCTGAGATGTGATTGACTATCGCTTAGAATTTGTCTATATCAAGGTCCTTTGGTAAATTTGCGGCATGTAGGGCTTGTTCCAGGATTTCCCTATGCACTGTGGATATTTTAAGCAACTCAAAAATAGAAATTTTAGTAGAGCTTTGTTGCAATTGGTCCACCAAGTCATACTTTGCTACAGGAATAGTAACCACGTGTTTTGTTGCTGGTTTAGGGATAGTAACAATAGGAACCTTGGATGTTGATGCCAGTTTTGAGGAGGAATTGAGTCCTTTGATCATGACTTATGCTTGTCTCTGAGTCACCACATTCGATTGGAAAGAAATACCTTTGATTGTGACCACATTAATTGATTCAATTTTAATGTCTAGCATATTGATCATGTTATCATTATTGGAGTAGGTGTATTTGACTTCATTACCTTTCCCTTTAGATGCTTCCCCTTTCTCGTAGTTAGGGAATGGTTTGTTAAAAGTAGTATGATCTTCATTGGTAGTGTGTCCTTCCACTTTGATCTTACCTCCTTTGATAAGGTCTTGGATAACATGTTTAAGCTTAAGATAGTTTTTAGTCTTGTGTCCTTTGTTCTTATGAAAGACATAGTAAGAGTTATCATCCCACCACTTAGGTTTGACCGCTGGTTCCCATGGTTTGGAATTTGGGATTGTGAGAACTTTGTTGTCTAATAATGTCTTCAAAATAGTCTCGAGAGGCTCTCCTAAAGGAGTGAATGTTATTTTAGGTTTTGAAGTCCATGGCCAACCCTTGTTATTATCATTATTTGATTTGAGTATGGGGGTCGCTACCTTGGCATCCTTGCTTTCTTGTATACTGTTAGTTAAATTGAATACCTCAGGTTTAGGACTAGCATTGGATGCGTCTACTATGCCATCATTGACAACATTTTTGTTTTTTTTCCACCATTTAGGTTTGGAGTTGGAGTTGGAGTTGGTAGATTTTTTTTCACCTTGAAGAGTGATCTCTCCCTTTTTTACCATAACTTATTCGATACGGAGGGTGTTCTTGATCATCCTGTCAAAGCCAGGGGAGTCTTACATTTACAATGCGTAGTTCAACTTAGGTAATAAGGTATTAAGAAAGATTTCTATTTTCTTGGATTCAGGAATAGTTCTTGAATACCGTGCAAAGCTTTTCCTCCATCTTTGTAGAAAGTGGGTAAAGGATTCGCCAGTATTTTGTTTAGTTTTGCATAGATCCATCATAGTCACATCTTGTTGGATATTATAGGAGTAATGCTGGATAAATTGTTGAATTAACTCCTCAAAATTTTTGACCTTAGGTGTAAGTTTTGAGAACCATTCCATGGCGTTGCCTCCTAGAATTTCATGAAAAAGCCACATGAGGTAAGTAGGTTCATGCATGTACTCTATGATAAGAGCACAAAATTCTCTAACATGGCCATGTGAATCGGTCTCTCTCATATACTTGTCATATTTTGTCCGTGCCACGTTGGAAGGGAATGGAACCATAGTGATACTCTTGTCAAAAGGAAATGGACAAATGGAGTCCACAGAGTATTTCATTTTGGGTTTAGCCTTCTCTTTCTTGAGAGTTGCAAGCTTTGTTTGCATTAAGGTAAGTTGTCTAGGGAGAATAGAAATAGGAGTTGGTACCTCCTTTTCTTTTAGTTGTTCCATATCATAATCCTTGGGTAACTTTACGCCAGTGGATGGTAGATGGAGAAAGTATTTCTTTATCTTCGTCAATCATCTTTTCCATTATCTTGTGGAATCTCTTGCTTTGTTTGAGTTTATCATATTATTCTTTAGTGATGTGTTCCTCACTGCCTGATTCAAATAGAGGACATTCAAATGTGGGTTCTTCTTCTTCATCGATATCTTCATGCTTTTGGTTTTTTCTATTGTCATATTCATCAAAAGCCTCACTCCATCCACGAGTGGACCTGTCCATTTTTGGAGAGTCTAGATTGAGTAGGGAACTATGACATGTTTCTCCTTGAAAGTGTGGTGAGTTAGGAGGTATTTTTGATCCTTTAGACATGTAATTGTTGCGTCTTGTGTTAAACATGTATTTGTATCTCAATTTCATCAAAGTTTCCTGATAGTGTCAGGTAGTATCTCGAATCATCCAACTGAGTGTATCTATGTGGAAGTATCATTTGTGTTTTGGTGGAAGTAAATGATTCCAGCATCAAAGATTTAGATTGCCCTGATAGTGAGCTAGGAAATAAGTTGTTGTAAAAAGTGGATAGACCACATGTATTGATACGAATAGAAAAAAACTGACAGGACATGCAAGGTAGACGTCTGAAAAAGTCTTTCAACAAAGTAAAAAGGAGACTAGAAAAGACAATAGGGATAGACTAAAGAGACAAAAGGGTATCCAAATCAACTGAGTTTTCCTGAGAAACTATTCTGCAAGTTCCCACTATCCTAGATGTGAGCTCCTAGATGCAAGCCAGGAAATACAATATATGAGCTACTGATGACCCTAGATGCGATGATGTGTTGACCAGATACAAGCCAAGATACTAGATGTGAGCCAAGATACCAAATACGAGCCAGGAAATCCAGGATGCGATTTTCTGGTGTCTGTCAAATTTTGTTAGTTTTGAAAAATTTGTCTTCAAAGTGCGTGAAGTTCGTCTGATTGTAGATTGTGTTCTGAGACCTGTTGGTGAGTGAAAAATACATGTGTAGACCAAGGATTGAAGTTTTTTTCTTGTTTTGAAGGTGTTATCTTGTTAGTGATCTTTCAGACACGTCAAACAAATTTGCATTGTTAGGGGAACAAACACATCCTTATGCCCTATTTTCTAGGTGGAGGATGAAAATCCTTGCTCGTTGACTTAGGTACACACACAAATGCTAATCAGAATATAACCATCATCAAGCATGCAATGGCTCTAGTCATGATGTTGTATTAGCCGACTCCAAACACAAGTGAGGGCACGATATGAGGAGTGTCTTGGGGAAATTACTTTTTTCCTTGTACAAGGATTATCACCCTTTTGGGGATGAATCTAGTAGTTTGTCTGCAAATTTTGTCATTTATGTTGGGGAAATCCATTTGAAACTATCTCCCATAGAATTTCACAAGGAAAAATTGAGGCGTATAGCCCTATGAGTACTCAAATATGTGTAGTCTCACAAGCAAGATTCAAGTGGCTCCACTCTACACATACCCAAGCATGTTCAAGGAATGATGTCAAAATTCCAAGAACAAAACTGGCTCTATCTTTCGAGGCTTTGGCCTATGAGAAAGAAATTATTTATAGTGAGTTGGAAGGGTTGGCATAAAACCTATCCTCACTTGGGTCATTCCCAGGAGATTTGTTCCTCAACCGACAAGCTCTCTACTGTTAAATATGCATACAAAAGATTGGTGAGCATAGGATGGTTAGTCCCTGCCATTTTCTACCAAAACATATCAATCAAATATTTTTAAACTAAAGAAATCATGAGTAAGAAAAGTTTGTGTTTGTTTAGTTATCCACAATGTTAAATGACTTGCTTGTTCAGTTACTATCTCGAATTAGACAATGAAGCTTTTCTTGTTCAATTAATCCATAATGTTAAGTGCTTTGTGTTGTTCAATTTCTGTCAAAGAAAGAATTAAATGATGTATTTGTTCATTTATCCCACAAATTTAGTGCTTTGAGTTGTTTATTTGCTGATCCAAAAGAAATTTAGTTTTGTTTTCTTTGTTCAATTCTCTCCAAATTCCTTTCAACTCATAAACTGATTTGTGAGTTTCTGATTTTCCTTAAAAGGAAAAGAGCATATTCCTCTAGTCAGTTTAGTAGAAGATTAGAAAATGTAATTAGTGTGAAAAGCATGAAAAGAGAAGTCAAGATGGGGGTTTGGCAACCTGAAAAACCACAAGTTAATATTATTTATTCTATTCCCAAGAGAGTCTTCGACAGTGATCTGCAAACATGAGTTAGGTTGCTTAAAAGACAAAAACCAAAGTGATCAAACTGTTAGAGGTTAGACAATGAAGTATGCAAGATTTTTAACCAGATGCTAACCTAGAAACACAGGATGCAAACCATATACCAGATGTGAGCCCTTGTTACTAGATACGATAGATTGCTGACCAGATCTGATCCTGTACTGGAAACAACCCAGGAAATCCCAGATGTGAGCCTTGATTTTTGTGGTGCGAGGGCGTATCTTGGATGCGAGCTTCTTCTACCAGAAATGACTTTGGGCCTGAAGTCTGGAAAGACAAATTAGTGAAAAATGGAGTTAAAATGAGGCAAAATCTAGAATCGAGCCCCACGGTGGGCACTAGAAATGTGTGTGAAATAGTACACCTGTTACCTTTGACACAACACTTTAATAGATCATTACATTAGTGAAAATAAGGTTAGTAAAGCATAGAAATCCACTAAAATTGACATATTTATTTCTAACTAGGAGTGTAAAAAACAACATAATAGCCCTCAAATTATGCCTTTTTCCAGTGACATATACAACTTAGCATGAAAGATTCTATTAAAAACAAGAAAGATAGCTAAATAACATGCATATTAGTTCTAGAAATAAAGATAATAACAATGCATGAACATGGAAACTAAATGTTACATGAATCTATATAAATCCTAACAACATAACAATGCATTTTCAATCTAAAAATGAAGGCTTATTTATGCTCAAAAACTCCTATTTATAGAAGAAATGAGGAGAGAGAGAGGGGGACAAGAGTCATTAATGGAGTTGTCAAACTCATTAATGGGGTGTATGAGGAATAAATGCCAAAGGCATTGAAGAGGCATGTGCTTGAGGAATATGCATTAAATTCAAGCATTTAAGAGGCATGGAGAGGTCATATGCATTAAGTGCAAGCACTTAAGAGGCATGGGCTAGAGGGTGTAGAGTCAAGCTTGATAAAGTTGACTTTCTCAAGTGGGTTGAGTCTTTAATCACATATTTAGGAATGTGACATCATTAGGAGGTGGGTTAGATTGGGATTAGGATTAGGATTAGATTTAGCATGGGGGGAATAGGTTGGGACGGGTTTGAACCCAAGGTCAAGGTGATTGAGGTAGGTTAGGTTAGGGGTTTAGGGAATATTAATGAAATGAATTATATTAAATATATTCATTCAAAAATAGGAATATTAATTATTTAAGCCTTTTATTGCTTTAGATAATTAATTAGGACTGTAGCCAATTAATTAGATTAATTTAGGCTAGAAGATAGGGTTTTTGCAAGTGGTTTGATATGAATAGGGATTTATTTAATTCCTCTTAAATTAATTACCTTAGCCATGTATGATTTGAATTGATTTGAATTAAATTGATTTGATTTGACTAGCTTAGGTGATTAATAAAATTTAGTGATTAGATCACTTAGGGGATTAAATTTGATTTGAATGAATTATTTTAGCTGATTGAACAGTTGTCTGAACATAATTGAGACTATGATCACACTTAGGGAAAATAGGGTCTATAGTTAGAGCAGACCAAATCCAGGTGGTTACAACTAGAACCAAAGAAAGATTAGTATGCAAGGGATATGCACAAGAAGAAGGTATTGTTTATGGTGAAACCTTTGCACCCGTTGCTAGACTAGAAGGAGTTAGAATCTTACTTTCTTATGCTGCATTTAAAGGATTCAAGGTATACCAAATGGATGTCAAATCTGCATTCCTAAATGGAATATTTGAAGAAGAGGTATACAATGAACAACCAGAAGGGTTTGTTAATACAGACAAGAAAAACATGGTATGTAGACTACACAAAGCCTTGTATGGATTGAAACAAGTACCAAGAACCTAGTATGAAAGACTTCACTCATATCTCATTAGCATAAAAATTGTTAGAACAAGTAAAAATAGAAATCTAAACTTAAAAGAAGATACTAACGGTAATATTCTGATTGCTGAAATGTTTTTTGATGATATCATTTTTGGAGGGAATGAATTGTTATGCAAATCCTTTGCTGATGAAATGAGAAAGGAATTTGAAATGTCTATGTTTGGAGAGATCAAATTCTTTCTTGGTCTATAGATTCTTCAACAAGATGCAGACATTTACATCACTCAGTCCAAATACATCAAGGAAGTGCTAAAGCTATTCAAGATGGAAGATTACAAACCAGTTGGAACACCTATGGCTACTAGATGCAAATTGACAAAAGAAGATAAGAAAAATGAGGTAAACCAAACCTTATATAGAGCAATGATTAACAAATTGATGTATGTTGTTCATACAAGACTAGACATAGCACATGTAGTGGGGATAGTTGCAAGATTCTCTACTAATCCAAAAGAATCACATATGAGTGATGTCAAAAGAATTTTGAGATATCTGAAGAACACCGAAGACTATGGCTTATGGTACAAAAAAGAAGGAAAATTTGAGCTACAAGTCTATACAGATGCTGATTGGGCTGGAAACATTGATGACCGAAAGAGCACAACTGAAGGAGCATTCTTCATGGGTGACAGACTTGTCACATGGATAAGAAAGAAGCAATGATGCATCTCTCAGTCTACTACAGAAGCAGAGTATGTGGTTGCTTCTACAAATTGTTCTAATATTGCATAGATCAAACAATTACTGGAAGGTATGCATATGAAGATCCTTGAACTAGTAATTATCTATTGTGATAATACGAGTGCAACAAACATTTCTAAGAATCCAGTCATGCATGCTAAGACTAAGCTTATTGCTATCAAGTATCACTATCTGAGATAATAAGTGCAAGAAAAATAAGTAACACTAGAATATGTTCAATCAAAGGAATAGTTAGCTGACATATTCACCAAGCCATTATTGAAGGATACTTTTGAGTATCTAAGACAGAGACTAGGAGTTCAACCCTTGTCTATCGGTCAATAATCTAACTAGGATGTTGCATTAGCCTACACCACATCTAAAGATCAGTCATGTTGATGCAAACACTAAAATGGATAGCAATAGATACATCTATACATTGCAAGGTACAAATCTGCACCAAAAATCAGGACACTATATTGTTGATGGATAGGAAAATTCAAGGAATATATTATGAAAAGGGATGGAACATGATATAGATGATAAAATACAGAGAATTATTTTTGTTTGGCATTTTTGGCAAAGTGAGAGAAATATCTCATTATCATACAAAAGGGAGAACTATCATCAGGGAGAGATGTGCTTTATCATACAAAAGGAAAGATGATTTCCATATCATATAAATGAGATATATGATAAAAGGAGAGATTATATCATTATCAATGAAGAGAAGTTCCTAAGAATCAGAAACGAAGAGTTAATCAATATTCTAAGGGAGAGAAATTTATTAGATATAAAATATCCATCTAAGGGAGAGAAGTAACAAAGGGAGAGAGTTCAGACAAAGATAAAGAATGATGTCAAAAGAAAAAGAGATTATCAAGAAGAGGAACAGTCAAGGCAGAGCACATATCAGACCAGAGATATCAGATGATACATCTATCCAGTGAAGGGATTAAAGATTAAAGAAAATCACTCTGCATGAAACAAACCTAAGCTAATTTTGAGGTTACCGAGAGCCAGACATTTGTAATAGTTACATTAGCAAAGCTTGATAAAACTGCATATTTCATATTGTATTAGTGATAGTATAGTATGATAATATAGTATGTTGCTATCAATGCCAAAGGGAGAGATTAATGAAATGCAATTGATTAAATATTTGAAGATGTTAAGTTGATCACCAAAATGCAGAAGGATAATTCAAGACATTAAATTAGTTAATAGATTGTATTGTCATTGATGTCAACTTGATATAATCTAATCAATTATAATCAAAGTGTCAAAGACTTCAGAGGATCAAAGAGATAAAGACTATGCTTTCTATAATGCATAAGAGACAAGAATTCACATTGTGACTTCAAACAATGACGGTCAGTTGAACCCGATAGATAGAGATCACCGAAAACCAAGTTACAATGATGCTCGAGCAAGAAAACTGACAAGCAGAATCACAAGAAAACCTGTCGGCCAGAAACATAGTGCAAACTGATGGAGAACCCCGAGGAGAAATAGAGTGTTGACTGATGCTATCAGAGAGTTAAAATAAAAAATAATTGGAATTCACAAATGACAAAATATCTAGCTGGCAGAGCTAAATATAGAGTTAACTGGTAGTTATCATTGTTTTCATCGACAAGATAAGCCAGAGATAAGTAATTGATTTAAAGCTGATTTGTCGAGTTGGAAAAAAGATCTTAGTGAGATAAAATAAGATTTTTTCTTTAAATCTAATTGGCAAGAATTTTGAATCATGCCAAGATCAAGAAAATCAAGAACCTAACAATGGTGATATCATGTCTATTTAAGAGACAACTCAATTCATTACGAATGGGTGAGGGTGAAGGAATGAACAAGAGGATGCTAAAGAGAAACTGATGAAAAGAAACTTCATATAGTGTTGATCAGCAAGCTAAGGAAAGAGCTAAAGAATTCTACAGACATTGAGCAATAGAGTACAACATCACTGAAAATAATCAAAGTGGAGCAAAGGTATAAAGAGAGTTATATTAATTAGAATAGTTTGTGAGATTACAATAGATCTGAAAATCTGCAAATATAAGTTGTATATGTGAATAGATCATACTATTTTAGTTTAACCATTGGTTTAGAAATTCTCTTAACCAAGTGGGATTTAAAGATCCTTTCTATATTGAGATATATCAAATAAAGTATCAAAAATTTTGTTCATGAAGATAGCATGAGATGCCAGATACCTATTGACAGGCCAAGTGAGTGTTTGATCAGGGATGGTACCATAGAGATGCCCGATATCAAGTGACAGACTAAAATTTTAAATCCTCTAACAAGGTCACACCTAACAGTATGTTTGTAACCTTTAATAGGGTTGGCTATTCACCGAGCTCACTTTAGAAGAGTGAAAATTTTGGGTTGCCGGTCCCAAGTGGTTTTTCCCTTAACAAGGTTTTCACGTTAAAAATCTATGTGTCAATGTTTTTATGAGTCATTACTTTAGTGTTTTACATTACAATTAACTTAACTGGATTGATCGGTATACTCTAGATAATTTACTATATTTTGGTAAATTGTCAGATTGCTAATCGGTAAATCTACAGTAGAAGGTTTTACAAAGCATTTCGAGTAGTAAATTGATATAAGTATTTGGAGGCATTCATCTTATAGGACTGAAGATAACTAGATGTATAATTTTATGGTACTAAGTTTTAAGGGTTGATTATTGGAATATATTTTAGGCCACTGATTCACCTCCCCTCTCTGTTATTACTAACAATTACAAGTAAAAGTTATTGAACACATCTATATAATTTAATTTAATTTAATTTTTTTTTTAAATAGAATTTTTTAAAAATGGAATACCCACTAGATGCAAATTCAAAAACAAAAAAATAATTTATTTATTTATTTTTTGAAAATATAATTTCTAAAAATAGAATACCACTCTGCGAATTCAAAATTTTTTTTTATTTTTTTTTATTTTTTTTATGAAAATAGAATTTCTAAAAATAGAATACCACTACATGTGAATTCTAAAATAGATTTTATTTTATTTTTTATTTTTTATTTTTTAAATAGAATTTCTAAAAAATGTAATTTCTAAAAATAGAATTTCTAAAGAAACATAATTTCTAAAAATTGAATACTATTGCATGCAAATTTCAACAAGAATTATTTTAATACAAATAAATAAATCTTTCTTAAATAACATGCAAATAAATATATCTTATAAATACATATTCTTTAAAAATTCTTGTTTAATTAATTTTTATAATAAAAAGAACAACATGCATTTATTCTCATTTTATATTTTACTATGCAATTGTAGATCTACATGCAATAATATTAAATTACTTAAATACTAAAGTATGTAATTTGATGCAACCAAGGAAAATATTCTAAATTTTAATATTAATTCATTTTTTTAGAGAGAATTTTTAAACATGCATTTAACTATATTCTTTTATTTTCATGCAAATCTAGACCCAGTTTTTGGACACGAACCTGGTAAGGGTGCAATTTTGTTTCCAAGGTAAGGTATTTACATATCTGAGGGTTTTAAGCAATTTTTTACAACAATAAAAAATTTCTCTCAAAGAAGACTTTTTCATAGATTTGAAACCCTAAAGCCAATAATGAAAATGAAATCATTTCAATTGAAAACTCTAATGCTCATTTTGCATTCAATACAATAAAATGAAACTTTTATGCCCAAAAACATATATCTGGCATGGAAATATGAAAGAAACCACAAAAATGATCCAATAACACATTTTCCCAATTTTAAGAAATCAAATCACAAATGAGCCTAGCATTTCAGATGCATAGAAGACATGGATCTAAAATCTAGAATTAACAAGAATCAAGATCCTACCTTAGTAACTGATGAGAGGAAACAAATCTAAATCCAAAGCAAATCACAAATCCAAAATGCTCCTAAGCTTTCACAAATCCTCAATCAGCTGATTTCTCTTTCTCCCCCAATTGAACAACCTCCAAAATGGCTTTCAATCCAAGGATATAGAAAACCAAGCAATTAGGGTTTCAAAAAGTGAAACCCTAAAGGGAATATTAATTATCTAATTAAAAATTGAAAGAAATGCTTTATTTTCAATTTTCACTTAAAGTCATGCACAACTCAACTTTATAATATAAAAACAAAGTCATAATTGAAAATGCATGAGAATATTTCAATTTAAATAAATCAATTAATCATGCAACTTAAAGTAATACTAAATAAACTAATTTTGCACAATTAATTACAATAATTGAATTTAATAATTATTAAATCTCAATTATTTAAATCAAAACTTAATAATTAAATCAATTAATTAAATATAGGCATTTAATTATTAAATAGCCATATATTTGATATATCAATGCTTTAACCTTATTAAAGGTACAATAATTAACATTAATATCTACCATTATTATTCATTAATTAAATCAAGCCAAAAGCATCATTAAATCAACTGAAAAACATCTAATCTGAAAAACAACTATAATAGAGTAACAACTAAAATAGACACACAAGCACACATAGAAAGGTTCACGAATCCAAGTCACTTGACGGATTCAGATAGGATAGTCAATCAGATTCTTGTCCAGTTCTAGGACAAAATAATGGTTTAGGGTATGGATTTAGGCATGGATATTATTTCCCCTCTCTTACCATTGAGATATTGCGATAGGGCATGCTCACTCCTGCCAATTCAAGGAAGACGTAGCTTGGTACCTACAAACCTATCATCACATAGATGAACATATGCATACATATAATATAGTAGACAATGGTTGAGACCATTTTATCATGTGGATCTTGCCAAAGCAAGTAACTACAACTTTGTCCCATACCATGCCAAACATAGCAAGTAGTAATGTAAAACATAACAACGATCCATGTGCATACAGATATAGGGTCATTATTGTTAGAAAACCACAATCAAAATGAAATCATAACACATACATAACTAACATGAAATAATCATAAATCATATGCAAATAGATGATATAATACAACTAAATAATGGATCAATAGCATAATAAAAATTAATACATAAAAATCCTTAAAAAAACCTAAAATAACTAATGCATACATACAAAGGTCTAAAAGAGTTTGAAAACTGAAACAAAAAGGCAGACTAAGGGGTCAGTATTACAAAAAAAGCATTAATGATGCCTAATTGGTGATGGTAAAAAAAACACCATTATTTGATTGGTGGTATTGAGAAATACCATTATTTGATTAGTGGTAATTAATTATCCCCATTCTGAATAGACTATCCCTTTATAGAGACGAGACCTTACTTCAAGCCATGGTGACTAACGATGGACCTAGCAAGAAACAAGGTTTGGTTTGCAAGCAAAGAGAATATTGTTGCATGTTGAAGGTTTAATAGAGTGTTGATAGATGAAGAAACTAGCTTATAAATGGTGTTTGTTTACCAGGTTTTCACCACTTATGAAATTATTGTTTTTGCTACCAAGGTGCTTGTTTACCAAGTTTTCTCTGAGGCACTTCTTTTTTCATTTTTGATTTTTGTGTACTTTTGTCTTTTTTTTTTTTTAATATATTTTAAAAATTTTGATGTTGCTCAAGTTCCTGTTTGCTAGGTTTTCACCGGGACAACCATGTTTTTCAGTTATTTTTCCACTTTTTAAGATTTTTTTCAGGCTCAATTTTTACTATTTTTGTTGATTCCTCAAGAATAATTTCCATTGTACAATTTTTACTTACAATGATCCAGGCATAGAACCTCTTAAAATGAGTTGTATAGATTGGATCAGGAAATAATCTCGTTCTATAATGGCCAACTCATAAGCCCTAAATCCAAATATCGCTCTGATGATAAAAGGTCCTAACCAATTTGGCTCAAACTTGCCTTTCTTTTCCCAATGTTGTTGATTTTTAAGATTTTCATGCAGTACAAGATCTCCTACTTGAAACTCTCAAGGTTTGACCATTTTTGTATCCTTTTTCCATTCTCTTCTGACAGCCTTGTATATGTTCAAAATTATTTTGACATCGTTCAACAAGAAGTTCTAGTTCTTGTAACCTGGATATTCTATAGTCATCATATTTGATTAACCCTCATAGCCATACTCTCGAAGATGGTATTTTTATTTCAATAGGTAGAACTGCTTGGGTGTCATATGTAAACGTCCAAAATTGTCATTATATTAATTTAATTAATATTCCCATAATATTATAGTTAATTTTAATTAATTATATTTGTTATATTCTTTTATCTATTTAATTAAATATGATTCACCTTCATAATATTTAAATCTTAATTTAAATATTATTGCCTCTTTTCATGTATTAAATCTTATTTATATACATTTCCTTCATTTATCTCTTTTAAATAAATTTATAATTTATTTATTCCTCCACATGACTTAATTATACTAAACCATAATTAATCTAAATCTATTTTGGATTAAATTAATTTAAACCTAGATCCTACCCTACCTCTCACATCACTCTCACCAAATAGACCTACTTACTAATTAACTAAGGTTAATTAGGTTAATTTTTTTATTCCTACACATATTAATCCTAATTATTTGCTCACATGTGTGTGAGAAAATTTTCAGAAATTAACTTTTCTAAATAATCCTAATTTGGTGCCAACAAGATTTCTTACAACCTTGATGACACTTTCTTACACTTTCTAAAAGTGTTTTATTGGATAAAAACTCTTACACCTCTTACAAGATCCTTCACATGTGTACTTTAAGTACACCTTGACCCATCCCATCACAAGTTGCTCACACATGTGTCAGCAAAGTTGGCCTCTTGCATGACTTATGTGTCCCTCATATGACACTATGTGGATGCCACATGAGCTCCACCTCATCTAAGCCCTCTCTCCTCCAAAAACTCTATAAATAGAGGCTATTGCCAAGAGCAAATCATCTCCATTTTATGCATTGTTATTATGCTAGTTTAGCTCTAGAATTCTTAGTTCATGTTTATGTTTTATGCTCTTAGTTCATTTTGATAATCTAGATATTACATCTTAGGTTAATAGAATGAATATAGTTTCTTATTTTAGATCTTGCATATCATCTTAATAGTAGTATTTGCATCTTCATCACGGTGAGAGATTGAGACAAGTTCTCAATACTTGTTTTTTGAGTTCTTCACTCTTTGTATGTTATTTAATTGTTTTATGTTAGATAGTTATTAATAATAATATTATTATTTTTAAATAATAGATATTATTAATATATAGAGTTTTGTTAATATCAATTCATTTATTTATTTATTTTATATGTTTTAGTATGGGTGATTTATTTGGATTATGTATAAATAGTGTTAATGTTGGAGTATTAATATTAACAATTAAATATACATTCGTATTATCTTGCATGTTGTAATTATATCATACTTTTAGTAATTTATTTAAATTAAATAATTTATATACATTAATTTTATAAATTTGTCTATGGGAGCTTTAATTTGTTTTTTTTGTTTTTTTTCTTGAAAAATTAAATTCTATTTTGTTAGTAATTTAATAGATAAACGACTTTGTATAACTAGGGTTATAAATTTGTTTATCGTCATGTAATTACTATCTTATTTTTTTAGCTCCTATAGAAATGTGTTTTTATCATGATATGATGTGTTAATTTAGATGTTATTTTGGAATGATGTTTATAGTCCTTTCTGTTGTGAACCTTATCATGTTGCGAGTCAGTTAGGGTTTTGAGACTTGATTCATCATGGTATCTTGCATGGATTTTGAATGCATGTGTCTTATTTTTATGTTGGTTCATTTCTTTTCTGAACCTAGTATTCTAAGCTTAGGATATGTGATCCTTGGGAATGACTCAAATGGTTAGTGAGAACCAGTAGTTCCTATATGGGTAGGAACCAGTTTATGAGCTCATAAGATTGTATTTGACCATGAGCTTAGGGGATGGATAGTTAGGTGCATCTTAGGGGAGTGGCTTGCAATAGGATTCCGGGGCCCAAAGAGGCTAGTCCAGGGTGACCTATTGTAAGTTATTTAATAAGTGATAACTTAATAATAAAACTTGGGGATTACATTAAATACAAGATTAGTTAGCATGCTGAGCGTCTGGGGTCCAGAGTGACCAGACCAGGGTAAACTCAACTAGATGATGCTTGAGGGTCCAGGGCCCATAGAGACCAGTCCCGGGTAACTCGAGTATATTACCATATGATGACACTCCCATATCATGTAGCCTAAGTCTCCTCCATAGGTCCTGTTGTACCTTTTTATGGTTGTGTCTTGGACACTTGGCTTTTGGTTTCAGTATATGGTTTGCATTGGTGTTTTTGATATTTTATATATGTTCCTTTATCTTTGGATGGTGTACCTATGCTTTGATCTTAGATTCCCAGTTGTCTTGATCTTTCCATCCTTATGCTTTTTCTTTAGTCTTTCTTGTCATGATCAGAGAGCTTCTAGGATCTTCCTATGTGTTCTTTATGATGGCTTGTATACCTTTGATTGTCTTCATGTTGTATACTCATGTGAGTGGGCCTGTTATTATCTCCTCAACACGATGGGAGTGGACCTTTGGTTCCACGCGGTCGGGTGGTAGTGATTCTTATTACCATTGAGATTCGACGGTTCTTCTTCTTGCTTGGATGATCCTTGTTGCAGTTGTATCTTCTGATTCTTGTGGAGACTTGTACAGTTTCATGAGTTGTATATTTGTACCATATGTGTTTATTGGTTGACATCCTTTGGAGGATGTATCATGGTGTATTCTTCATGTTTATTTAGGAGGTTTTGATCTTATCATATCAGTTGTGATCTTGTAATAGAGTATCAGATGTGATACCTATATTAGTTGTTGTATCATACTTGTATTAGAGTGATTACTACATACCTTGCGACATGTGCAGAGGATGTGAGTTATGATATGTATATTATTGGATTCATTTGATGTATCATTTGTGTTAGTTATTTATAGTTGTTACTCAGATTATTTTGTTTAAGTGATTCTACGTCAAGGAACCCTCAATGATTGTTATCTGTGTATGAGTTGTTCTTATGTGTATGTCGTGTATCTCATTTCATTTCTTCTACATTGTTATCATTATTGTTTGTAAACATTTAAAAAAAAAATTATCCTGTTAACTCGGTGTCAAGTTTAGGTTAGTTCTCCTAGGTTCCCTGGCAAGGCAGTACACTTGGTATCAAAGCCCATGTTTCTGCACTGGGAGCTCTGGGAATTTGTATGCCCATTGGTTGTCTTTTGATTTTAAAACATTGAAACAAACATGGACATAAAACTCTGATGTATTTGAAACCAATTCTTTGTGATTATCTGATTTCTTTTGATGTTATTAGTTTTGGTGTTGGTTCTGAGTGGTGGTTTGGTTCTCTGGGTGATTCAGGAATCATGCCTAAATCTAGAGCTATTAGAGGTCATGGTAGAGGCCATGTTGATGGTCATGGTAGGGGTAGGAATCACAGTCCTTCCCCGAATGTCAGTCAGGATAGTGCTCAACAGCACAATAGGGATGAGTGTCGGGCTGAGTCTGTTGAGCCAGACGCTAGGCAGATGTTGAAGGCAATATTAAGTCATCTTCCTGAGAAGGTTAGAGTGGAGAAGGATGCTTCTCATCATTCTCAGATAAAGCATAGAGAGAGGGAGAGATCTAGGAGCCCTCCAAGGAGGACTATTGTAGTGGATCCAGAGGTTGTGGCATCAAACCACATGAGGGATCTCATGAGAGTTCCACCTACTCCCTTTGATGGGAAAGGAGAAGGGTTGGAAGCTGAAACTTGGCTTATCGCATTAGAAAGGGTTTTTTCTATGCATCCCTTTAGTAGCAATACTAAAGCTAGGTATGCAGTAATGCAACTCTCC
>MU223419.1:197079-207819 GCA_018584345.1 Thuja plicata | reverse complement strand
AAACATGTCAAAAACATGTATCTATCCATGCAAGTCTTCATGTCATCATTTAGATAAGTTCATACAGAATTACTACTGTGTATTATATGTTGTCATCAATGACAAACATACAAACAATCAACTGCTCTGAATCAAATCTCCAACAGTAAGGTCCTACATTCACTGCAAGATCTCAGAAATAGGAGATCTAGACCTTGATACCACCTATGGAGCACTTTGTGATGATGCTAGAAAGCTCAGAGAAGAGCACAAACACTTAGAGGTAAAAGGACTCACAAATGCACTATATTTTTCTAGGGTTTTCAAGACAAAATGGATTAAAATTGTCCTTAGCAAAGTTCATGACAAGGCTCTATGGCTAAACAAGCCAAAACCTATAAAAAAGGATGTTATACACACCATGACTGGTTATCCAACAATCGAAAAACCTCAGGCTCACAAACACCCATCTCTAGCAGAAGTGGAAAAATTAACTGGTGCGAAATTAGATAAGAGGGCACTAAAAGTAAACACCATAACCAACATAGAGCTGAAATTTGGAGCATGTGTGGTTGGATACAAGATATTCCAGGAAAGTAGAATGAACAACATTTCTAGCACTACCATGAGCACAACATATAAGATCATCAAATAGGGGAAGAAGAGGGATCTGGCAGAGATCCTATTACATCAATTTGAGGAGAACATATGCACAATAAGGTCTTCAAGGACAAACACATGTAATTTTGGTTCCCTAATAATGTGTCTATTCTTCTACTTTGAAGAGTATTTTCCTTCCATAGGAAAAGTAGCATGGGACACAAGTAGACTGATTACCATGCAATTAAGTGAATTCATAGAATCACTTGGTACAAACTTTGACAATGTAATGCATGAGTATTTCAAGACCATTAAGGAAATTCTACATGCTAGGAATAGAATTTTGGAGAGTCTGATAGAGGAATACAGAGAAGAGATATGTTTTATGGTGGACACAGATTTCACTTACATACAAGTTGTAGTTCTAAGGAAATCATGGCTTGAAAAGTTGGATTATGAAATTAAAAAAAGATTAACAACAGAATGCATTCAGGCATTGTTAAATGAACCCGTTGACAACAAACAACTGAGATTTGGTAGCTATGAGAAAGCCAAACTAAAGATTAAATCAAATCTTATTGTCAAGAAGGCTGTAAAGCAGTCTAAAAGAATGGTTAAGAATTTGCCAAAGAACTTGAATATATCTTCTGATGGAGAAGAAGAAGAAGAAGGTAAGGAGGAACAACAAAGGAAGGAGAAAGACACCGAGGAAAAACTTCCCATTGGTAATACATCAGAGACAAATGAATCAGAAGAAGAGAAGTCTGATTCACCACCTCCTCCTCCACCTAAAAAGGATAGAACTAGAAGCCAAATAACACAAGATGCTATTCCCTCTCCCATGGTAAAGGGGAAGGTGTACAAAAGTAAACCTACACCTAAAAAGGCTAAACAACTAGCTAGGGCACCTGCAAGGAGGAGAAAATATGTTCAAACTGATGAAGAATTAGAAGATTCAACAATGGATGAACCTGACACTGTAAAACTAGCAAAGGAAAAAGCAAAGGTTACATCACCATCTGATGATATTGATAACATATGTAAGTACATTTCTGAAGATGCATCTGTTGGACATCAAAAAATAAGGAAATGGTTACAATGGGATACTATGCAGACACTATTATGTCCCACTGTACTTCACTTCACAAGATGTTCCAAAAGAAATTTTGGATAAGATATCCTCTCGATTCACTTTTGCACTCCATGAGGAGAAGAGGATAAGAGAAAGAGTACTAGTCTCTCTTATGCCTCCTAAATCAACAAAAGAGGAAATCAATGAAGTCATGGAGAAATATACAAAGAAATTCTCACCAAAATTGAGAGCTTACAAATTTCTTAAAGGAAAGCTTATAGAGCTAGAAGAAGACACTCACAAAATATGGAGTGGAATACTAAAACCTGATGAGGAAAGCAGTCCTGAAAAGGAACCTATCAACAAAATAGGTAACTCAACAGTTGAGTTGGAGAGTGAAGAGATACAGATCATAGGCCAAAAACAAATAGATATTATAGATGAAGATTGGTCAAAGGATGGAAAAGAAGATCAAGTATCCGAAAGCCCCATCCACATTAACTTAGAGGATGAAGAAGTTACCAAAGAGGAAATTTCAATAAAGGGTAATTTAGATGTTGATATGAATGATGATTCATGGTTAGACAAAATTGTCGACACTATTACAGGAAAAGACTCTGCAGCAGAGATCCAAAAAGATGAAGACATCAATGCTACTGCAGAGGGTAATATTGATGAACAAGACATAGCTATTGACATTGTAACTGTCAATACACTGACAAATATGCATATATTAATATATGCTATTGATATATACTCAAGCCAGGCTAAATCATCTAAGAAATATGATGACATACCCAAGGATATGGGTACCGATGAAAACCAAGGTGCATCCAACACTCCTAAGGATACAGACACTGAAATGAAGGATGCAACCGATGAGCAACAAGATGTATCAAAAAAACAAAGCAAAGAGGCAGATAAAACAATTGATGATACATTAAGAAAGGTTGAAGAACAAGATAAGAGTGACGAAGTTAAGAGAAATGAGGAAATAAAAAAGAAGAAGATTCATCTATTGATACACCCAAGGTACGTGAGGAGACATCTTCACCAAACTGGTTGGTGAACATAGAACATATACAAAAGGATGCCTCATCCTCTAGACACTCACCAACTAAATCAACCCAGTCTCAAGCCTTACAAATGGTGGTACATCAATCTACCACCTAGCCAAATAAGAAGAAGAAGAAAATAGTAAAGAAGGATATATTGGCTGCGACACTTGATGAAGTCATTGAAGTTCCAAACTAGGACATTACCACATTGGACAGTGACAAACTTCAAGAGTTTGGAGTTCTCTGTCAGAGGAAAGCCATACAAAAGAAGATGATACAAGAACATAGAGAAAACATGGTGCTTGACAAAGATAAAGAAATACTCCAACAACTTGTTCCTGAAGTGAAACTTGAAGAAAATGCTTCAATCAAGGAACAAATTGTTGTTCTCACCAGTGCTATAATAGAGCAAGGTATAGAGGTAGATCAAGCAATGGAAGAGCAAGTAGAAAAGAAATATCAATTTAAGCTAATTGATAAAATAAGCCAAGAAGTGGCACTAAACAAGGTAAAACTCTCAGAAATCAGTGATGAATTAGAACCAATGATTGTTGAAGCAATCACCTTAGTTCAGAAGATGTGCACACTTGAGAAATTTGCAAAAGAGAATAGTGACAAACTTGCAGAAATTGACTCAAATGTCATGAAGAGTGCACAAAGCCTAACCTCTCATGCTGATAGCATAAAGGCACATCATGACACAGTCATAGAGGCAAATAGGCTAAGGAAAGAAATATGGTATGCTAAAACACAATTCAGAGGTGAGATCACAGAACTTTAGGCACATATTCTACCAAATCTTACTATTCTACAACAACATATTTCTGAAGCAAGAAGTCTTATAGCAATCCCAGAGATGTCTGTAGTAGACAACATCTATGATATACATGTATGGATTTCACTAGAGCACATGGATCTAGAAATGTTGAAGGAGAAATGGGAAAAGATGATGGAGGAAATCAATTCCTCACATTCCCACCTTTTTGAAAAGCTGTAAGTACCTTTGCCTTTAGAATCAAAAAAGGAGGAAAGGAAATGTATATAGTTATGTACAATACATATATCAGATGAAAAATAAAAAATAAAGGATATGTATATATACTTACACTTACCAGCATATACATAGGGGGAGTCATTCAAATGACTAAGGAAGAAGTATACACAGGTGTACATACTAATACACTCAGTATGTTGCGCATATCATGTTTTTGATACTAATGTCAAAGGGGGAGATTGATGACATTATTTTTTCCATTAGTATACTCAGTGAACAACATTGACAAAGCATTACCGATAGACAACAAGCATTACTGGAAAACCACAAGCAGTACTGGTGAAATGCAAGCATACCCGACAGAACAAAGATTTTGAGAAAAATACTAAGTATAAAAGTGACAATCATCACCGGTGACCAAAAGCATCATTGGTGACACAGTTTTTAGAACTAACCTGATAGGAATAGAAAAGGCATACCCGATGACAAGTTCAAGAAAGGAACACTGATGACCAAGAAAACTGACCATTAGAACCGACAGATAGATAAAGTACCTGCAAATTATGGATCTAATTTTTACACGATGGATAAAGCAATGTAATTCTATTTATAGAGTTTTATTTTGTTTTAAATCATAATTTGATGGTCATGCAAGCTTTATGTAAATGCTTTAAAGCATCCTAATAGATCTAAAGCATATCTAACTAAAGATCAAGGTCAAGTTGTATAGCTTGCATCTAGAGTTAACTTGCGATGCATGAATCAAGAATTGAACCTAAACTAGTATATATATATATGTTCATACTCAATTGTGAGTACATGAATTCTTATTATTTATAGCCATGAAGAGCATCTAAAGAGTAGAAGGCAGAATTCATGCAAAGATCAGAAACAAAGTACATCAGTTATCAAGAACAAACAGAGGCTACCGACGAGCAGATAAAGGTATTATTCAATCATGGAAGGATGATTACTAATATGTCTGAAGCTTTATAGGATATGTTATCAGAAATTGAAGATTGCATTTATCATTAGATCAAAGACTTATGTAGTTGCATTCTAACAAGTGCATCACATCTAAAATCCTTTTGTAGAAGGTGGACTTAACCGTTCTTTCCAAATATCTTAACAAAGTGCACACTTAATAGTGTTAATAAAGCTTCAAATGAAGTAGATCTTAACAGGTCTCCACTGTAATAATCCTAATAGGGTAGGTCATCAGAAGTGACCAATTGTAAGCCTTAACTGGCCCCTTCTTATTTCCAGATAGTGAAGTTTGTGGGTAACAATCCCCACCACAGTTTTTACTTCCTTAACAGGAGTTTTCTGTGATATCATATCTTGTGTCATGTGTTATCTATTTTCATGAATATTTCTGTTATGATTACATACTAAAAATAATGTATGATATGATTACATATGCATAAACAAAGATGAACAGTTAGATAAGATAAATTACAAACTTATGACTAAGGGTTAATGGGATAACCAAGAAAAGTTTTAGAGGTATTGATTCACCCCTCCCCTCTCAGTACGTCATCTCAATATAGTTCCAACACCTATAGACCTTTAGATTCCTTTACTAGACTAGGATCAACAAGATGACCCTTAATGACCCCCCTAGGTGCATTTTGACCTTAACATGCCATTCACCTCTATTACATGCCTTCATGTGTTTAGGATTTTGATATTCAAATGTATCAAATACAAAATGGACCATAGGTCCAATTACATTCAGCTCTTGATATAAAGGGATTTAACCTGGAAAACCTAGTGAAAGAAGATTTCATTATAGTACAAACTATGCCATCTCTGGCCTCTATATCCTTGCAAATTGACAAGCCAAATGCCTCCTTGGAGAATCGAAGAATATCAACAACACAACAACAATGTTCTCCTACCTTGTCTTGCTTTACAACTTTTTCCAACCCACTTTCACAAATCACGCTTACAACTCCCAAATCTCTCAATTGGAGAAGAATTACATGATCCTTAATTAGTGTATATATACATAGATTCAACAAATGGAACAAAAAGAGAGACAAATAGGCATTAGCTTTTGAAAAGATAGAAGTAAAATCATGCCAATTTTATTGTAGTGGACTTCATCAGAACTCTTCTTAATCTATCAGAATTCTTTTGTTTAGCATGTTTTGTCTAGAGTAGTATTGGGATGGTGACTTCTTGAGAAGTTCTACTGTCGCACACTTTTTTACTTCGGCGCACTAGGGCTGCATTGGGGCTTGATCTTGGAGACACCAAGAATACACCTAGGAAATCCTAGGCCACACTGGGGGCACAGCTTATATGTACTTGGGCCACACTAAGAAACCCCACTAGCACTTGGACAAAAGAAGGTGGACATGCCAAATGGACTTGGGAGAATGTGGTGGAAGCAAAACACTTGAACCCCATGAATTCAACAAAAAAATGTAGGCCAAGGGTCTTGATTAATCGTAGGTTAGGGGATTGGGAAAATGACCTATAAGGGTCTTAAAAGATGTAATAAGGCTATTAAAGCCTCTAAATGTTGTCAAAAGCACTTGAAGTGCAAAACATTGTAATGTGCCTATATTGGCAATATGAGCCTAAAAAGGCTTAGATGGGGTTAGTAGGGGTTATGAGTTAGTTGGTTTGAAAAGGTTTCATTTAAAACATCTTATCAGTCTTTAGGGAGAGCATAAGATGTTATGTTGTCGAGTTGACAACATTTGTTGTCAACTTGACAACTACCTTTATTCATATTTATGTTTAACAATCAATTTTGTGACTGTTACCAGACAGTTAGGTGGTTAGTTTTGGTTGCTGTCATTTTATTAGAGTATAGGAGTTTATTTGTAGAGAGATATATGTGAGTAGATAGGGGGGAGAGATGTGTGTATTTTTAATGGTTGAAGGTTGTAATAAAATAAAGAAATGAAGACAAAATTCTTTGCATTTTTGTAGTCTCTGTCCCGTGAGATACAGTCAATGTTCCTGTTGCAGTAGAAATCCATTTTTGATATAAATTTAAGTAGAAAAGTGAAAAAAATGGTTGTGTCTTTATTTTTTTCTATTTACTCATAAACTTGTATTGTTCTATAAACTTTAAGGCTCAGAACCCAAGTGTTTACTGACTGATCCTGGCAGAGGGTTGTAAAACCAGTCACTGTTTTGAAGTCACCATGAATGCATAGGACTCCCCCACCTACTATGGTGATTGTAACTTGTGGGGTGAGTCAAAACATGTATTATATGTACCTATAAGTGTTTCGTTGCAGGAGTATGTTTGGTTTGAAGAAGAGAGATCTCTTATTGAGACAAAGTGGTATTTGAAGAAGCAAGATGACTAGACCAGTCAAGCCCTGAGCATTTTCTCCATGTGAGTGCCATTTTTATGACTTGGATCATCATAATATGATCATATGTTGGTGTTGGATCTACTGGAAGGGTCTTGAATTTCTTGGAGGGTTCTAATAGACAAAGCCCTACATTAGAGCACCTACAAGTAAGGGTTTGGTGGCTAGGAGAATGGGTAAGTGGTAAAGCCTTGAAACCTTGAAAATATGTTATTTTTATCCATGAAGGAAGATTGTTTCTTGGTTGGGAGGTTGGGGTGTGAAAGGATTTAGTAGTTCCTTTGTTAGTGGAGCATAATTAGGCCTAGGTGAGTGAGCAATCAGGAATAGAAGTGTTTACTAAAAAAGAAGTTACTTTTCTACGTTCTTTGGAAAGTTTGTGGGAAATTTGCAGATTACTGTCTAGATAGGGCTACTAGGCAGGCCTAGAAGGGCTATAGTAAGAAATGGTGAAAGATGAATTGATTGGAGTGAATGGTGAGTTGTATCATGGTAGATAGACCATGTTAAGATGATCTATGGTGTTAGGATCAATGTGAGAAGCTTGGTTGGAGTTTGGGTATGGTGGAGGTACTAGGTACACTAGGTGACCTAGGATGGAGTTGGTCCAAGGGGAGATTGAGGCAATGGAAATAAGATAGTGAATTGCAAGTTGCATATATGTTGGGGAGTACCTTCCACTTGACTAGGTACTGCATGTATTTCTTGGTTTTGGTCTGGATTTCCTTTCTTATTTTATCTACATGTTCCTTGTACTTCAAAGTGGATCTTTGTAGTGCTTCTTTTACCTCATGCTATACCTTTGTAATAAGCTCTTCTAGTTCTTGTCCTTGAGCACTAATTTTGAAATCAGATGGTAGTTCTACTAGGTCCAATGGCCCTTTGGGATGAAGGCCATACACTCCTTGGAAGGGGCTCTTGCCTGTTGACCTGTTCATGGAGTCATTGAATGCAAACTCTCTTTGTTCATCTTGGGCCAAAAATAAATTCTTTTCACCATGTCTGTTGTATTGTCGATGCCAAAGTGTCCTCCTAGGCCACCACAGTTCTTCTCCCTTATTATATTTTTCCTCATTGAATATTTGGGAATGCATAGTTGAGCTCCTTTGAATAGGAGTACATTCTGAATCAGGTATTCAGAAAAATTAGTATGGTATCTTCCAACCATTTTTGTGCAAACTTGAAAACTCTCTACAAAATCAGGATCATCAGGGTATAGGTGTTTGAGGGAATCAATTCCCACACTTTGAAGTTGTATCTCTTCAACCAAACCAACCCTCCAGCTAAGGGCATTAGCAACCTTGTTTTCTACACCCTTCTTATGCTCGATGTTGAAGGTGTAGGCATGCAACTGTTCCACCCATTTAAGATTTCTGACAGAGAGATTTTCCTATGAATTAATAAAACTTAATGCATGGTTGTCAATATATACCACAAATTCTTTAGGAATTAGATAGTGCCTCCATTTCTTGAGGGCTTGGACCATGGCATAGAGTTCCATGTAACATATTTGAAGAAGGTAGAAGAAAATATAGTAGCACAAAATGAAATCCTATTCATAAATGAGTGCAACAACTTGATCTTGGAGACAAAAGGGATAGTCGAGGAAGATGTGAAATAATAGAACTGAATAGTTGAATATTGGAAGAGCGATCGAAGAAATTTTCAAGGAAGATGCCATGCTTGAAAAGAAAATTTTATGGACACACATCCAAACTTTCCACTTCAAAAAACATACACAAAAATTTAAGTGGAATAAATAAAGGAAATGAATAAAAAACATCCTCATTCTGGATTTGTTTAAGACTTTTAAATTGAACTTCTGGTGCATTGATTTGGTGTTTACTAGTTTGGACTTTGGGGACAAAGTTATTTCAATGGGAAGGCATATTGTGTAGCTAGGCACAATGTATTCTTATATTTATGCTTTAGTCCTTATTAATATCAATTATATTATATATGTCATGTTTTGTTTACCTAGAATCAATCAAAGGTTAAAAGGGATAAAATCTAAAAATACAAAAAGATGTTCCTTCTAGCTTGATTATTAAAGGTAGGAAAACCTTTTTAGCTTCTAGTTTATTATGCTTCCTAATATCTAAATGAGTTTAGAATTAATTACCTCGGGTTGTTTTTTAGTGTCTTCTATCTCAATCTCTAGATTGATCATCATCTTGTTTCTTTCTTCCAGTTTCCTTCTTTGATATACATAGTCTGAGATAGTAATATCCTTTCAACAAACTGAGATAATCTCATAATAATTGTAGTCATCTATGTTTGGGCAATAATTATTATTTTACTATGAAAATTTCTCCATGAATTGCTAATGATGTAGGTTGTTACTAACCTAAGAAGAAAAGAATTTGGAAATATGAAGCAAGAACAAAACAATGAGACAATTGCTAGATTGTGGTCTCAGTTCTGAAGAAAACCTGATAAATGTAATTGTCCTTGAAAAAACTATAAGGGCTTAAAGAATCAAAGAATTCTAATCACAAAAATCAAGAGTCATTGTAGGAAACATGGTCATGTTGAAGGGGGGAACAATTATCATTGATTGGTGAATATGGATTTCCAACTAGAGGAACATGGAGGTGTGAATATCCAAGGTAATGATAACGCTCCCATGGAAGAAGATGATCCTGTGCAGAGAACACAATTGAAGAGGATGGTATTGGCGTAGCTGATAATGTGCCAAAGGACATCATTGAAGAAGATGGTATTGGCACAGCTGATCAAGATGATCATGGTGATGGTGCTAGCACATCTAATAATGATGATGAAGATGGTCTTGATGTACCTATACTTGAGAAGGCATACGAGCCCCTATCCCAAGGCTCCCAAACAACTCTTCTCTCCGCTATCGTGTTGTTGGTGAACTTGAAGGTTATGAATGGTTTATCTAATGTAGCAATGTCATGTATGCTA
The DNA here is from genome assembly GCA_018584345.1 of Thuja plicata. Lineage (NCBI taxonomy): Eukaryota > Viridiplantae > Streptophyta > Pinopsida > Cupressales > Cupressaceae > Thuja > Thuja plicata. The sequence continues at coordinate 197,850 of MU223419.1, read as the reverse complement.
AGGTCATTTATGTCACCTTGAATGTTAGCATAGCATTACTACTTGTTATATTAACAATTCATATTTGTTGTTGTAGGTTGATAGGTGAGTTTTTGTTACCACCATCAAACATTCTATCTTGTTTGTACCGATAATTATCTACCATTATGAATAAAATTGAAATGAAGTATCAGACAATACATGCATGTCCCAATGATCACATTTTATATCATAAACAACATGAATTTGCAACAGAATGCCCTAATTGTCATATTAGTAGATATTGGTTAGATCAAATAACAAACAAGGTGCCTCAAAAGGTTCTTTGGTACATTCTCATTATTCCATGTCTTCAATGATTATTCAGGTGCACTAGCTTGGCACAATTTATGGATTACCATGCACACAATAGAAGTCAAGATGACATTATGTGAATGCCTACAAATGGTTCTACATTTAAAGACATAGAAAATACATGGCCACACTTTAAAGAAGAACCTCGTAATCTCAAGCTTTCATTGGCAGCGGACGGTGTCAATTCATTTGGAGATATGAGATCTGTTTACTCAGTGTGGCCTATTTTTTTTATTAACAATAACATTCCTACTTGGATGTCCATAAAGAGAGAGCACATAATGTTGTCAATGATTGTACCAGGTATTTTTTCATTTAATAGTTATCTAAATTAAATTATAAACACCGCATCAAAATGGTCATAATAATTATGTAATATTTTTGTTCATTCAACTAGGTAAGTACCAAGTTAAAGATATGAATGTGTATATTGAGCCG
>MU223419.1:161386-192586 GCA_018584345.1 Thuja plicata | reverse complement strand
GTTGTAGCACACATCCTTCATGTAAATAATCCTTAAACCTTTAACAATTCATTTAACCTTTGCATGCATTATTGACTCAACTTATGTTTAGGATGCTTCTAGTACCCCATTAAATCTTTATCCATTGTAAATTTCTTTGCTAACAATGTATTCTTCAGCTCATGATGAAGTGCGAATGCCTCCTTTGATCAAAAATCCAATATTGCAGGCTGCATTGTCCACGTCAAGGACCTTAATGACATCTTCCTCTATACCAGCTACATCTGGTAAAATACTATTTTTCTATATTTGGTTATGTGCTAATCATGGATTGATTTTTTTTTTTTTGTGTGAATTTTATACTCGTGGACCTATTTTGTGCACACTAATAGATACACCTACACCTGGTATGAGAACAAACACCAGTAGTACTGAAGCTCAACCATTTCCTAGATCATCTTGTGTTACTAGTACTGGTTCATTTGCGGGGTCATTGTTGTTGAACAAGAAAAATATGTTTCCGTTAAAAGTAACAAAGCTTCTAGGTGCTTTAAAATTGTTATTATTTACAGTGTAATTGTAGTTTACTTATACATAACTCATTTTGGACTGATAATCCCATGATGTTTTTGTAGGAAATGATGTTTTTTATGATACTCTTTTTGAAATGACATTGAAGCTATTTAGGCCCACCATACGTAAAAGGTACGTAGATTCATAATATTGGTACAAAATTTTTCTTATATTCCATTTATTGTACTATATTAAAGTTATGATATCTAAAAATTTTGTTTTTTCAAAAAAGGTGGAATGAACAAGATGCTGACTTAAAAAATCAGCTCATTAAATCTTTAGAGGAGCTCTTTGGAAATAAAAATTTTAATAGTGCCCTGATTCTTAAAAAGGCATCCAAACATATAAATACTGTGAGGGACCAATATAGAAGGGATCTAAAGGATAACCCAAAGTACGAGTGGCCTCCTATGATTCCACAGATGGAGTGGAATGAAATAATGGAAGATGCAAAAGAGAAAAGGCTAAAGGGTAGAGGAATTCAACCAGAAGATGAAAAAAGAAGGTATGTTGTGATTGTATTAAGTAGAATGTAATCATGCACAAATTAGTGATCTTTGTAAATATAGTATCTAACATGTTTCAATCTTTTCATAGGCTGCAGGACACATCAAAAGCTACAGAAGCTAGATTATTAAAGGTTGGCCAACACAAACTTGGCTCTAGTGGCTATATGAAACTTCATTCTTGACTTATAAGTAGAAAAATTGAAATTTCATATCCAATTTTTATATATAAGGTTGCTAAAAATTTTGTTTAATCAATTCATACATACAAAAATAAATATATTAAGCCAAAAATATAGGGCACAAAATTCAATGTAGAGCCCACGGATGAAAAAAAAAGAATAGCCTTGAAGGAAGGCTATAAAGTCATGGTTGCATGCCTACGCCAAGAATCTGAAAGCCATAATGAAGAATCTGCTGCACCAGATGAGACATAGGTAAATTGGTCAAATGAAAAGCAAATCAAATTGAATATTTGAGAAATTTCATGTTTGGTGTTAATTTCGAACATAAATTGACTATTTCATGATAACAATGTGCATGACATTTCACTGCAGCCTTCAAATCCTATCACAGAACCTGGGCATGATGAAGGCCATGATGTGCAACACAGTGGTGGAGGTATTAATTTTCTATTGGAAATAAATTACGTAATTATTAATAGAATTTAACATCTTTAATTGGAATTGGCCGTGTAACCTTTTTTTGAATATTTTAGAGCATGTTGAGGTGGCAGAAGATCAAAATGTTATTGTAAATGATGTGGCATTGTCAGGTAAAGAAAAATACATTTTATGTTCTACTTGTTAATGAAATACTTGTAACAGTAAAAAACTGTATGTGAATTTAACCCATTTACTTGTTATTGCAGTAGACCCCCCTTTACTGCAGCAACCTCATGCTCCTGAAAACATGAGGAAGCTTCATAATTTGAGATCACAGCCATAAGAGGAGGAATATATTGATGCTCCTAGAAGACTTTTTAAGCTTAAGAATGCTAAGAGAAACCCAAAAAAGAAATGATCTCTTAAAAATGCTCTTTGATAAAACTTGTTTGATTAACTTTGTTGGATAATGAAAGAACGTTGTTTTAAGTAATTATCTATGAATGTTGCATATTAATATTGAATTTTATGTCATGTTAATGAATAATTATATGTGTTAATGAATTCTTGATTAGTGTTGTGTATTAATGATTAATGTTATATCATATAAGTGAATGATATTCGATTGTATTGATTGAATGTTATCGTTCATAAATGGATGAATGAATAAAGGAATGAATGAAGTGTGTAATTAGATTTTAATGGGGAATTTAGATTGATGTTAGGGGGAGGGGGGTGAGGCTAGATGAGCTTCCACCTTCACATGGTTGGCCTTTTTAAGTAGAGAATATTAAAGTCTCCCTCATAGTAGACGTTGACTAACATACCTTCATTATTTAATCAATGCTAAGAGACACATGGAAGATGTTTGATTACTTAGGGGGTTTTCAATGATTGACTACATAGGAAGGGAAGCATGCATGGCACCATCAAGTTACCACACATAAATGAACACTTTGTATGAGAATAAACTCACAATCAGTTCTTTGAAAGACTGTTTTTCCTAGCCAATGTATGTTTCCCTGCATCTAAGTAAAGTGTCCAATCATGAGTGAAATGAATGATTGAATGAAGATGAGCATTCGGTGTGTGTCTTAACACCAAACTGGATTGGTGCATTATAGAAGATCTAAATTTCTTTGAGACATGGAAATAAGGCGTCATGTCTTCCACCATCGAAATCGACATTGAATTCCCCTTGAGCTTTCATATTTGGGGATTTTATCATTACTACCCTTACAATATCAAAACATCAAGCTCATGTGTACCATAGGAGATACATGTTATTATTTAGTTCATCACATTTCTACATGATATATTTTTGGCCCTTACCGCAATCAAAGTCTCCCTCATAGTATTTTTTCATCGATAAATGTCGCCAATAAACCATTCAACTGCATGGCCATTTTATCAAACATTTCACATGGTCCATCTCTATTTCTTGGATTGCTTGAAGGTTTCAGGAGGTAGATCTAACCAGCATGTTTACGACATGCCATGAAAAAGGGCATAGAGTCTTTTGAGCTTTCTCTCCAAGACAGGGAGCATCTAGATGCTTTCATCACGTTTACCTTTGTTGCAAGTAGGTTCAATCTTCATATATGTGTGTTGGAGCTGAGAATTTTGAGTTCAAACCTTTGGGATTTGAACTTTAAAGTCACAACCTCAGAACTTTAGAGGTCCACTTCAATCAAATTTGACTTGAATGTGTGGATCACCTCAGAACCATCTGTAATGTGGAGAGTCGTAGATTGTTGCACAACTTGCATGCTAGTATAGTCTTCTTGCCAATAATCATCATATAAGTAGTATTTTTGAGTGTTGCAAATTACATGCTCGGGTTGACTAGAGATAGAGAATTTTGGCTTCACAAGTTAAAATTACTAACATTGTTATGATACTTTAGATCACTCATAGTGCAATTGTGTTAAGCATAACAAGTATTTTTTTCCCTGACATTTTTTTCTTACTTGAGAGTCAAGATAGAGGGAATTCTAAGGAAAACAAATATAGAGTTAAGAAGTCTTTATAAGCCTTCTCCATTTGTAGATTGATTTGATATAGTGAGCTTCTCTAGACTCCTTTTTTTGTGTACCATCTTAAAATTCATCCTTTCTCAATGACATTCATAAAGCTAGTGTTTCCAAATTTGATTTCCAGAGGATGAACTTCAACTTAAGAAAAGAGTGCCGAGACTAATTAGTTGACTAGTTATAATGTTTTTTAGTTCAATGAGACTTGATTTTAGATCAGAATGATTTAAATGATCTCTTATAACATCTTTATTCTCAGGCAACTCTTGTTAATGTTAAACAATAAAATATTCAACTAATATTCAACTATTCTGTCTAGAATACTTGCACTGTTCAATCTCCAAAAATAGAAGACATATTGTACACATAAATAAGGCAAGACTTTTAATGTATATGACCTGAAGAGTTTTGCTACTAATTGAATGGTTTTGGCCACATATTATTCAATGTGTAACCTTATTAACTTATTATAAACTAGGACAAATTTTGGTATCCATCTGTTCTTAGTTTATTCACTTCATCAATTGTCAGACTACTTTACATAATATGGATTTCAATTAACTAATGACCATTATAGGGTTCATTGGTCTTGCCACACAATTTCAATTTTACAATTGATGAACTTTACCTCATTTACAAATTAACTTTTATTTGCGCTATGTAATAGTGTATGTATTGAATCAAAAGGGGTGTTACACCTGGGATATCACAAATATTTTCTTGGTTTCAGACAATGAAAATATTTACACTAGATAACTTAAATTTTTAGATTCACTAAGCTACAAGGAGAATTTAAAATAGAAGTAAAGAAGTCCCAATGATGTATGCCCATCAACAATTGGGAATCCAAACTATCTGTCTCACTGATAGCTGCACAATACTGTGCAGCTTATTTAAAATATCTTCTAACAAATGAATTTATCCCTTACAGGTGTTTGCTGATCACAAAAAAAGCTTGCATCCAATAGAAGTTCCTAGAAATTAGATTTGGAATTTGTGAAGATGCACAGTATACTTTAGTAAATAAATTCCCAGTATATTTAGAGGTCAGTTTCTTTTCATTTAAAACCTGGAAATCTTTACTCAATGTTTTTACTTTTCATATCTAATTTCTAATGTATTTTTGTACTGCATGCTATCAATTCTTCATGCAGAAGAAATCCAAAAGTGTTTTTGGAAAGGTACAAATATTTTCACATCTTCACACACACAAATATATAGCATTGGTGTTTTTATGAATATTGAAAGAAAACTGAATTGGATTAATCCCCAAGGAACCTTGAACTTTAGATGTCATTAATTTGATGGTGGAGTAGATTCACCTATATAATCTAGTCTGTGTTAATTACTTCACATAAATAATACTAATTTCTACATCAAAATCCTAAGTAGATCAATGTCGAGGATGGTTTATATTTGTAAATATAGATTTCTCTCTTTCCTTCCAATCTTGTATCCTTATCTTTTGAAGGGCATAACTCTGTAAAACTAATCATACCATAATTTTCCCAAAAACAAAGGTCACATTAGAAAGCTCTAATATAAATATGATCTTTGATTAGGAAGGTTTTACTACACCATTCCTTAATTCATGAATACATATTCTAGTATAAATTTTACTAAATTTATTTATGTTTGCTTCTGTAAATTGAGGTCTATACCCAATAATTACTTCATAATAAAATTGGAGAACTTGCTTAAGTGATAGAAATGAAGATAATGGCCTTAAAATGGACAAATTAGAAATTAAAAAAAATAACAAGATCCAACAACAGCATTGACACAAGATATTGTCTGCAGAAATCCTCTAGGTGTTAAAACACCTTCTTGTGTCAACTGAAATCAGCAAGATCACATACCAATTCTCAGTTGCAACCCACCATAAAGATTGCTAAGCTATTGCAGCACCTCTATAATACATCTTGTTTTCTTTTCTCTGCAACTTACCCAATCCATAGAAGTGCATATATTTATAATACTGCTAGATATCTTGATATATATTTTCTTAGAAAGTTGTTTGAAAACTTCTTGAAAACATCATGAGTTTTTTAATATGTCGTTGACCTCAAGTTTGCCCAAAATTTGTACAGTTGAATTGTAATATTTCTGGTAATATCATGATAAAATCTCATTTTTCAATATAAGTGTCAAACCTGCAATTTTTTATCATGTTTCTTTGACACTTGTATAAACATTTTATACACCTTGAACATTTTAAGTAGCTGTCAAGATTTCCATCTGCCATTACTGAATAGCTATTAGGCCTGTCACCAAGGGACAATGACAATTATTTCTATTTTTATTTTAACTATGAATGCAGTTATCTACATTTCTGAAGACATTTTGTATAATTGGGCTCAAAAAACTTGTGAATATGAAACATGACTATTTTTATTGTGATTAGTGATTATGATGGTTGCCTTTGATAATAGCAGACTATCCTGTCATTACTTATGAGTCATGAGCATATTCATGGCTAGAAAAACTGTGAAATGATTATGATATCCTTTGACTTCTCATTATTATTTCACCATAGAGGTTAGTGTTGTTGTTAACTTGTTGTCATTTCTACCTATTAATGGATATTGTTGTCACTACTTTTATTTCTAGCATAGTTGTATTATTGAGGTCATTGTTTGGGAATATTCATTTTTACATGCCATTAGTAATGTTGTATTAATTAAGATTGTTTTCATAATTATTGTCTTCTAACAAAATTATCCTTCTGCAATTAGTAATCTTCTATCACTGATTGGTAGCATTTTGTCATTATTGTGATTTGTATCATTCTTGATTAGTATGTTGTTCAGTAGCATTGTTATTAGTACTGTGATCAGTTAATATGGTCATCATTGATGCTATCATATGATTAATCCAACATTTTAAAGAACATTAAAGAATGACTCATTAACTACAATTCTAAAGTGATGAGCATCCTCTTCTAAACTTAGCTTTTCCTTCTGTGATGTCAAATTACATGGATTGATAACAAAACTTGACATTATTATGTTAAGTCATCCTAGTTGAGACTATTGATGAACTAAAGGACATTGGGAATGAGTGCAAAGGCAATAAAAAAGTACTAACTTCAATCGTGTATTGTGCCCTGAAGTTTTTTGTAAAGTACAAGCCCATGGTTGGATTACAGTTGATGAGAAATCTACACTCCCAATGATCCCACCATGTTTCAATTCTTGCTGTAATATTTGGGGTGAATTTGATTCCCCTATAATTTAAGCCTCCAGAGATATCGCACGTCCACCTCCACATTCAAATTTTATGTAACCTGGTTCTCAGGATTCGCTGCCAGAGAATAGACAGCATAGGTGGCATGACAGAAGATAGTCACATGGGCCACGTCCTCCCTACCTTACTTGTAGATAGAGAATATGGCAGGACCAAAATAGAGGTAGGACTCTTGAGCTATTCTTTAAGAGTAGCTTCTTCCTCTATCCTATGCAGTAGTTAGTCAGAAGAGATGGTGACCTTCATGGGCATTAGTTGCTGGTGCAAAAAGGAGGAGGCAAAGGTGGAGTCGCCGAAGGAGAAAATTAATAGGATTTTCATTCGCACCAACATCCAAGAGAAGGCCACCATGATCACTTTATTGGGAGTCAAATATTGGGCAAGAGGCCACTTTCATGATGGGAAACTTGTCTTTGACCTGTTTCGGCCCATCATACAAGTATTGGGACATTTGGTGTCTGCAATGGCATGCTCCAAAGAATGATCACTAAGGATATCTACTTAGAGGTGACACGTGCTCTGGACCTAATTGACACCAACCTCTCTAGTGGTGGTTTGATGATCTTATTTTGTCAGGAAGTTGAAGGTAAGAAGAATATTATGAAGCAGACATGGGCGTTGTTCAAGACTTTCATTGGGAAGGAATATGATATGACCAAGTTTGAGGCATTCTGTCAGGCCAATGATAAACTTTTTCCAGAAGACATTGCTGCTAGGTTGATTTCTATTGGCAAAGGGAGTGGGTATATTTACCACTAAATAGGGTATCATATCTATTCATGAATCTCATTTTGTAAGTGGAGAGCTTTCTCCTATATCCTATGTAATTTATTTTCTCAGTAATACAAAGGGTACTGTCCCCTAGGCAGAACTTACCTATATATTTGTGTGTGTGTGTGTGTGTGTGTGTGTGTGTGTGTGTGTGTGTGTGTATACAATACACACTGGCAACATATTACTCTTGGTAGCCCTTGTTCGCTTATTATTACATCTTGAGAAAGACAATATAGCCATGCAAATTCTGAGTGTTATAAAGTAAATGTGTAAAATGAATCCATGCATTTTCATTTGATAACTCACATTTGGTTCTTTCTCTAAAAATTCCAAAATATGGTAGCTATTGATCTATCAACATTGTTGCAGGTGTCAGAATGTGTACTTTCACCTAATGAAATTGAGATCTAGGTTACAAATTTCATGTTGATATGTGGTTGTTAGCTTGGTCTAAATATAAATAAGTTAATATTTGACTGCAGCTGTAATACTAAAGATATGCTTTATGTAAAACTCATCACCTAGAAATTGTTATGTTGCAGGTTCCCCTTGTTGTGAGTCACTTTAGTTGCATGGTCAACATGTAGAAGGAGAATGCCTTAGCTTTTTAGTAGTTTATAAAGGAGAGTAAGAATCACTTATCATAAAATCTGATATGAATCTGTTTGCAAGGTAATCTATCACATCCTAAATATATTTTCTATGGATTATATCTAAACTTGTAAATGTGATACTTATTTTTATTGCAGGGAGAAAGGAGATTATATTCATGAGTGGGTTCGACAGAATAGTAATGGAGGTTTAGAAAAACTAAGCAATGATGGTGAGCCACTTTTAGTAAGATTTGAATTTTATTTAAATAAAAATTTAATGGGTATGATCACAATTAATATTTGTAATAATTACTAGTTGAGAGATCCATGTACATCAAAAATTTCCCCCAAAGGGAAGAAGCCTCTCTCACAAAACATAGAATAGCTTTGAACCCTCTCCCTCCAAATGGAGAGAGAAAGGACCTCGAGAGTAAGGAAAGACTAGGTATGCCCCTCACAAGATGAAGCCTCCCACACCCCCAAAAAAGTTAACAAATAAGAATACTTTATTTACGTGAAGGTTTTGGTAAAAATATTGGCAACTTGCTTGGATGTTGGGAAATAGTAGACTAATGACTTATCCATGAATGAGATCCCCAATGTAGTGTATCTGGATGTGAATATTATTTTTCCTTTGATGATAGATTGGGATACATGAGATTTGAGTAGCACATTGATTATCTCAAAATATGATTGATGGTTGTTTAGATTGAATACCAAACTCAATGAGAAAATTCTGAAACCAAATAGCCTCTATTTTGGTACTCGACTTTAATAGAAGATGGACCAATAAAAAATTGCTTCTTGATCTCTAACAAACAAGTCTTGAACCAAGTGAGAAGCTATAACTTGAAGTAGACTTGCGATCCAGATAATTACTTACACAATCTGAATTTGTGTAGTCCACTGAGTTGAAATCAATGCTCATTGTGTAGTGAATCCCAAAATTTTGAGTACCTTGATTGTAGTAGAGAATTGCTTAGCTACTTTATAGTGCAACCCATGGGGCCCACACATGAATCAAGCAACCATGCCCACAAAATCTAAAATGTCAATTCCTGTGAGTCAAATGGATGAGATCCCCAACAAGTTGTTGCTGCAAAGTACCGACAATCAAGAAAGAAATCAGATCAACAACTATTGTTGTTGGTACTTTGCAGCAACAACTTGTTGGGGATCTCATCTATTTGATTCACAAGAATTGACATTTCAGATGTTGTGGGCATGTTCTCTCAATTCATGTGTGGGCCCCATGGGTTGCACTAGAAAGTAGCCAAGCATTTCTCTACTACAATCAAGGTACTCAAAATTTTGGGATTCACTACACAACGAGCATTGATTTCAACTCGGTGCACTACACAAATTTAGATTGTGTAAGTAATTCTCTAGATCGCAAGTCTACCTCAACTTATAGCTTCTCACTTGGTTCAAGACTTGTTTGTTAGAGATCAAGAAGTAATTTGTTATTGGTCCATCTTATATTGAAGCTAAGTACCAAAACTGAGGCTATTTGGTTTCAAAATTTGTTTTTTTTTAAAATTCAATATTGGTCAAAATTTTGACATCCCTTGGTCAAAACATCAACTTAGGTTGGTTTACGTTTCGACCATTCTATGTTGAAATTTTTCATTGTGGGTTTGGCATCCTGGTCGGATGGGTCAAACATTTTGACCAAACTTGGTCGAAACATTAACTTTTGCCAGTTTATGTTTTGACCATTGCATGTTGAATATATGCGTCAATTTTGTTCAAAATTTTGACATCCATTGGTGAAAACATAAACTTATGCCAATTTACATTTCAACCATTCTATGTCAAAAGTTTGCATCATGGGTTTGGCATCCTGGTCGGATGGGTCAAAAATTTTGACCAAACTTGGTCGAAACATTAACTTAGGCCGGTTTAATGTTTCGACCATTGTGTGTCAAAAATATGTGTCATGGGTTTGACATCCTGGTCGGATCGGTCAAACATTCTGACGAACGTTGGTCGATGTTTTGACAAATAATATGGACATTTCAAGATGCCAATTTCAACCAAGTTTGCATAGAAATTTTGACGTTAACAAGGATGTGTCGATCTTTCGACCAGAAAAATATCGACAAAGAAATTTGTGGGTCTTTAGACCAATCTGGGTAGATAATTTGACCAATTTTTGTCAAAAATGGGGGCCAATTCTACTAGTGAACTTAAGTGCAGCCTCATAGTCTTAATCATGTTTACGTGACCACTTTTTTCAAGACACTCTATGGGGCTATAGGCCTGATACATGCTTGCATGGATATAGAGGATACAATCAAACATAGACCCTTACTAAGCACTCTAGGCATAGAAGCTACCTAATTCACCTCTGAATGATGATTTATTATAGTGCAAGGGGAGGGAAGAATCTCCCCCCAAGATCCCCATCATACGTGTCCCAAGGTATTGTGTTGCGAAAGAGGTCTTTGTAGTACGACAACAATACCTAGAAAAGGGAAAAAACATCGACGCACTTTTGGGAGTGATACTGCTATGTGAGATGAAGGACTACTAAGAGATGGATCTATAATATTTTATTCAAAGCCAATTCCTTAGGTATACTTGTGTTTGAAGTTCTTGAAGAACATTGACAAATCCAAAACACAAATGGAATACCCAACAAACCAAATTTGTCACACTTTTTTGTATCCTTCAAATTTTCTTTGTCCCTTGACTAGATTGTTTTCAAGACCTATGCTGGTTATTTTCTAGTTTGATTATGCTAAAAATGGTTCTTGTCATTGAACAACTCTGTCAAAAGTCAAACTAAAGTCAAAATTATGTTCAAAACATCAAGACACTGTCCTAACAACTATTTTTCATCTCTGCTCTGGAGTCAATGTCTATGTAGATCATGGTCTGCATAGATCGCCATCTGCGCATATCGTTGGCTGCATCTGAGTTTTCCATCTTCAATTGAAAACAATGAGCTTCAAAATATGCCAAAATATTTGAAATTTGGTCCTCTATGGGATCTTGAAATCATTCATCCTAAAACATTCATTCACTCAGTCAAAATCATATTTTTTGCGATATGACATGACCGATTCCAAGAAACATAAGAATGTTAAGCTTCCAAAACCTCTGGTTTATCAAGAACAGAAAGAGACTACTCGCAAATCCAAAGAATATCAACACATTTCCACATCAATCAAGCAAGAAATTGAGTATTGTGAGAAAATTGACAAAATCATGTACAACAACAAAATTTGCAATTTCATGGCTAAATATCGTATCAACCATGTTTTTGTCACCCTTGAGCAATACGATAAGACAACCCTCTTGTTTCTAAAATCAATTCTCTAATTCTTCTATCATTATCAAACATCATTCTTTCTCTTGGAGCATTACATCAAACCTCTTTGTATCAAATCAAATCAATCCCTTTTTAGGTTGAAAAACCTTAATCAAAAGTATCACAGACCTTCATCCTCAAAAAAACACAACATTTCTTGTAGACCATAGGGCTATCTCAAGTGATTTATATCCATTAGTGATATCCCATTTTGCTTGAGATCACAAGTCTATCATCAAGTAGAACAGATATAATTTAATTCTTTTGTTTTTGTATCATCACAAGGTCTTGTTATGCTTAGGTTTTGTTCTAAAAACCTTTAAATCAAAATCAATCATCAAACAATCAAATCAATCCTTATTCAATCATTAATCCTTATGCAATCAATCTAATCCAATCAAATCAAGAATCATATTTTTACTCCATTCTATTTCATCTCTCAAATATTGCATCTTCTTGTCTTCCATTCTTCTAAGTCTACCATTGTATGGTAGTCACTCGATCCCAAGCTAGAAACATGAGGCGTGCAACACTCAACAATGCTATCTATGAGGAGAATCATTTTGGCCATCAATACTTTCAAGGCACTAAAGTAACAGCTAAGGAAGGTCTCAAAGAAACTGAGTTAGTAGAACAAGAAGAAATACCTACCCAAATGAACGAGTTCCTTGGCGAACCATATAACTTTGAAATGGTTGAAAAATCCATTAATCAAAATAGCAGTGAAATCTTCTTAAATCTTATTCAAAATGGCATTACAATACCCGCTGACTTTGATGAATCACTCCTTACCTAAAACATCACCAAATTCGCCGCTACTGCAACCATGGCTTCTAATTCAAATGCTACATCATCATGTGATACTGGTAAAGGAGCTGTTAGTGAACCTTCCACATAAATACCTAGATCAATGCCTATATCAACAACTACATCATCAATCCAATTGACACAAGAACAAATTTAACAAATCCTAAGTATTTTTCCAAACATTACTGCACACAATAGCACTCACACAATGACAAATACTACTCAAGGAGCAAGCACTAATGTCAACAACATAGGGAAGATTTCCATGCCTTTGCCTACATCATCTATGTTTCAAACAATGGGCATGAAGACATCTAGAGCTTATCAATATATACCCCCTCCTATAGTTAGTATGACCTCCATAGGGTTTTCAACTACACAATTTAGAGGAGGTGGAGCTTATGTGCCACCATTTCCTCTGCATAATGCTCCAGATTTATCCCAACAATTTAATTCAAAAATCTTGTGCATGGTTTACAAAATGAGGGAAAAAGGAGTTCTCTTTTGAGGAGATTTGTCCCTATCCATTTGAAAAAACTATCACAATGCAACCATTCCCCCCAAACTTTGAGATGCCCAAATTTGAGAAATACAAAGGTGAAACATGTCCTCTACAACATCTCAAAGAATTTTACATCGCATGTCAAGAAGTTTCCTATAATGAGAATTACCTGAAAAGACTTTTCACTAGGAGTCTTGGAGGTGGAGCTTTGAAATGGTTCATGGCCCTTCCTTATGGATTAATCTCTACTTTCTCTGATCTTGTAGAGAAGATTGTTGGACAATATTCATATAACATTGAGCATCAAGCCACACTCAGCGATTTGTGCAATACTAAACAAAAGAATGGAGAAACCTTTGCTAGTTTCTTACAATGATGGAGACATATTGCAAATCACATGCCATGGAAAATACCTAATAGTCACTTAATTGACATATTTAAAAATAATTTGATCTCCGAGATGTCATTCCAAATGAAAATGGCTTCACCTGACACCTTTGAATCCCTTGTCAAAAAGGGAAAATACATTGAAGATGGCCTTTTACAAAGAGGTAGCATCAAACATTATACTCCTTCCAACAATTATAAACCAAAATTCTGAAGTAAAAACAAAGGAGTTGTCAATGATGGAGTGGCTGATGCCAAGTATGTTCAAACTATTTAAGCATCCAACAATAATAATCAAAACAATCTCAATAACAATCAGAATCAGTATCAAAACAAAAATCAGAACAATAATCAACAACAACCATGAAACCAATCATACTTGTTCCCTCACAACAACAACAACAACAACAACAACAACAACAACAACAACAACAACAACAACAACAATAACAACAGCAACAACAAAAGCAACAACAATAGCAACAACAACAACAACAACAACAACAACAACAACAACACCAGCAACAGCAACAGCAACAGCAACAACAACAACAACAACAACAACAACAACAACAACAACAACAACAACAACAAAAACAACAACAACAACAACAACAAAAACAACAACAACAACAACAACAACAACAACAACAACAACAATGATGATGACGACAATAACAACAATCAACAATGATGATAATTCACAGCATTAGCAGAGCCCCTAGACGTTATCTTTAAACAACTTGTGGATCAAGGAATGATAATCTATCCAAATACTCAACCTTTCAATGAGAATCAACCCAAACCCATTTGGTATAGAGATAATTAATATTGTTATTATCATCACATCAAAGGGCATGATACTAAGAAAAGCATGAAGCTCAGACACATTGTGCAAGATCTCATTGAGGATGGAAAAATTGAAGTTGAAGGTCAGAATGCATTCTCATCTAATGCAAAACTTAAAGTCTACAATCAGACCTTCCCACCACACAATAAAAATAATGCATCCAACGCAACCCCATATGATTACTCTACCAATACTATCACAGGCAATGATCGAACATGTGGGAGTCTAAAAGAAAATGATATCTTTGGGTTTGATTCTCTTTGTGGCCGCATTGAAGAATATGACACACATGTTAACACCATAATCCTTGAAGCTGTTGATTGTAATGCTACCACACGCAGACCTAAAGTCATTGTCCAAGCTGCTGATAAACCTTCTACATCTGTAAATCCACCAGCTACACCATCTATCGCTACTCGGGCTGCCTCGTGCTATGACCTATTGGCTCAGTTAGGAAAGATGCCTATATAGATATCCATTCTAGAACTCCCAAAAACCTCACCAATTAACAAAGAAATCCTTGAAGATGCTCTAAATGAATCCCTTGTTCTTGATAATATAAACACTTCTCAATTCCAAGCTATGATTGGGAACTTAGCCACACAAGAACACTTTGTCTTCACTGATAAGGACTTTCATGGTCCTTCCTTCATCATAATAAATCCCTCCATATCAAATCCAAAATCCAATCCACAAAAATAAAATGAGTCCTTATAGATGGTGGATCTAGCTTAAATTTGTGCACATTGAAAATGATTCGTAACATCAGTCTTTCTGAGGACCTCCTGGATGTAGACAACAAAATCACAATAAAAGCCTATGATGATAGAGAATGAGAAACAAAGGGTTTGATCATACTACCATTACAAGTGGACCCGACCTTGATTGAAACTGTTTGCCATGTGTTGGATCTAGATCTACCATACAATATCTTACTGGGACGACCTTGGATACATGCTATCAAAGGTGTACCCTCTACTTATCATCAATGTCTCAAGTTCCCACATCATGGTAGAAAAATCACAATTCCTGGAGATCCTGAGCCCTTTCAATACTGCAAGAGACTAGAAGTAAAACAATCCAACTACTATCCATTGAATGAGTTTGGCCAACATTTCAATAAAGAAACCTCTATTCCAAGCACTCCCTCAATTCCAGAAAAGACATCAAAAACACCAGTTGATCAATCTAAAGGAAAGGAATAGGTTATTGAAGAAAAAGCCTCTAGATCTGAAGCAAAGACCACCTTTACAGATTAAGGCATGCCCGAGAATATAAATTTTAAAGTGCTCTATGCATTGGGAAGCTCCCTTTGTCCCCAAAGTCCTATGGAAGACCATCACCATTACCCCCCTCTAAAGACAAAGAGCTCATGCATTGAAAAACAACCACTTTTGAATATTGGGGTCATTATCAGATGAACACATGGAATACAATGTCCCTTATTGTCTCTACAGCGACGAAGAAGAAAAACCTATGACCTTCCCTAAAGGAAAGTATATCAAGGTTACTCCCATTATTGAAAGCATGGGGTATCATGGTAATGGTCTTGGAGCTAATGAAACTGGTAAGAAGAAAATTATAATAGCCAATGGCTATCCTCCAGGACATGAATTGGGTTCCATAGAAACTAAGACTAACTTCGCTAAGGATTATTGTTTAGCTACCTTAGATTTAGACACTGAAGAAGAGTTCTTCAAAATTTCTTTCCACTATGTTGAAGAGTACCTCAATGACCTTAACCATGTCTTCACTATCACCCAAGCCAACCTTTCATCTCCTCATCTCCCCCTCACAAACCTTGAACTAATAGACTGGGATCAACAAGATTCACCACCAGCTTTGGACGTTTGTGATTTAGATGAGGTAGTTTTAGCCCTCTTCGGACTTAAGAATCTCTAAGAATATGAACATTAGATCCAATACAGTGAGAAAGCCTACTTTGGTAGCTAGGTCAATTCTCTTAGTTGCAAAAACATCCCCTTGTAAAAACCTCTCGCAAACACCTTTAGATGAAGAAAAAGATAAAATAAAAGACACATCCTCTAGTGAAAACCTTTCTGAGGTGCTAGAGGAGGGATAATCTGACCTTCCATTCATCTCATTAGAACCAAAATTTTCCTCTATGACTATTGAAGACACTATCCCGATCAATCTAGGCACAAAAGCAGATTCACACATCACTTACATTGCAGTTTCTCTCAGGGATCAAGAAAAGAAACACATGACAACATTCCTTCATAAACATAAAATCATCTTTTCTTGGACCTACAAGGACATGCCCAGGCTCAATATAGATCTTTTCATGCACAATCTTACTATGGACCCCAGTGTGAAACTTGTTAAACAAAAACTCTGCAAGATGCATCCGCAAGTCGCACTGGTAGTCAAAGTAGAGCTTCAAAAAATGTTGGATGCTAAAGTAATCAGACCTATAGACTATCTTGAATGGGTCTCCAATATTTTTCTAGTAGGTAAACCCACTAGGGGCATTCTCATCTGCACTGACTTCAGAGACCTAAACCTTGCATGTTCTAAGGATGATTTTCCACTCCCAAATATTGACATTATAGAGGATTTGGCTATTGGACACAAGATGTTGTCCCTCATGGATGGATTCTCTGGTTACAATCAAATCAGGATAGCACCATAAGACCAGCACAAAAATCCATTCATGACACCTTGGGTTACCTTCTGTTATCAGGTGATGCCCTTTAGCCTTAAGAACACTGGCGCCACATATCAGAGAGAAATGACAACCATCTTCCATGATCTCCTGCATGTAATCATGGAAGACTATGTGGATGATATTTTGGGTAATTCCAAGACATGAGAATCACACATTCCTATCCTCACTACCATCTTTGAGTGATTAGAGAAGTATAAGCTTCGACTAAATCCCAAGAAGTGTATCTTTGGAGTACAATCTGGTAAGCTGCTGGGATATATTGTGTCACGACGTCGAATAGACGTTGACCCAAAGAAAGTAAAATCCATCCTTGAGATGCCACCTCCAAAAATATTGAAACAATTGCATAGCTTACAAGGAAAACTATAGTCCATCAAGAGATTCATGTCACAGCTAGCAGATAAGGTACATCCATTCTCTCATCTCCCACGCAAGAATATCAAATTCCAATGTGATTGCTTATGTCAAAATATATTTGAGAAGCTAAAATTCTATTTGGCTAATCCACCTGTGTTGGTATCACCTATTGTTGGTCATCCTCTAATTTTGTATATATTGGCTAAAGAGGTTGTGTTGGGAGCTCTTCTGGCACAATTAGATGATAGTGGCAAAGAGCGAGCAATTTATTATCTCAGCAGGACCCTTATTGGTTATGAATTGAATTATCCCCTAATTGAGAAAGCATGTTTGGATCTTGTTTTCTATACATAGAAACTATGACATTATATGCTCAATCATAAGATTCGCCTTATTGCCAAAATTGATCCACTCAAATATCTCTTGTCACGTGTTGCTCTTACTGGTCGTACAAAAAAATGGGTTATGATCCTTAGTGAATTTGACATTGTTTATGTGGATTGCAAAGCTATCAAAGGACAAGTTATTGCAAATCAATTAGCTGAAGCACTTGTTGATGGTAAACATCCAATAATAACATATTTTCTAGATTAATCAGTCCTCAATATTTCCCTGAGTACCCCATGGAAACTTTATTTTGATGGATCCTTTACTTAGAAAGGATCGGGGGCAAGAATCTTGTTTGTTACACAAAAAGGGGATCTTATCCCTAAATCTTATAAATTACAATTTCCTTTTCCTTGTACAAATAATATTGTAGAATATGAATCCCTTGTACTTGGACTCCATCAGGTCATACAATGGAAGATTCTCAATTTGTTGGTACTAGGTGATTCACAATTGGTTATCAAACAATTTATGGATGAATATCAAACAAAGGATGATAAGTTGCTTCCCTATTTTCATATAGTCAAGGACCTAAAACCACATTTCATTGAATTGGTCTTCCAACAAATCCCCCACACAAACAACAAAGCAGCTAACGCCATGGCTACTATTGGGTCCCTGATCACCATGCCAGAACACAGTACACGGTGTGAGTTTCTTGTTGAAAATCTTACGGTACCTATCTATGACAAATCAAATTCTAAAATTGTGTGTGAAATTGCTGATCCTAACTCCCCATGGTACCAAGAAGTATACTCCTACCTTCACGATGGACATACCCCACTTGCCTTTGCCCGCCATCAACACAAAACCTTCATTCGTCGCACTTCCTGATACACAATCCTCGGTGATACCCCTTTTCGAAAGCACTTTTATGGAACTCTTCTAAGGTGTCTAAATTCTGATGAAGCACAAATGTCCTTAGAGGAGGTACATCAAGGAATCTGTAGGGTTCACTCTATTGGACTCACTTTGGCCAAGAAGTTGTTACACATAGGATATTACTGGCCTACTATGGAACAAGATGCTTACAACTATGTGAAGAAATGTGTGCCTTGTCAGCAACATGACTATTTAATACATGGCCTATCCTAATCCCTTCATCCCACCATCACCCCTTGGCCTTTTTCTCACTGGAGTCTCGACCTCGTTGGCCAGATTTTCCTTAATTATTCCAATCACCATAAATAGATCCTTTCTGCTATTGAGTACTTTACCAAGTGGGTCAAAGTTGTTCCTCTCACCTATACCTCTGAAAAACAAATCTCAAATTTCATTTTGAACTATCTTATCTATCTCTATGGCATTCCTCGGGATATTGTTACTGAAAATGGAGGACCTTTCAAAAACAAGGATGTCATAGAGCTATGTAGGAAATTCAACATTACCCACCATACCTCTTCCAAGTACTTTCCGAAAGGAAATGGTCAAGGAGAGGCTACAAATGAAACTATCCTTAAAATCCTCAAGAAAATAGTCGATGAAGTTGGCTGTGATTGGCACCTTCACCTCAATCCTACCCTTTGGGCCTACTACACCTCCATTCGAACCCCCACTGGAGCTACCCCATCTTTCCTTGTTTATGACACCAAGGCTATTATACCCATCAAAATTGAGTTCCCTTCCCTTAGAATTTCTCTCAAGAATCTATTGTCCGAAGAAGAATATAGAGTTGCTCGCTTGCAAGAGCTAGAACTCCTTGATGAGAGATGCCTTAGTGCCCTAAATCACCTCTGCATGTATCAAAATCACCTTCACCTCTAGTTCAAAATAAGGATTAAACCTCATCAGTTTGAGGTTGGTGATCTTATCCTACAAGACAATATGAATAACCTCCAGAACCATGACAAGAAAGGAAAATTTGAACCTACTTGGTTGGGGCCCTTCATCATCACAGTAAAGTATGGGTCCAACTCTTATCAAGTTGCTTCACTAGAGGGAGATCTGATCCCTAATCCTGTAAATATTGTGCATCTCAAGCACTTCTATGCTTGATCCTTCAGCAGTCCATTTTACAATAGAAAACTATCAAAATAAAAAAAAATTAGTAAAGCAGAAAATCCAAAAACATCAAAAAAGAAAACAAATCAAAACAAATAAAAAAATTCAAAATGCATAAAAAATATAAAAGATTGAAAAAGTATTAAAAAAAGAAGCAAAAAAGAGAAAGAGAAATAAATCTGTCCATCTATGAAAACCACTTTGGTGGTGCAATGGATAGGTATCATGGTAACAACCTATTTCAGGCACCATGTGTACTTAGATCCACCATCTATTTCCACTATCTTTCATACAACCTCCATCACCTTCCATAATAAATTCACTACCCATATCTCTACAAGTAGTTCCCTAACCATTTTCCACTTTCACAATAAAATCACATTCCCGCATGACTGACCTTACCCCATCAACACTGATATTTATTCTAGACGAAGTGACCACAAACATTTCCAACAAATCAACAAACATATTGACTTTTCTAGTTTCATTCTATTCACAAGAAATTGCTAGCGAATTCCCATTTCACTCAATCAATCTTTTTCGCATCAGGATACATCCTTCCATTCTTGGCTATTCTATCAATTCTCACATCCAAATTGTTCATGGAAAGAAATTTTGGATTGAATAAGTGCTTGGTTAGGATGCCTTTTTGTTGATTTTATCTTGTGTTTCAATGTGGCCTTCTCGTGACAGCCTCGATCTTTCATATCTTGGTTCGTTATGGTAAGTACTGTTAGAATAGTCCCAAAGGATAACTTAGAGGGGGGGGGGGTGAATCATTTATCAGTAAATTTAATTATTTTTACTTCCTTAACTTCAAAATACAATAAAGTAAATGCACATTCAGATAACACAGTACACAATACACAATTTGATTACGGGGAAACCAAATGGTAAAAACCCCGGTGGGAATTAGCACCCACAATGAACTATACTTGTTTATAGTAATTTATGTTAGAAGATCTTGCAACCCTGTTAGGAGTTTTTCTTTACAATGCAATAATTATAGTGACCTAGTTAAGGGTTTGACCCTGTTAGGAGTCTTTTACAAATAACCCTGTTAGGGGTGGTGGACTCACTATCCAAAAGCTCAATGCTTCAATGGTGAAGGCTACAACCTTCTGTAGAATAGATATGCACTATATCTGATGATGAACTATAGAGTAGACCTATTGGATTAATCAGTTCCAGTCTATTGTAATCGTCTACTTCTTCTTGACATAGACTATTGATGAATGAACCACAACTGATATTTTGCTCTGTACATTTTCTGTCTCTTTTCGTATCATTCACACTTAGCGTATCACAAATGAATTTCTATAAGTATCTTCCTCAAAGTATGAGATCATGAGACTTGTAAGACAACTCTTCATAACATCCTTGTCGGATCTACTAAGCACGCAAGCATAATTAAGTCTGTGCAACACAAACTGAATAGACGCGACGCTTCACTAAGTCAGCCTCACCAAATTAACTCTAACTTTGCAATCTTCTTGAAACACATTTGGCACCTTTAGATAACTATCATCAACTCATAACTAATCATGAATATACACATACATATCTTGAAGATAGGTGCAACTCAAGAAACACGTTACATACATTAGCTCTGAATAGATACTCTTCCAGAACTATAACTGCCAAAAATAGAATTACACAACTTGACTGAAACATCATATCTGGATCTGTGTGTATGAACATAACATAATAAACATGTCTTCAACATGTATCTAACCACGCAAGGCTTGATATCATCAATCTGATAAGTACATACATAAACACTACTGTGTATTATATGTTGTTATCAATGACAAACATACAATCAATCAACTGTACAGAAACAAATCTCCAACAATTTCCCCCTTTGACATTGATAGAAACATATGATATTAAAAACATCCTCTGTTCATGGTGTCCTCTTTCTTATACAATCTTCTCAATATCCTCATCAAGGATTCCTCTACACTACTCCAGTTCTTATGATTTTTTTTATACTCCCCCAGAGTATATGCTCCCCGTTACTATATACTCCCCCTTTGACATCAATAGCAAAGGGTGCCATAAACAATTAGGCACATGTACTAATCCAAAAGTAGAGTAGTAAACCATTCATCAGTCACACATGACTGATGTACTTACTGATTTATCTAATCAGACTCAGGAGAGGGAATTACTCCCAACTTCTCTCTGAGATACTCAAAAGTATCCTTTGATAAAGGTTTTGTGAAAATATCTGCCTACTGTTCTTTGGTGCTCACATAGTCCAATTTTACTTCTTTGTCTGCAACTTTTTCTCTTAGAAAGTGGTACTTGATCTCTATGTGTTTTGTCTTTGCGTACATTACAGGGTTCTTAGACATGTTAATAGTGATAGTGTTATCATAGTGAATAACAATAGGATAATCAACCTGAATACCAAAGTCTTTAACCATCTACTTGATCCAAACCATGGTTGAACAATTCAGTGCTGCTGCAACATATTCAGCTTCTGTTGTTGACTAAGAAATACAATTCTACTTCTTGCTTGTCCAAGAAACCAACCTGTCTCCAAGAAATACTGCTCCTTCTGATGTACTCTTCCTATCATCAATACAACCTACCCAATCTTCATCTATATACACATGAAGTTGTACATTCTCTGATTTAGGATACCATAAACCATAGTCTATAGTTCCCTTTAGATATCTGAATATCCTCTTGATTTCCATTAGGTGATTCTTCTTGGGTTCAACTGCAAATCTTCCAACAATGCCAACTAAATTAGAGATGTCAGGTCTAGATTGAGTTAGATAAATGAGTTTTCCAATCATAGATTTGCAGAATGTCTTATCGACTATTGTGGAATCATCATCTTTTGAAAGCTTGCTTCATATTATCATAGGGGTGCATACTGGCTTACAGTCTTCCATCTTAAAGGTCTTTAATATTTCCTTCACATATTTTGACTGATTAATGAATATACCTTTATCTTTCTATTTTACATTCAGTCCCAAAAAGTATTTTATAGGACCAATCATGCTTGTTTCAAATTCATTCGGCATTTCTTTTGCAAATGATGTACTAAGCTTGTCATTTCCTCCAAAGATAATGTCATCAACAAATATGGCAACTAGTAGTAATCCATCAGGTATCTCTCTTATGAATAAGTTACAATCTGCTACACCTTTCTTGAATCCAATCTTGGTAATATAACCATCAAGTCTCTCATACCAAGCTCTTGGGGCCTATTTAAGACCATAGAGTGCTTTCTTCAATCTGCATACCATGTATGGTTTATTTGAAAGTTTAAATCCTTCAGGCTGTTCTATGTAGACTTCTTCCTTCAAGTCACCATTCAGAAAAGATGACTTTACATCCATTTGATAAACTTTAAAGTCTTTGAATGTTGCATAGGCCAAGAATAATTTAATGGCTTCCAGTCTACTCACAGGGGAAAATGTATCAGTGTAGTCTATTCCTTCTCTTTGCGCATATCCTTTACATACCAATCTTGCTTTGTTTCTTACTATTATACCATCTTCATTCATCTTGTTTCTAAATATCCACTTTGTTCCAATCACATTTTTGTCACTGGGTCTAGGGACCAATTCCCATGTATCATTTTTAATTATTTGATCTAATTCTTCTTTCATTGCATTATTCCAATCATAATCATTACAAGCATCTTCAACACTTAAAGGTTCAATCTGTAATCTGTGATTCTTCTTTGCTTGAATAAGACATCAATGCAATCAAACATTTCTTCAATACCAGTATCTTTGCTGCTAGGCCAAGGTTCATCTTCAATCATAGGTGCATATTCATAGTATCTCTCTTGAACCATAAACTTCTCATCAATTTTTACATGAGTACTTTCAATTACCTTTTTCAATCTAAAATTGAAACATCTGTATGCTTTACTTTTTGTAGAATAACCAAGGAAAATACCTTCATCACTCATGGCATCAAACTTACCAACACCATCATCTCTCTTGATGTAGCACTTGCTACCAAAGATTATGAAATACTTCTACATTACCAAACCAAAGTTCATAGGGTGTCTTATCTATGCCTGGCCTCAATTGAGTTATATTGATAGTATAGATTGCTGTAATCACTGCATCTCTCCAATATGTGTGCGCAACTTTTCCTTCAATCATCATAGTGCACGTTGTATCAGGTATAATCATGTTCCTCCTTTCTGCAATTCCATTATGTTGACGGGTTCTAGGAGCACTTAACTATCTTTTTATTCCATGTTCTTCACAGTAATCATAAAATTGGTTAGAGGTGAACTCTCCTCTATCTGATCTCAAACATTTCAGTTTTAATCCAGATTCATTCTCAACCTTAGCTTTGAATATTTTGAGCTTCTCAAAGGCTTTAGATTTTTTTTTTAAGAACGTAACCCACATCATCCTTGAAAAATCATCAACAAACAAAATGAAATACCTTTCTCTGTAGTATGATCTTGTTTGGGTCGGACCACATAAATCTGTGTGCACTAGGTCCAATTTGTTTTCAGTTGAGTTCTGCTTGCTTCTGAAGGAACTCCTTATATGCTTTCCCATAACACATTCCCTGCATGTTGTGTCAACTAGTCTTGCAATACTTGGAAGGTCACTGATTGCCTTGACATTACTTATCTTTACTATGTTATCAAAGTTGATATGACAGAGTCTCTTGTGCCATAACTAACTGTCATCCATTTTTGCAACAAAACAACTTACATCATAATTGAGTTGAAAAACATTACCTTTTGTTTTGGAGCCTGATGCAATCATGTCTCCATCCTTGTTGTTAATCATGCACTTGTTTTCTTTGAACTCCAAAAGATAACCTTTTTCAAGTAGCTTTCCAACACTTAGCAGGTTATGATGTAATCCATCAACATATAGAACATCATATGTCTTGTTCTTTCCATCCAAAGTGATAGAACCTCTACCTATGATAGGTTTAGGAGTGTTATCTCCAAATCTAACCATACCACCTTTGTATTTGTCTAAATGAACAAATCTATCTTTGTCACCTGTCATGCAATGAGAGCATCCACTATCAATGATTCAATCAGTTCTGATGTCTACTTTGGAAATTAGGGCTAACTCATGTTCTTCCTTTTCATCTGCAATGTCCATTTTCTCAAGAAACTTTTCCATGTCTCTAAGGGAAATGAATCCAATTTCATCTTCTCCTGAATCTTCATTAATTACACCTTCTTCAGCATGATAACATTCCTTCTTATATTTAGGTTTGTAATCACATTTGAACTTCTTGACTCTTGTGGGACACTTAGATGCAAAGTGACCAATCTTGTTGCATGAAAAACATTTGAATGGAAGTTGTCCTTCATATTTTCCTTTTCCTTTCTTTTCTCTTTTAGAAATCATAGCAATGATATCTTCTAGTTCCTCCTCAACTTCTTTCTCTTTATGGCTAGAGATGTGTAAGGATTTCTTACCATGGACTGAGGCTTTGAAGCCTATTTCACTTATAGGTTCAGTCTTAAATCTTGATATCTCAAATGCAGAGATTTTGCTGATCAAAGTCTCTCTTTTGAATTCTTGTGAGAATTGCTTGGTTTCCTTCAGAATGCTTATCTTGTTTTCATAGTCTAATGTTAAGGTAGTTAGCAACTTGTCCATTATATCTTCTTCTGATATTACTCCACCATTGTTTCTGATTCCAGAGATTGCTTCTTTTATCCTTTGATTGTAAGCTCTAATGTTCTCTTCATGTAACATCTCAAGACTGTTGTATTTCTTTTTCTATGTCTTCCTACGTGCATTCTTTGCTTGAATATCTCCTTCAAATATATTTTCTAAATACTTCCATATGGTGTATGCTCTGTCAATTTTCTTGATCTCAGAAAATTCACTGTTGGATAGGGTGCTGATTAGGGCTTCTTTAGAAATTGCATTATTGGTAAATGTTTCCTTTTGTCTATTAGTAGCATCATCCTTTGCAAGGTATTTCTAAGATGGAATAACAACTTCTTGTGTAGAAATTTCAAAGATATCAAAGCCAACACAGTGTAGATGTGTTATAATTTTGTTTTTCCAATCCAGATAATTTTCTCCATCAAACTTAGGGCTCTCTTTTCTGAAGTAAGACATCTAATCTACCTTAAGTTGTTAGGCTTCTTCTCCAAGGCACTTGGCTCTGATACCAATTGTTAAAATAGTCCCAAAGGATAACTGAGAGGGGGGGGGTGAATCAGTTATCAATAACTTTAATTATTTTTACTTTCTTAACCTCATAATACAATAAAGTAAATGCACATTCAGATAACACAGTACACAACACACAATTTGATTACAGGGAAACCAAATGGTAAAAACCCCGGTGGGAATTAGCACCCACAATGAACTATACTTGTTTATAGTAATCCCTATTAGAAGATCTTGCAACCTTGTTAGGAGTTATTCTTTACCATGTAATAAGTATAGTGACCTGATTAAGGGTTTGACCCTGTTAGGAGTCGTTTACAAATAAACCTGTTAGGGGTGGTGGACTCACTGTCCAAAAGCTCACTGCTTCAATGGTGAAGGCTACTACCTTCTGTAGAATAGATATATAGTATATTTGATGATGAACTATAGAGTAGACCTTCTATATTGATTAGTTCCAGTGTATTGTAATCTTCTACTTCTTCACATAGACTCTTGATGAATGAACCACAACTGATATTCTGCTCTGTACATTTTCTGTCCCTTTTTGTATCATTCACACTTAGTGTATCACAAATTAATTGCTATAAGTATCTTCCTCAAAGTATGAGATCATGATACCTATAATAAAACTCTTCATAACATGCTTGTCGGCTCTACTAAGCATGCAAGCATAATTAAGTCCCCGCAACACAAACTAAATAGACGCAACGCTTCACTATGTCAGCCTCACCAAATTAACTCTAACTTTGCAATCTTCTTGAAACACGTTTGGTGCCT
The DNA here is from genome assembly GCA_018584345.1 of Thuja plicata. Taxonomy (NCBI): domain Eukaryota; kingdom Viridiplantae; phylum Streptophyta; class Pinopsida; order Cupressales; family Cupressaceae; genus Thuja; species Thuja plicata. The sequence goes on along the minus strand of MU223419.1, from coordinate 166,055 downwards.
TTAGATAACTATTATAAACTCATAACTAATCATGAATATACACATGCATATCCTAAAGATAGGTGCAACTAAAGAAACATGTTACATACGTCGGCTATGAATAGATACTCTTCTAGAACTGTAACTGCCAATAACAGAATTACACAACTTGACTGAAACATCATATCTGGATCTATGTGTATGAACTTAAAATAATAAACATGTCTTCAACATGTATCTAACTATGCAAGGATTGATATCATCATTCTGATAAGTACACATAGAAACACTATTGTGTATTATATGTTGTAATCAATGACAAACATACAATCAATCAACTGTACAGAAACAAATTTCCAATAAGTACATGTTGGAATACGTGTCATTTGTGGTATTATGTGTTTGTTTTAGATTTTTAATGCATTTAGGTTCGATATTTAGTTATGACTATGTATGCCTCACTGGGGGCAGGGTTCCTGTAATACCTACCCCTTTGTCTGTCTGCCTGTGTCAGTTTCTGATCTCTTTTAGACCATAGTATATATGTGTTAGCTCTTTCAGGTATTTTAAGGATATATGTGTGTTACCTTTCAGTATATTATTGATCCATTATGATCATGATTGTATCTTTTGTGTATATATGACTTAAGGTTATTTAATGATGATTATGTATATGTAAGGATTTCATTTTGGTTATGGTTTTCTGACAATACTGACCTTAGATTTATATGCACATGGATCATTGTATGTTTCACATTATTGTTTGATGTGCTTGGTATGGTATGGGATAGAGTCGTAGTTACTTGCTTCAACAAGATCCACATGATAACCTAGTGTCAACCATTGTTTTCCATATTATATATATGCATGTATGTTCATCTTTGTGATGACAGGTTTACAGGTACCAGGCTACGTCTTCCCTAAATTGGCAGCAGTGAGCATGCCCTATCACATTAATCTCAATGGTAAGAGAGGGGAGATAGTTTTCAGGTCTAGATCCTATCCTAAACCTGAATGTCCTAGTTAGTGGACAAGTATCTGTTTGGGCTACCTTACCGAATTCGTATAGTTGATAGGAATTCATATATCCCTTTCCTATTGCATGTTTGATTTTTGTATGTGTTTGATTTTAGGTGCTTGATGTGATTATGTGCGTGTTATATCATGTTATATATTTAATTGGATATTATTGCCATTAATTATTAAATATAGGGTAATTAATCAATTGAAAATTAAATTAAATACCTATGTTTAATAGAAAGGTTAATTAAAGTGCAATTAGTCAATATTAATATTTAATTGAAAATTAGAGTAAATATGCTTTTATACTTAATTAAATAATTAAATATTGAGTTGCATGGATAATTGTGCTTTAAATATTTAAGTTATTTAAATTAATATTTTATTAATTACATGTGCAAGATTTGGTTGAAAAAGTATTTTCAAAGTCAAGAGATCTCAACTTGATTTTAGGAGTCAAAGTTGAGTTGTGCAAGTAATTAGATATTTTAATTATTAATTGTTATTTTCTTTCAATTTTGGAGAGAGTCCTTTTAGGAGTTATCTAAATGTGTTGTCATTAGGGATTACTTTATTAGGGGAGTTGATCCTCATTAGGGGGATTCTTGTCTCATTTGAAAATAACAGGTTTTGGAGATTTTGGGAGCTTGGTGTGTGTTCTTGGCTTTGGAGAAATTGAGGAATCTTGTGGTTGCTTGTTGGATTGAGGAATTGTGTGAATTCGTGGTTTCAGATCTGTGGTTGATTTGTGCTTGGAGTTTTTCACGGTTTTTGCAATCTTCAAAAGGGATAATCTCAGTCTTCTTGCTCTGGATTTGAGGTAGGGTTTGTGATCCCTAAAATGGTTTCAATTTTACAATTCTGAGGTTTTCTGTGTTTGAATAGATGCATGTTAAATCATTGTGGTAAATAGGCGTTTAATTAAGTTCTTGTGATTTTGGGTATTTAGAAAAACCTTAAATCTGTTATTTCCATTATTTATTATAACTTAGCACAGCTCAGTTATGCTGTCCAAATTTTGTTGAAAAATTCCCTATAAATCTCTTAGAAAATGAAAAAATTAAACTACTTTATAGTTAGAACTATAGTAGAGAGAAAAATAAATATCCTCCTTGCAAATGCTCTATTGAAAAATTATTGTTTAAAAAAAAAAAAGCTCTCTATTAAAAAAAAATACAGAGTTAAAAATAATCGCACCAATTAATTGGAGATTGATAGAAAAGACAAAAAGATAAAAATATTTTCTAAATTTCCATTTTCAGAAATTAATTGAATTAAAGAAAATGCATGTTTTTTTTTAAAAAATAACTTTACTTGGAAATGGTTTTAAAAACTAATAAAAAAAAATTTAAAAAAAAATTATTAAAATGATTTTAGGTGGCGGGGGCCACCACACCCCCCACCACCATGGGCTGCGTAGAGCGCGCTTCCCACTACCCAAGCAGTGGGCCCACAGGGTCTGCGGACTCCCACTACCCAAGGTAATGGGGCCGCAGTACCACTGCAGAGGCAGTGGGAGCATAGGGAGTACCTGCAGTTTGGGGAGAAAGGAAGGGGTGGGGGCCACGGGGACCCCCCCCAAATATATGTGTTTTTTTTATATATGTTATTTTTAAGTTTAATTTAATTTAATTTAATTTAATTTAAATTTATTCTATTTAATTGAATTTTGATTAGTATGAATTTAATTTCATTAAATTTGTTTAATTTAAAATTAGTTAATTAAATTTCGTTTAAATCCTTAGATTAGTTTAGTTAACTTTAAATTAATTTAGTTATTTTTTAAATTGATTTAGGATCAAATTCAAAATCAATTTATTATTAATTTTTAAATTAGTTTAGAGTTAATGTTTAATTAGTTATGGGTAAATTTGTTTTAAATTAGTTTATTAGAGAAATGGGAATTTATATAAAAGGGAATTATTTTTCTAAAAAAGGGGAAATTAATTTTTATTGATTTATAAGCCAAGGGAGTTTTATTTTGTCACTATTATAAATTGATTATTGTTAATCATCAAATCCTACGAGTTAACTAATTATTGGAGATATTATTGAACGAATGATATTGATAATTAAAGTGCGCCTAGGAAGTTTTATAATTTTGTAATTATAACTGAAAATTGGTAATTATTTCTTAGATGTATTTATAAGTTGTTTTTATAAATAGATCTATAGGAAATGTTAACGTTTTACCAAATGTGGAATGTTGAATTATTTGTAGATAGTAATTTTAGTGAATGAATGAATTTGCATGATTAGGAATTATAAATTTGTTTATTCCTATGTTGACATTATATTTGATCTGATGCAATCTGAATATGATTTGATTATACTATGATGTGTTTTGGGTGAGTGTTTCTATGAATTGAATGATTCTTCTATGTAATCATGTTTCGGGTATCTGTTGGGTTAGATGACCTTAGGACTTAAATCCAGAGGTTTTGGGATTATACTTTCTGCATGGTGTTTTATGCAATATCACTTGTGTTTATATGATGATGTCATAGTCCTGATTTGCTAAGACCCAACCTGGTTCAGTTTTGATGTATTGTTTGGTCCTGTGAGGACACTGTGGATGTTTTGTGGTTATTGAGGACCTATGTGCACCTGAATGGACAGGCTACAATTTGATGTGTGAATTATCCTTTATGATACTCTTTTGTGAACCTAGGGTAGATTACCTAATTGTATAGTAGGAGGTGGCTTGCAATAAGTACCGGAGCCCACAAGTGGCTGTTAGGATTTGCTTATTGCAAGTAGTGGTAACAAGTGATAACATAATTAATTTATTTAGGCTGACCTAGTATTAAACTAATAAGATTAATGCCTCACCCATTCTTGAGTGCTAATATAGGCTAAGATGGAGGATGAGATGATGCTTGCACCCTTTCGAGGTGCGGGTTTGGGCATCATTAGTGATCTTGTCTGTATGAAAGGTCATTGATGTCATGTATAGTCACTTGGGTGCAAGAATTCATTAATGAATTACTAGGACAAAAATCAAGGATGCGACGTACATGATGACACCTTCCTATATACAACTTAGGTTATCCTATGTGTGTTAGTACCTCTGGTGATGTTTAGTGTTCCTTGTTTTGGATTAGAGTGCTTCTAGGATCTTCCTATGCATGGGGTATGAGGCCATGTATATCTTGTTTATTTTTCTTGTTGTATACCTCTGTGTGATGGGCCTGTTACTATCTCCTCAGCATGGTGGGAGTGGACCTTTGGTTCCACACGGTCGGGGGGTAGTGATTCTTATTACCATTGAGATTCTCACAGATTCTTCGTCATGCTTGGATGTTCCTTATTTCAGTTTCATCTTCCTAGTCTTTTGGAGACTTGATCAATTACTTGAGTTGTGTATTTGTACCATATGTATATATTGGTTATCATCCTTGGAGGATGCATTGTATTGTTTATTATGTATTATTACATACCCTACAACTTGTGCAATGGATGTTGATTAGGTAGTGTAACACCCCAAAATTGGCACCTAACAACCTAATCAATTTTGGTGCATTTTCTTATCTTCGAAGTCCTATTGTTCTAGGCAAATTCTTCTCCTAATTGACTTTAATTGACTGAGTTTCAAATGCAGAAAACCCAAATTTGCATAAATTTGACATTACAATTTAATTCCTAAATCTAAAATGATTATTAGCTAAAA
>MU223419.1:97726-152407 GCA_018584345.1 Thuja plicata | reverse complement strand
TGGCTGCTCTTCACACACCTCCACTTTAAAATCCTCCGTATTAGAGAAGGTCAGGTTGTTGGCTCTCGTTCTGAGGGTAAATTGCAGCAATCACTCCTAATTAGGAGGCAACAGGTCGCTTCAATCATGCTCGCAGAGTAAACAATCCATGTTTGTTTTTGTGAGTTTCTTGATTGTGTAATGACTATGTTGGGTTTTATGTTGGATAGAGAGGTCCACATTCAGCATTAAACAGGTAGTATACCTTATGGTATCAGATGTATATGTAATCTTTATTATTGAGATGTATGTTATTGGTTTCAGATTATGTAACCTTTATGTCAGCTCTTTATTATTGTAATCATAGATTAGTTTGTTTAAGTAATTCTATGTCAAGGAACCCTCGAGAGGTGTCAATCATGTATGAGTTGTATTTCATGTTTTTCATGTACTTCATTGTGTTGCTTCCGCATTGTTATTAATATTGTTTGTAAACATTTAAAAAAAAAATTATTCTGTGAACTTAGTGTCATGTTTAGGTTAAGTTCTCTTGGGTTCCCTGGCGGGGCAGTACACTTGGTATCAGAGCACACATTTCTACACTGGGAGCTCTGGGAAATAATTGTGTGCCCTTAGTTGTTTAGTAGTGCATGTTAGCACTCGTCTCCTTGTGTCTTTAGATTCATTGTTCATGATCTCGTATTCTTGTGTGTGGTTCTTTCCACTTGATTTAGGAGTGATGTTTAGTCCTTGTTGCTATAGGTGGATACCTAGTGAGGCTTGATTTGTGCTAGGACATGTGATTGAAACTCTAGGGTCTCTAGTCTTATTGATGCTCGTGAAGTTCGTAATCATCTATAGGAGTGTTTTGATAGTGAGAAAATGGCTTACTTCTTTCGGTCTTGTGTGTTGGTATGTATGAAGACTTGGTGATTGTCATTTGATTGCCTCATCTGTTATATCATGATAGTTGTTATATTTTTTATATGATATGTTGTGGTGATGGAGTCCTAGTTTGAAGAACTCCATGTTGCGTGATTTCCTTCCCTTGAATGATGTGTGGTTCTTGAGTGACCTATTTCTTAGTCTCTTGAGTGTGATTTTATTGATCATGTATGATTAGACTTGCATGTTGTATTGAATAGACTTTTTTTGAATTATATGAAGTGCAATGTGTGAGTGTTGTAATCAGCTCTAATGGAATATGATTTATTATGAAAATTATAAAGTAAATTCTTGTTTGTTCAATACATTGTGCATGAATTTGATGTATATATCATTCATTAGGAGTGCATTAATGAATTTAGAATTGTACTTATTATTATAGATCAAATTGGGTAAAGGACCTAAGTCCCCAAGTAAAATGTGCATTGCATCCTTAGTAGAATTATTGTAACTCTTCGCCTATTTGTAGAAGTTTGCAAATGATTGATTAGATATTAATGCTAGTAATAAAGTAGAATGCATAATTACATGAAGTTGCATAAAGAGGATATTAGAATTTAACATATTGTTTGTCTTGAGTGATGGTGTGCATACTCTAACATATCTAGCATGAAAGATCTTGGATGTCGTGAAGTGACTACTTCCTTGAGAGTGTGGCTACTCCTAGTCACCTTGTTATGTGAAATGTTTTCTTATATTGGTTATTAATTTTGGTTGATTGATATCTTTTTGTGTAGTATTTGGTCAACACTAATTTCTTTTGAATTTTCTTATAACTGGATTAGTCACCCAAATCTCTTTCATTGTCTAGTTTGTGGCATTAGTCACAATTGATTTATTTTTGAAATGGTACCCTTTTTATGAGTTAATGTTGAACTTTGGAAGTTCTCCCACTTGGGTTTTTTTCTTTGAGTTGTATGGTGGCTATTCTGAATGTTTGTTGATGTTGACCATGTTTTGTGATAAGTATTGTTTCTATCATGTTCTTTATGGACCTCTGATAGTATGTATAAGGGAGGACATCGCAGAGATTGCACTATAGTTGTAGGTGAAATGAAATGCATTATGTAATTCATGTGTTTATGTGAGTGTTGCATTAGGTAAGGTTGCATGAGATGTTTAAATTTCTATTCAATATGAACATGGATATATGTGTCTTCCATATTAAGCTTTAGTATGTATGTATTTGATGATTTTTGAAAGCATTAAAGATATAAATTTATTTAAGAAATGTTAGATGACGAGCAAATGTTTAAGGTGATTTTTGGTTTATGCTTAAATTTGAGTTACTTTACTCTTTGTGGTTTGTTATGCTTATCTTAAAATATAGTTAAGTTGACTTACATTAGTTCTTCTTGAATGTAAATGAGTGATTGTTGTGATGGTATATTATTTTGGTGTTTATGAAGTGGGTGAATCTTCTTGTTTGATCCTTATTAATAAGGGGGTGTAGCACTATAGTGTGAATCCTTTTGATTCTTTACTAGATTAGTTATCGGCTTCCACGAGTAAACCTATTTTTAGGGGGAGGAGGATGTAATACCTACCCCTTTGTCTATCTTCCTGTGTCAGTTTCTCATCTCTTTTAGACCATAGTACATATGTGTTAACTCTTTCGGGTGATTTTAGGGATATTCGTGCATTACCTTTCAGTATATTATTGATCCATTATTATCATGATTGTATCTTTTGTGTATATATGACTTAAGTTTATTTAATGATGATTATGTATATGTTAGGATTTCATTTTGGTTATGGTTTTCTAACAATACTGACCTTAGATTTATATGCACATGGATCATTGTATGTTTTGCGTTACCATTTGATGTGCTTGGTATGGTATGGGACAGACTCATAGTTACTTGCTTTAGCGAGATCCACACGATAACCTAGTCTCAACCATTGTTTTCCATATTATATATATGCATATATGTTCATCTTTGTGATGACAAGTTTGTAGGTACTGGGCTATGTCTTCCCTGAATTGGCAGGAGTGAGCGTGCCCTATCGCATTAATCTCAATGGTAAGAGAGGGGAGATAGTTTTCAGGTCCAGATCCTATCCTAAACTTTATTGTCCTAGTTAGTGGACAAGTATCTATTTGGGATACCTTACCAAATTTGTATAGTTGATAGGAATTTGTGTATCCCTTTCCTAGTGCATGTTTGATTTTTGCATGTGTTTGATTTCAGGTGCTTGATGTGATTATGTGGGTGTTATATCATGTTATATATTTAATTGGATATTATTGCCATTAATTATTAAATATAGGGTATTTAATTAATTAAAAATTAAATTAAATACCTATGTTTAATAGAAAGGATAATTAAAGTGCAATTAGTGAATATTAATATTTAATTGATACATTCGTGGCTTACATTTCTAGATTGTTTCACATTTCTTTAGCAAGGTTAGAGAATGGCGAAGAATTTAGATGTTGCTATTTTGTGCGATTCTTGTCACAAGAAACACAGGGGGATCATGCCAAAGAATCACCGCATTTGGATACTACCAAGTGTTGAGGAAATTGTGCTTCTGATTCCAGTGGTGGACTCAACTCTTGATACCATGTTTATCATCCATTCTCCCACAATTAGGCGGGCTATCAAACAAGTTATTGGGGAAGAACATTTGGGCACCACTACAATACAATTCTTCTATCCTTCAAATTTAGTGTTCATTTTCCTCTCTAATGCCATGGACATCATGCAGTCTCCACTCCTCCTTCAGTCTCTAGCAACCAAGGTAATTCGGCCAGTGTTTATTGCGGATAACAAGCTTAATGTGGCTATGCAATATTATGATCTTTGGTGTGGAATGGCATTAGTGGGAGGACTTTTTTCGCATGCCAGTTGCTTCAAAAGCATGAAGTCTTAGTGACTTTTGAGGCAATGAAAAAATTAGTGGACAAGCGGAGCTCATCATACATGAAAAATGTGCTTCAAGTTACTGCACAGGCACTCGGATATCAGTTGGAGGAAAGAGTGAGAAAAATGGGATTTGCATTATTGGACTTACTTAGGTTTTCAAATAGCCCTCAAATTTAGGGATTACAAATGGCACCTTCGCAATTGGGGCTGAATGATATGGAAGCCGAGTGGAGTGGTTGGCGGCCCCCAAGCTCTTCTCAGTTGAAGTCTTTCGAATGTGCGGGTTCAGGTAGACAAGAGGCCGAGTGTGTAGGATGGGACTTGGCGGTGGCATCTACAAGTGTTCATGATGGGGCCATGACTATGCTACTTCTCAGGCATCCCCGAGACCAGGATGATATTGCTGTGGTGCGGTATGAAAATAGAACAGTGGTCAACACAATGGTGCGTAGTGGGTTTCAAGATGAGGACGTCGTGGAGGAGTGAAAAGTGGACTGATTTGAATCCATTTTCAAATTTTAATATTTTGATATTTTGATGCCCCTTTAATTTAATGTGTTTCAGTTAGGGGGTTGGGGGAGGTAGTTTATACTCCTTATTGTATGAATGATGTGATATCAATCTCTATCGATAGTGAATATTTTCAAACTATTGTATATATTAAAGCGATGATGCTGGGTTTTCTTCCTGATTCTTTCCTAGTGAGCTTTTTGAATAAGTTTTTATTAATATATTATAGTGGCTCACCCACTTTTGCTTTAAAAAAAATATATTTAATTGAAAATTAGAGTAAATATGCTTTTATACTTAATTAAATAATTAAATATTGAGTTGCATGGATAATTCTGCTTTAAATATTTAAGTTATTTAAATTAATATTTTATTAATTACATGTGCAAGATTTGGTTGAAAAAGTATTTTCAAACTCAAGAGATCTCAACTTGATTTTAGGAGTCAAAGTTGAGTTGTGCAAGTAATTAGATATTTTAATTATTAATTGTTATTTTCTTTCAATTTTGGAGAGAGTCCTTTTAGGAGTTATCTGAATGTGTTGTCATTAGGGATTACTTGATTATGGGAAGTTGATCCTCATTAGGGGGATTCTTCTCTCATTTGAAAATAATAGGTTTTGGAGATTTTGGGAGCTTGGTGTGTGTGCTTGGCTTTGGAGAAATTGAGGAATCTTGTGGTTGCTTGTTGGATTGAGGAATTGGTGAATTTGTGGTTTCAGATCTGTGGTTGATTTGTGCTTGGAGGTTTTCAGGGTTTTTGCAATCTTCAAAAGGGCTAATCTCAGTCTTCTTGCTCTGGATTTGAGGCAGGGTTTGTGATCCCTAAAATGGTTTCAATTTTGCAATTCTGAGGTTTCCTGTGTTTGAATAGATGCATGTTAAATCATTGTGGTAAATAGGTGTTTAATTAAGTTCTTGTGATTTTGGGTATTTAGAAAAACCTTAGAGCTGTTATTTCCATTATTTATTATAACTTGGCACAACTCAGTTATGTTGTCCAAATTTCGTTGAAAAATTCCCTATAAATCTCTTAGAAAATGAAAAAATTAAACTACTCTATAGTTAGAACTATAGTAGAGAGAAAAATAAATACCCTCCTTGCAAATGCTCTATTGAAAAATTATTGTTAAAAAAAAATAAGTTCTCTGTTAAAAAAATACAGAGTTAAAAATAATTGCACCAGTCAATTGGAGATTGATAGAAAAGACAAAAAGATAAAAATCTTTTCTAAATTTCCGTTTTTGGAAATTAATTGAATTAAAGAAAATGCATGTTTTTTTGAAAAAATAACTTGACTTGGAAATGGTTTTAAAAACTAAAAAGTTAAAAAGTTAAAAAAAAATTATTAAAATGATTTTAGGTGGCAGGGGCCACCACACCCCCCACCACCGTGGGTTGCGCAGAGCGTGGTTCCAACTGCCCAAGCGGTGGGCCCGCAGGGTCTGCGGACTCCCATTGCCCAAGGCAATGGGGCTACAGTACCACTGCAGTACCCACTGCAGAGGCGGTGGGACCGCAGGGAGTACCCGCGCTTTGGGGAGAAAGGAAGCGGTGGGGGCCACGGGGACCCCCCCAAATATATGTGGGTTTTTTTTTTTATATATGTTTTTTTTAAGTTTAATTTAATTAAATTTTATTTAATTTAAATTTATTCTATTTAATTGAATTTTGATTAGTATGAACTTAAATTAATTAAATTTGTTTAATTTAAAATTAGTTAATTAAATTTCGTTTAAATCCTTAGATTAGTTTAGTTAACTTTAAATTAATTTAGTTAATTTTTAAATTGATTTAGGATGAAATTCAAAATCAATTTATTATTAATTTTTAAATTAGTTTAGAGTTAATGTTTAATTAGTTATGGGTAAATTTGTTTTGAATTAGTTTATTGGAGAAATGGGAATTTATATAAAAGGGAATTATTTTTCTGAAAAAGGGGAAATTAATTTTTATTGATGTATAAGCCAAGGGAGTTTTATTTTGTCACTGTTATAAATTGATTATTGTTAATCATCAAATCCTATGAGTTAACTAATTATTAGAGATAGTATTGGACGAATGGTATTGATGATTAAAGTGCACCTAGGAAGTTTTATAATTTTGTAATTATAACTGAAAATTGGTAATTATTTCTTAGATGTATTTATAAGTTGTTTTTATAAATAGATCTATAGGAAATGTTAACATTTTACCAAATGTGGAATGTTGAATTATTTCTAGATAGTAATTTTAGAGAATGAATGAATTTCCATGATTAGGAATTATAAATTTGTTTATTCCTACGTTGACATTATATTTGATCTTATGCAATCTGAATATGATTTGATTATACTATGATGTGTTTTGGGTGCGTGTTTCTATGAATTGAATGATTCTTCTATGTAATCATGTTTTAGGTATCTGTTGGGTTAGATGACCTTAGGACTTAAATCCAGAGGTTTTGGGATTATACTTTCTGCATGGTGTTTTATGCAATGTCGTTTGTGTTTATATAATGATGTCATAGTCCTGATTTTCTAAGACCCAACCTGGTTCAGTTTTGATGTATTGTTTGGTCCTGTGAGGACACTGTGGATGTTTTGTGGTTATTGAGGACCTATGTGCACCTGAATGGACAGGCTATGGTTTGATTTGTGATTTATCGTTTATGATACTCTTTTGTGAACCTAGGGTAGGTTACCTAATTGTATAGTAGGAGGTGGCTTGCAATAAGTACCAGAGCCCACAAGTGGTTGTCAGGATTTGCTTATTGTAAATAGTGGTAACAAGTGATAATATAATTAATCTATCTAGGCTGACATAGTATTAAACTAATAATATTAATGCCTTACCCATGCTTGAGAACTAATATAGGCTAAGATGGAGGATGAGATGATGCTTGCCCCCTTTTGAGGTGCGAGTTTGGGCATCATTAGTGATCTTGTCTGTATGAAAGGTCATTGATGTCGTGTATAGTCACTTGGGTGCCAGAATTCATTAAGGGATTACTAGGACAAAACTCAAGGATGCGACGTACATGATGACACCTTCCTATATACAGCTTAGGTTATCCTACGTGTGTCAATACCTCTGGTGATTTTTAGTGTTCCTTGTTTTGGATTAGATAGCTTCTAGGATCTTCCTATGCATGGAGTATGAGGCCATGTATATCTTGTTTGTTTCTCTTGTTGTATACCCCTATGTGATGGGCCTGTTACTATCTCCTCAACATGGTGGGAGTGGACCTTTGGTTCCACACGGTCAGGTGGTAGTGATTCTTATTACCATTGAGATTCTGACAAATTCTTCATCATGCTTGGATGTTCCTTATTGTAGTTTCATCTTCCTAGTCTTTTGGAGACTTGATCAGTTACTTGAGTTGTGTATTTGTACCATATGTATATATTGGTTATCATCCTTGGAGGATGCATTGTATTGTTTATTATGTATTATTACATAACCTGCGACTTGTGCAGTGGGTGTTGATTAGGTAGTATACCTTATGGTATTAGATGTATATGTAATCTTTATTATTGAGATGTATGTTATTGGTTTCAGATTATGTAACCTTTATTTCAGTTCTTTATTATTGTAATCATAGATTAGTTTGTTTAAGTAATTCTATGTCAAGGAACCCTCGATAGGTGTCAATCATGTATGAGTTGTATTTAATGTTTGTCATGTACTTCATTGTGTTGCTTCTGCATTGTTATTAATATTGTTTGTAAACATTTTTAAAAAAAAATTTATTTCATGAACTTAATTAGTGTCATGTTTAGGTTAAGCTCTCTTGGGTTCCCTAGAGGGGCATTATAGTTCCTGCATCTCAAATCCCTAAAAAGATTTGTATGTGTTGTGTCTCCTCATAAGCAACATTTCATAGGTCTCATCATACATGATATCTTACATTCTTGTTCCTAGCAACCTATTTGGCTGAGAGTCGAGTCCATGCAAAGGAACCATGTCACTTGTGTTTTCTAGCACATGGTGCATAACTCCTTTTGCAAAATCAAACTAGGGTGTTCTCTCCAACATTAACAGGATATAAATCCCATTGTCATCATGTACTTAGGATTGTATTTTAGCTAGGTCATTTTGCACTTTGCATTTTGGTCTTGGAAAGGCTTTTATTTATTCCCCCTATCCAGCTACCTATGTGATTCTATTAGATTTATTTGATACAAACAAAAAGAGTGTCTTCATATGTCCCATTTTTCATTCATTCATTAGGTTAATTTACTATTCACTAAGTCCATTCATTAATCGTTACTCATTATAGTTTCATTGTTACTTCATTCATTACTCATTAATCATTATAGTTACATATAGTTCAATTCATTAATTATCCATTACATTCATTATTATAGCTGCATTGTTAATCCATTAAAATTATTCATTTTAGTTCATTCATTTTAAAGTCTATTCATTACACATTTACACATTATTCATTTATCTACCATAACATTGCATCATTACACATAATATACATCCATCTATAAGCATTTCATATATATCATATGCATCTCATCCCTACATCACAAATAGGTTAGCATAATCATATAAACTCATCTCATCTTGCATGTCAGTCATAAACATTATATAGACATAAAATCATATCACATCATATCGATCCTACATAGCATCACATCATGTCATAATATAAAATAGATCATTGTCAATAAAAGTCCATGTATATAAAGTCCATCATATGTCAGTATCTCAAAATGTCATACAAAATTATGTATCAAAAATAGCATAGGCTTGTTTCTCATTAATATCATACTTAATTTCAGCAGCCTCTAGTGATTTGTTGAAAAAGGCAATAGGTTATTAAAATCCTTCTTCATTCTTCTGCAATAAAACAAAGGTAATGGTGTGGCATGATGCAAAAGAAAATATGTTCATTGGCTTTGAATAATTGGTAGTTATTAAAATAGAGGCATCCTTAATAGCATGCTTGATGTCTTGGAAAGCCTGAGTGGCTTTTCCATTCCATTCCATCTTTGCATATTTCTTAAACATATTGGAAATAGGTCTACTTTTTTCAGCAAAGTTTGTAAAAAAACGTCTCAAAAAGTCTACTTGACCAAAGAAAAATTGTATACCCTTTACATTTTTTTGAAGTGGCACTTTATCTATAGCAGCTACTCTTTCTGGATCAATTATAATGCCTTCTTTTGAAACAATGTGCCCTAATAACTTACCTTCAGTCACCCAAAAGTACATTTCTTAGGATTCAAAGAAATCCCAAATCCTAGAGCTCTTTAAAAAAAAATCTCCAAATGTTCACAATGTTTCTCTTCCCTTTTAGAATAATTCATGAGATCATCTTGATACACCTCAAGAAATTTTTGCAAGAAATATGAGAAAGCGACATCGATAGTCCTCTAAAATGTGGCCCCAACATTTATCAAGCCAAAAGGCATTCTGACATAAACATATGTTCCCCAAGGTGTAGTGAAAGCAATTTAAATTGTTGTAACTCTTTAACCATTATCTTATTATACCCAGAGAATCTATTCATCATGGACATCAACTCATAGCCAGTAACTCTCTGCAGCATGTTTTTCATATTATGGAGAGCATAATTATCTTTTAGGGAAGATATATTTAAATTTCTAAAATCCACACATAACCTTATATCTAGTCCATTCTTTTTCCTGACAAATATAAGTTGGAAACCCAATAAAATGTCTAATGGGTTTAATTATCCCTAAATCCTTCAACTTCTTTAGTTCTTTCTCCATTTTGGGCCTCAATGTGGGATTTATAGGTCTTTTCTTTTGTCTAAAAGGCTTGGCATCTTCTTTCATAGGGATCTCATGTTGGAACAAATCCTCATTGTATGATTTGAGATCATCATATGTCCATGCAAAAACCTTCTTATACTTCCTCAAGAGATTGATCAAATCCTCTTTTATTTTGGGTGACATTTTCTTTCCATTAGATAAGTTTTTAGGAACCTCAACTGTTCCTACATTCACCTCCTCCAAATCCTCAGGTTTATTTACACTTTTAACAGAGTATGGCTTATCTTTGTTTTCAAAATATCTCTCAAGCACAACTAATCCTTTGGTACTTTTTTTTTTAATTTAAATGTAGAACTTCCTTACCTAAGATAGTATCCTTTCCATCCATGGTCTCTACATATCCACTAGAATCTATTTCCTTATCTCCAAATTATATCTCACACTGAAATAATCTTAAGATATCTACATTATCTGGTATTGAAGGCCTAGATTGAACCTCTATTTTAGACATTCCAGAAAATGTAACATCTTTTAGCCTCAAAGTAATTTTAGGTAACAATTCTTCCATTTTGTTTTAACTTCTATCCATCCAATCAATACCAAATTCATCAAAATTTTCTAGTTCATCCCAGACAGCATTTCGGTATTGTTTCAATCTATGATTTTTTGAAGCATACTTGGATTTTATTTGGGACACTACCAATTTAGATTCTCCAATAACTATGACACATTTAATTCCATGTCTCAAAGCCAATCTCAACCCTATTAGCAGAGCTTCATACTCTGCAACATTATTAATACATGCAAATAATAGTGTGAATGAGAATTTGAATGTTTTACCTATGGGAGCTATTAATAACACTCCAACACTAGCTCCCTCCCTAGAACTAGTACCATCAAAATACATAACCCCTAACATATTTTTTTATGATAAATTAGTTTCATCATTAGATAATAGTGTAGGTTGTAACTTTCCTTATATCTTCTTTTCCTGCACTTGTAAAGATCCCATCTCATTGTCTAGGAAATAGTTCATATTGTCATCTTCTTCTTCCTCAATCATGTGAGGAGTTCTAGTTTCTATGGATACTTTAATGTTCTCACCAGAAATATTAAATGTAGCTTAAGATAGATCACATTGGATACTTCCTTACATTGAAACACTCCATTTTCTTGATAATAGCATTCCATATTGAGGGGGAATATCCACAACTAGTACGCTCATTATTTGTACTTTGTTAGGGTATGTAGCCAACTTATAAGGTAAGGCCTTAATAGTGCCAATAACATGTACTTCTCTAGAATCCATGGCCTGACACCTCTCATGTGGTGTATCCACCTTTAATTCTAGTGATTTCATCACCTCAATAGGCATGACAGTATTAGATGCTCCAGATTCAATCATACAATTCTTTAACATCTTTCTGATATAAGAAAAGTTAGGAAAAAAGGATCTATAGTTCCTAATGTAGTACTAACAAGATTTGTATCCAGATATATTTGAGGAATCTTTGAAACAAGCTCATTAGAATCCTTTGTTTTATTTACAGGGTTGTCTTGTGGATCTAACATTTTCTTATTTTCCTCTGGTCCAAGAAATTTTGTTGAACTAACACCTTTTACCCATTTAAAGCCATTTCCTTATGTTCACCTATTCTCATCATTTCCAGTAAAGGAACCTTGATAGTAATTTGGGATAGGAGTTTCCCCATATCAACAAGGGTATATTTAATATCTGATATGTCTTGCTTTTCATTTACACCATCTTCATCCTCCACTTGAGAAGCAAATTTAGGTTCATCCTTATTTTGTTGTTTATTTTCCCTTTGATGAGGAGGTACAAGATTTTGAGAAGAGTACGAGGGAAAGTACCCTTAGCCTGCTTTTCTTTTTCTCATGGCTGTTTTGTATCAATTTTAGTTTCTTTAACAAAAATACTTACAGGTTTTCTATTTTCATTCCTTACTATTATGTTTCTTAAATTAAAATTACACCTTTCTTGAGAAACCATATTTGTTGTAATCTGAGCAATTTCCTCATCAGAGGGTCACCTATAAATAGGGATTTCATCACCCTTCTTGTATTGAACCTCATATCTTCAATTTCCCATTCTTGTATATCAGAACCATCTTGTTGATAATATGTTTCTTTTCTATTCAATGAGCCAGATGCAAAAGTCCTTTTGGTTTTATCATTAGAAACCATTTCATCCCAAAAATGTGAAGAAGCCATGGCACAACCATTATCATCATATAATTCTTCCTCATCATCCTCCTGATCTTCACTTGCATATATTCTTGTAGCAATGACATAATAATCAGGATTGTGAGGAGATTGGGAAGCCATGCACCATGAATTATCATTGCACATATTAACAATGGTCTTGTATAAAGGGCGAAGGAGTTTTTCATCAGACTTGTCTTTCTGGTGTGGGAGAATAGGCTTCCCATCTTTCCATTTGGTAGTTTAAGGGTAATTACGCATCCTAGGCAGTCTATTGAAATTACCATAGGATGCCTTGTCATTATCTGAAGCCCTATTGTTCTTATTCTCTCCAGGATTTAAATCCTTCAGAGCATTTAGAATTTATTTTAGACTATCATCTTCTTTTGGTTTAGTACTTTAAGGTTTGTCTGCTTCTTTTTATTAAACCTTGTTGGCATCCAATATTCCCTTATACCTACTTTCCCTCATACTCTTCTATTTGTTTCAATGTTCACTGCTATCTTATATGCTTCCCTAGTATTCCTATGGTTATTGTCTCTTAGGAGATAACCCATCTTTGCATCAAAAGCTTTCAAATAATTTGTGAGACATACCTTATTGTCTAATCTCATCACTTGAAACAACTTGTGTATTTCTCTTTGTAATCTGATGTTGAATTCAACCACCTCTTCATTTGAGTTCTTCTTAATGTTATTTAACTCATTAAACTTAAAGCCTTCATTTGTCATATCACCATATTGATCCTTGAAATAGTCCTTTACTTCATCCATGGATCCTATAAAACCATGGGGTAGTCCTCTAAACCAATCCCTACCATCCTTAGTTAATTATTGAACAAATAATTTCATCATCATGTCCAATTTCATAGTCATCCATCATATCTATAAACTTCTTCAAGTGTTCTTCACATGTTATAACATTGTTACCAACAAAATTTGGAAGTTTGTACCTAATTTCTTTTTGAATTTCATTAGGATAACCTAGAATAACAAGGAAAATAAATTTCTTATACCTTTCTGCATAGACAAGTGTCTTTTGGGTTGAATTGGTACCTTTGGAAGTTGAGGATGCAACATTTTATGTGGTAGCATTCCCAAGACCAATTGGTGGTGGCATATTTGTTCCTGAATTTAGAGGCACTTCAACATTTGTAATAGGTGCCAAGGAAGGAGTAATAATAGGAGGAGGAATAGATGTTTTCCTAAAAAATTCAATCTTCTTTTTCATTTCCAGACCAAAAGCTTCTAATTCTTCTTTCTCCAATTCTTTGGCTATAATCTCCTTCTCCTTCTTGGCTCTTTCCAGATCAGTATCCAACTTGTTCATTTTGTCCATTGGACTCCCTTTACTTACATGCTCATTTATTTTAATTTCTACAACCTTATTCTTACCCTTTTCCTTAGGATTTTGTGTATTATACAACTGTTGGACAATTGGCTCGTGTTCAATCTTTGCAGGTGTAGCAGTAGAATTGATTGCCTCTAAATCTAGCAAATGCCTATTCAACTGTTCAAATTTGATCTGGGCTTGTCTAATCTTATCTTCCTTTTCTTTATCTCTTCGTTGTCTTATGGAAATTTTCTCATGGATTCTCCTTTCTAATTCATTCACTTCTTCAAAAATTTCCTCATAATCTTGGAGAGTTGCTTCAGATTCAGAAGTTTCTTCACAAATGGTTCTTTCTCGTCTGTGATTATGGCCATGACACCTATCTGATGAGGGTGATATCAGATCACTAGTGGAAATTCTATCCTCTTCACCTCTTCTTTTACTTCTAGACCTTCCTTCATTTCCTTGATGTTTACTATGGACTATCTTCTTGGTATACCTTGGTCCATCCTCACCTCTCTCACTTTTAGAATAATAATCACCATATACGCCCAATCCAAAATGTGCACTCTCTTCAATTTCTAATGCATCTCTTCCATGATTGGGTGGGATGGGATTCTCTACCCTAGTGTTCCTCTTTTTCCTCCAAGCTTGAGGAGTATTCCTATTAGCACTTTCATTCATTGACTGACCAACTCTAGAAGTAAATGGAATCTCACCTTCCAATATTATCCTCAGGACGATTCTTCATCCTAGATCTAGTATTCTTATAACTCATATTTAGATATTGTGTATAAAATGATTTATTGCCCAGTACTAATGAAGAGATTTCTTTGACTCACCACCCAATACTTAGTTGGGAAAATATACACTAAATTTGAACAATATGAATTATGCTACAAAGGACTTCACGGGATAGAAGATAAAAACCAAGAGCTTCAAGCAAATCCCAACAAATATTCAGTGGTAACACAAATCCTTGGGATGAACAAATATAACTTTGTATTATCAATTTTCAACCGAGTGGTTAAGATAAGTAAGTGGGCCAGGATTCTATCTCCACTTGAAAAACCTTGAATACTTATTGAAAATTAATTTCACTCCCTAGCATAGTCGCCATTTTGTTGGTGATTTTTTATACTACAATGAGTGAACAACAACCTTTTTCTTTTTCTAATTTTTTTTTAAACAAAATCCAACTGCAGCTATTGTTCCATGTAAGAAAAGGACCAACTAACAAGCACTCATACCATCCTTCTACACTTCAGGTTATACTATACCAAAGGAGGATACCCTTTAATACCTTAAAATAGTTTATGTGGTATTAATCAAGCAGGAATCTTACAATAACTCAACATAACTAGGAGATACTAGATAACTGGCTAATTACCAATTGAACATCAACCAGGAAATGGAGAATGAGATAGATACAACATAAAAAAATTGTATAAATTTAGGACATAATGGATTTTATGTTTGTGTTTGTAGAAACATAGCCAATATATAACTAGACATGAAACAATATGGAACTTATCAGTATTTGATCATCTACATAAACACAAATAAACTCTATGCTAATAAATTAGAAAATTAATAACTCATAAGACATAACACTATAGGAGAGATTGGAATCTGGATCTTTGTATTAAGTTTAAAGAATCATACTTCTGTAAAGAAGATGTAATCAAAGATAACCTCTTCAATAATGTGCAAGAGACCTTCCAACTTTATTTCTAATCTTGAAACCTATCTAGTATAATTCTTCTTTATTGCCTTGACTGAAAAATTTACCAAATGCTTACAATACTCAATTTTCCTGCCCTTTCCAATGATATTGGGAATCCTTTTATAGAAGAGGATTGCAAAAAGCTACAGATCAATTGGATAAAGGATAAAATAAATGACTCATACAAAAAGGAAAAAACACAAGTGAAACAATAACCACTTTGTTACAAGATTTTTCAAATACTTTGTATTCTGACTGCTTGCTTGCTTGTAACTGCTTCAATATTGTTCGTAACTTGATAGGTGGGATTTTTTTCCTTGGCTCTCTGATGTAGTGAAATTTGAATCCTCTTGTCTTGTCCAAAATGAAGGGAAGATCACCCATCTGTTATTCATCATACAACATCATTTTCTTCATGGTTGGCTGCGTTGTATTTGTCCTTCCAAGAGGTAAACACCTCATCACTTGGCGAAGGGAAATTGATGACCTCATCTTTATTTTTGTTCAATTCATTCCCAACTTGATTTCATTTTCTCAATTTATTGTTTCCAAAACCCAAAGTATGATTTGGGCTTTTCAATAGTTTCAAAGGTTTGAACAAACAAAAGTGTATTCTCTTGATTGATGATGTTTTTTATTCATTGTTGATAATTCTTCACCCATTTAGTTAATCCTCTAGCATTCTCTTTTTATCATGTCATTCTTCCTCAATAAATTTGGGAATATCTCATAACAAGTTTGGGAATATTCCTTCTTTAACGTCTCTTCCTTCTTAAGGATGATACTTCTCCTTATATCCAAATCCATTAGAAATTTGAGGCACTTATAAGTGGCAGTCAACACAATGTCCACATTATCTTCCTTCTTTGATAAGGAATAAAAGGATTTTAATTCTTCCTTCATTCCTTTCCACCTTTGCATGATCTGATCCCATTTTTCTTTGTCTTCATTGAAAGAATTTAGTATAGTCATAATTTCTTACCATGCTGGTAAATGGAGGTGGGGTCTAGATCATCCCATTTTTTACGTATCCCTTCTAATCTAGTCCTCTCTACAACTAATTTATCCTTTTCAAAATTTAGATCTTCCTTTGTAGTAGGACTAAATGGCATGGGGGAAGGAGGAAATTCTATAGTTGGGATGGAAGAAAAGGGCTGATGTGGGTCCTACGTTATCACCCTTTGAGGAGAATTTTTAGCTGACTGTTGTCCCTCTAATCTGGCAATTCTTTTGTCCTTCTCCAAGGATTTCAATATTTCATCATTGTAAGCCTTCAAGACTATTTCTCTCATAGTTATCATGCTTTGAATTTATTCCTCTTCCTTATCTACTACTTTTAAACTAATTTTATGCCTGTTGCATCTACACCAGTAGTTTCTGCAACTCTTCTTACTAGCAGACTGCCTGCATTCTTAACCTGAGTGTATTCATTAGTCTTTTTATGTTCCCTCCTCTTCAATAACCACATTACTAATGTTGCATGGTCTTCACTAACCTTAACCCCTTTAGATGCTTTTTGAGATTCTACTTCAGTGGTATGCATAGGTTTTGTCTCTTTTCTGATAGCATCAAATACTATGGCATCAACTATGTCCCACTTAGGTAGGATAAGTACTCCCTCTTTCATGACTAGCTCTCTGACTTATTTATTCAGGAGTAATTTTGTCAAACTTGGCTATCATCTCCCATTTTGCTCATTCTCAATCTCATCCTTGTTCTTATCATGATGGTCTTTTTGCATTTGTTGACATTTTTCTTTGAATTCATTAATGTGAATTCTCTATAGAAACTGAACAAATGCCCTAGCCTTTATAAATTTATCATCTGACAAAAACTCATCACTAGCTTGTTTTGTGATTGGATCCATCTCTTTACCAACAAAATTAGCAATTGTCAAATCCATCTCGGTATGTTTAGGAGCCTCTAGCATCCCTTCCTTCATCTCTTGAGATGTTATAAAAATATACCCTGCATCTCCCATCTGTAGTAATTTTTCTGTACCAACTTTCTCATCCATATGTAATGGGGATTGGAAGGGGGAATATAATTTTTCCAATTGTTGTCCCTCTGCTTTTGTTATTTGCTTCTTTGGGACTGGAACTAGTTCAAATTCTATATTCATGGCCCTCTTCCCTTTTGAGGTATAAACCTCTTTATCATGTATTTTTGTTTGAGACTGGACCCTATAGGTTGTTTCACCCTTGTGCATTATCATATTGTACCCCTGTTTCTGATATAGTACATATTTTCTAGGTGGAACAATCCTACCATGTGTAGACTTGCTCAATATAGCCTTATCCCTCTTTGGCTCTACTTTCATTACTACTTCTTTCTTTTTATTTAATGCTTGTGTGAAATCCTCAAATAAATACATCGATGAATCAATCTTCCTTTCCCAAGGATGGAACTCCTTCAAAGGATCATATCGTTTATCAAAATGCTCCAAAAAATCCAAAGTCTTCTTGTAGACCAGCCACTTTTCTTTCTTAATTTATTTCTCTTTTAAATTGAATTCATTCCTAATGATGTCTTTTGGAAAATTGAATTGATGATCCAATACTAAACACTTTGTTCTTTTCCTAGACATATCACTAATGAATCCTTCAATATCAGCACATCTTACCACTAATGTTGTCATTTGATATGGTTCCAAGTATTTATGTAGATGCTTCCACCCCACTTTGCTGATAACAAATTGGTGCACAATTGTAATAGTAGGGAAGATGGTGCCTTTCCCTTTTCCTTTCAATGCCTCCTCTTGTCACCCACCAATTTGTTTGATTATTTCTGCAATGCCTACATTAAGAGGGATCTGATATCAGAGTATATTTGGAACTCCTCTGAACCATAAACTTTGAAGACTATAGAAATAGGGTATAAAATTATATCACCCCAATTGTGTACTATCTCAACACTTTTAACATATTCCTTTGGTCTTAAAATATTCAATCAACCTATGTGGATTCTTGGATTTCCTGAGAACAACAATGCTCTGAGCCTGGAAGCAAAACACCTAAAAAAGGTGATAAAACTAACCTCTTTCATATCGCAGGACAAATTTGCACTCCATGGCTGAACATGCCTCTCTTCATCATCTTTGAACCTCATTATATCCATTTCCTTTTCAAAATAATCAACATTATTAAATAGTATCATATGCATTAACATGGAATACCAGCCAAACGGCCTGACTAACTTTGCATTTATTATACCTATTAAAACCTGGTGAATCAGTTCAACAACATGAGTGGAAAATTAAAAAAATAATAGCCAAGTGTGGATGAAGAATTTGGACCATCATGAGCATATAGTGAATAGGCATCACTGTTTCTTCATCCTCTCAAAAAACACAACTTAGGGAACTATACATTCCTCTAGCCTTTGAATTGAAATAATCCAATTTCAATGGTTCTGGTGTATTAGGACCTACAAAAACCAAGCCTCCTATCTTGTTAAAATATTCCTTCAAGGGCCCAATTCTGAGGTAAATTCTCTGAGCCATATATATTTCCTTGAAGAGATCAAAATCAATATTCTCCATTTGAACATAGGGATCATTTAATTGGAGCACCTCCCTTAATTCCATAGTTGTGATGCTTACTAAAATATTTCCATTTATATCCCTCAAAACCATAGAAACACTCTCATGATTTTATGCAATTTGGATTAATAAATCTATCCATGAAAACCCCAGGGAATATTAACTTTCCCACATCCAACTACCAGATGTTACTATTTGGGACAAACACATTTCTCTAGCTAAAGGCTAATTTAAATAATCCCAACCCAATCATGCTAATTTTGGCATCTCTTGCCCATCTGCCCCTATCATACAAACCTTCCCCAATTTTAAAATGAGTATATATTGGCCGCACACTATTTCTTTGAGTTTAGAAGTGTCATTTGTTTACTTATTTAGTTGTCAAAAATCCTCACAAATATTTCTCTGTTGATAATCTATTTTTCCTGAAATTTCTCTTCTGGGTGCCATTCTTAATTTAGAGTTTCTAGAACAAAAGGTAACAAATTTATATGCATAAATATACTTGCTTCACAAACACCAAAACCCTACTACCAATTCAATTTACAATTCTTATAAATGTAGTCTCAAAAAAACTTACGTATTATGCAAATTTGGAAAACAAGTTGCAATTCAGTTCATCTCCAAATCACTTCAATCAATTATGGATTTTAGAAACTTGACAAGACAATATTATACATATTCTCAAGTATACTCAGTATTTCATTTCTACTAGGATGGCCACATGCTTCGCCATTACTTTCTCTTCATTTGAACCTTCGCGGCCCAATGGTTCAGAAAACTTTACTTTAGTAGTTTAAAATATGACTGTAGATCTCAACAACTTCTCATTAAATCCTCCATCTAGTAATGGTTAATGAAGACCACCATGAGGTTGGACACATTTTCTTTAGGTACAATGCCTTAATAGATATATTTTGATCATCTTTTGGCTGAGGCTTTGCGCCATTCGTCCGATTAACATTAACTTACAAGTCCTTTACATTATTTTACAACCCATGACCTCATTTATGCTATGTGAAACTTAAGCATGATGCCTCAATAATTAATCTCCTTACATATATGACTCAAGGCTTCTTGGTCATGGTTAGATCCTTTTAAAAATGTTAGTGCTTTTCTTTTGTTTACCTCTAGTCGGGTCCTGTCACTTATCCAGGTGCCATGCTAGCGCAATGCCTTAATAGCTAGATCATGATCATATTTTATTTGAGGTTTTACATCGTTCACTTGATTAAAACCTACTTGATCACATCTTATCCTTACCACTCACTTCTTAACTGCAGGCCCCACTAAACTATGAAAGACAAGAGGCAGCAAGGCGCAATGCCTCAAAAGTTATTTGTTTTGCATCTTGTGACTAAGGAATCACGCCAACCGTTAGATTTTATTTGACTTGATCATAGGTTACTTAACCATCATTTGGCTGACTGTAGGTTTAAACTCTTAGGTGGGACATGCCTCACCTAGATGCAATTCCTTAATGGTTAAACAATTTTCATCTTTGGGCTGAGGCATTATGCCAGCTGCACGATCATATCTAATATGAGCACTGTTTACTTTACCTTAACTACAGAGTCAGACCCACTTGGGACACATGGTAGATAGATTTAATGCCTTAATAGTTAATCAAACCACATCTTTAGCCTGAGGCTTCATGCTAACCATTGGATGAACCTTACATTATGTCCCCTTTACTAATTTACTCTTTACCATTGAAGAGGGTCCGCTATATGCCAAGTGTCACTTGGGCGTGATGCCTTAATAGTTAGATCTTGATCATATTTTTACTGAGGGTTTGCGCCAGCCGTATGATCAAGTCTAATATCCTTACCATTTACCTTGAATTTTATGAATTCATCTAAACCCACTAGGAAAGATGTCACATAGGCACAATGCCTTGAATGGTACGGATGCATCTTAAGATTAAGGCAATGCACTATCTGTCGAATCAAATTGAATCTGAACACACTTTATAACAACCTTTAAACAGATGTTAGACCCACCAAAGACACGTGGCCTTTAGGGGAAATGCCTTGAGTGATAGATCTCTATCATCTTTTGATTAAGGCAACACACTATTCGTTGGATCAAAACTAAGTTGCATGAGACATGATGTAAAAATAAAAGGCCCGCGGGGCATCTAGACTTAGGATAAAATAATTAAAGAGCTAGGTCTCTAGGATAAATAAAATCATGGCCCCGCCCAATGGTAAAATAAACACATGGGTTCATAAGACTATAAGTGATAGAATAAAGTAACTCAAAATTAGAAACAACCTTAGAACCTTAGGGTTTTAGATCAACGACCCAAAGCTTGAAAACACAATTTCTAGGGTTTTGAATAACACAGAACCTGACTTAACTTTAAAACACATGACTTACTAGTCGGGCTGAAACAAAATTGTGTAGCCCTAATAGTGGCTCTAATTGGGGATGAATGCCTCTTGTAGGTATTGCAAGATTCTAGAATCTTAGGAGGAAGAAGACCAAACTAACCTACTCACACAAGAGAAACCAAAAACTTATCTAGAAACATAAAAAAACTAACTGCAGAAGAACCAACTATATACACAACCTACTGTTCATGGATAATTAGACTTCATGAGAAGTATAATTTTTAGAATTTTCCATGAACTAGAAATTCTAAAAAAATTTCAATCATATCTTTCAATAAATAATAGGTGTGTCCATACCTTTCATGGATGACATATGGCCCCAACCAAATTAGATCAAATTTTTTTTTGTTACCCTTATCCTCCAATTTGGCATTCCACATTAACACATAGTCTCCAATACTAAATTGCATTGGCACTGCCTTTTTATCATATAGGTCCTTGACTTTCAATTGAAGCTTAGGATTTTTTTATAGAAGCTTCCCTCCTAGTCTCATCTAACTCAATAAGGTCATCCATTCTCAATTGCATGTCACTATCAATGTCATTATCAAATAACTGCACAAACTTGTACATATGCATTAAATTATTTTGAGGCAATCTTTCCTGAATCCCATACACCAATTCAAAAGGAGCACATCTGATTTATTTTTTATTAGTCACTCTGTCTTCCCAAACAACCATTTTTGAGTCTCATGCCTTCTTATTTTTTTCCAAGACTCTTTTAATGATCTTAAGCAAAAACAAATTGTATATTCTGCTTGACCATTTCCTTGTGGGTGGTAGGGTGCAGAATAAGATGTTTGAATACCATATTCAGCACAAAAATTCATATATTATTGATATTTAAATCACATGGCATGATCTAACACAATTCTTTCTTGTCAACCAAACCTTGTGATAATGTGTTTTAGCAAGAAATCTATCACTACTTTACTAGTTTCCCTTTTGGTGGGGATTGCTTCAGTGCACTTAGTAAAGTAATAAGTTGCTACAATTATCCAAGAATGCCCTCCACTGGACTTACTTTCTATCTCTCCACTGAAATTAATACCCCATTTTTGAAAGGGGGCATGTACTTCTACTGGTGTCAAAGTTACATTACCAGAGAATTTTAACTTGCCAGAAAATCGTTGGCAAGAATCACACCTCTTGACTAGTTGATGAGAATATTTTAAAATAGTAGGCCACCAGAACCTTGCTCTCAAAAATCTTATGTGCAGTGTTTTGTGCCATGTAGTGTCCACCACATACTCCATTGTGCATCTCCATTTTTCATCTTCTTCATCAACACATTTCAATAAAATCCCTTCAAGATTTCTCCATCATAACTCATCCCTAATTAAAGAAAAATGAATGGCTTGTAGCTTTATATTTATATTCTTGCTTTCATCCATTCCTGGTGGATAATTAATTCTTTGCAAATAATAAATAATGTTTTTGTACCAATCAAAATGATCAAGATTGCACATCAAAGGCCTCTACTCTTATTCTAATGTATTTATATGATTTGCATCTAAATTTGTATTAGCCATCAATTTAGGCAATCCTACCCCTCTTACCGATTTTTTGATTTGTATTTCAATGTTGAACTCCTGGATCCTGTTAATCCATCTCCATGTTTTTTGAGACACCTCTTTTTGTGTGAAAATGTCCTTTATTGTTGTTGAAGGAGCATAAGCAATTACTATAGCACCTACCAGATAACATCTAAAATCTTTCATATCTTTTACCAGTGCATAGGCTTGTTTCTCATTAATATCATACTTAAGTTCAGTAGCCTACAGTGATTTTCTAAAAAAGGCAATATGTTGTTCAAATCCTTCTTCATTCTTTTGCAATAAAACAACAGCAATGGTGTGGCATGATGCAAAAGAAAATATTTTCATTAGCTTTGACTAATCAAGAGTTCTTAAAAGAGAGCCATCTTTAATAGCCTTCTTGATGTCTTGGAAAGCCTAAGTGGCTTCTCCATTCCATTCCATCTTTGCATCTTTCTTCAAAATCTTGGAAATAGGTCTACTCTTTTCAGCAAAGTTTGTAACAAAACATCTCAAAAAGTTTACTTGACCAAAGAAAGACTATATACCCTTTACATTTTTTGGAAGTAGCACTTTATCTATGGAAGGTACTCTTTTTGGATCAATTTTAACCCCTTCTTTTGAAACAATGTTCCCTAATAACTTACCTTTAGTCACCCCAAAAGTACATTTCTTAGGATTCAAAGAAATCCCAAATTCTAGAGCTCTTTCAAAAAATTTCTCCAAATGTTCACAATGTTTCTCTTCCATTTTAGCATAGGTTGTGAGATCATCTTAATACACCTCTAGAAATTTTTGCAAGAAATTTGAGAAAGAAACATCCATAGCCCTCTGAAATTTGGCCCCAGCATTTATGGCCAAAAGGAATTCTAACATAAACATATGTTCCCCAAGGTGTAGTGAAAGTAGTTTTGAATTGTTCTGACTCTTTAACCATTATTTGATTATACCCAGAGAATCCATCCATCATGGACATCAACTCATAGCTAGTAACTCTCTGTAGTATGTTGTCCATATTAGGAGAGCATAATTATCTTCTAGGGAAGATATATTTATATTTGTAAAATCCACACATAACCTTATATCTCCATTTGTTTTCTTGATATGAATTAAATTGGAAACACAAGAAGAATGTCTAATGGGTTTAATTATCCCTGCATCCTCCAACTTATTTAGTTCTTGCTCCATTTTGGGCCTCAATGTGGAATTTATAGGTCTTTTCTTTTTTCTAAAAGGCTTGGCATCTTTTTTCAGATGGATCTCATGTTGGAACAAATCCTCATTGTATGCTTTGAGATCATCATATGTCCATGCAAAAACCTTCTTATACTTCCTCAAGAGATTGATCAGATCTTGTTTTACGTTGGGTGACATTTTCTTTCCAATAAATAAGTTTTTAGGAACCTCAATTTCTCCTACATTAACCTCCTCCAAATCCTTAGGTTTATTTACACTTTTAATAGAGTATGGCTTATCTTTGTTGTCAAGACTCAAAATCGCTCTCAAGCACAACTAATCCCTTTGGGACTTTGTTTGAATTTAAATGTAGAACTTCCTTACCTAAGATAGTATAATTTCTATCCATGGTCTCTACATATCCACTTAAATATATTTCCTTATCTCTAAAGTCTTTCTCATAGTGAAAAAATCTTAAGATATCCACATCATCATCAAAAACTTGCCAACTATCCACATTATCTGGTATTGAAGGCATATATTGAACCTCTATTTCAGATATTCCAGAAAATGTAACATCATTCGGCCTCAAAGAAATGTTAGCTAACAAGTATACCATTATGTTCTGACTTCTATTCATCCAATCAATACCAAATGCGTGAAAATTTTCTAGTTCATCCAAGACATCATTTCGGTATTATTTCAATATATGTTTTTTTGAAGCATACTAGGATTTGATTTGGGAAACTACCAATTCAAAGTCTCCAATAAATCTGAGACATTTAATTCCATGTCTTGAAGCCAATATCAATCCTATTAGTAGAGCTTCATACTCTGAAACATTATTAGTACATTCAAACAATAGTGTGAATGAGAATTTAAATATTTTACATGTGGGAGCTATTAACAACACTCTAGAACTAGATCGCTCCCTAGAATTAGCACCATCAAGATACATAACCCATAACTTACTTTGTTCTAATAAATTAGTTTCATCCTTAGATAGTAGTGTACGTTGTAACTTTCCTTCAATCTTCTTTTCCTACACTTGAAAAGATCCCATCTTAGTGTATAGGAAATATTTCATACTGTCATCTTGTTCTTCCTCAATCATGTGAGGAATCCTGGTTTCTCTGGACACTTTAGTGTTCTCACCAGCAATATTAAATATAGCGAATGATTGATCACATTGGATAATTCCTCCCATTGAAGCACTCTATTTTATTTATAATAGCATTCCATATTGAGGGGCAATGTCCACAACTAGTACACTCATTGTTAGTACTTTGTCAGGGTATACAGCCTGCTTACAAGGCAAGGCCTTAATAGTGCCAATAACATGCACTTCTCCAGAATCCATGGCCTGACACCTCCCATGTGGTGTATCCACCTTTAATTTGATTGATTTCATCACTTTAACAAGAATTACAGTATTAGATTCTCCAGAGTCAATCATAAAATTCTTTAACATCTTTCCATTTATAAGAAAAGTTAGGAAAAAAGGATCTATAGTTGCCAATGTAGTACTAACAACATTTGTATCCAAATATATTTTAGGAATCTTTGAAACAAACTCATTAGACTCCTTTTATTGATTTATAGGTTTGT
The DNA here is from genome assembly GCA_018584345.1 of Thuja plicata. Lineage (NCBI taxonomy): Eukaryota > Viridiplantae > Streptophyta > Pinopsida > Cupressales > Cupressaceae > Thuja > Thuja plicata. The sequence continues at coordinate 126,832 of MU223419.1, read as the reverse complement.
CTTGTAGATCTAACATTTTCTTATTTTCCTCTAGTCCAAGAATGTTTTTTGAGCTAACACCTTTTACCCATGTTAAAGCCTTTTCCTTATGTTCACCTATTCTCATCATTTCCATTAAAGTAACCTTGATAGTAATTTCGGATAGGAGTTGCCCCATATCAACAAGGGTATATTTCATATCAGATATGTCTTTCTTTTCATTTACACCATCTTCATCCTCCACTTGAGGAGAAAATTTGGATTCATCCTTCTTTTGTTGTTTATTTTCCCTTTGAGGAGGAGGCACAAGATTTTATGGTGTTTTTTTTTTCTCTATACAAAATATGAGGACAAGTAGGCTTATTTACCTTTTTAAACAAAAATTTATTGGCACCCTTAGCCTGCTTTTCTTTTTCTCATGGTTGTATGGTATCAATTTTAGTTTCTTTAACAAAAATACTTGCAGGTTTTCTATCTATGTTCCACACCATTCTATTTCTTAAATTAAAATTACCTCTTTCATGAGTAACCATATTTAGTATAATTTGAGCAATTTCCTCATCAAAAGGTCTCCTATAAACATGGGTTTCATCACCCTTCTCAGCATTGCACCTCATATCATAAATTTCCCATTCTTGTATATCATAATCATCTTGCTGATAATATGTTTCTTTTCTGTTCAATGAACCAGATGCAAACTTCCTTTTGGTTTCATCAATAGAGACCATTTCATCCCACAAATGTGAAGAAATCATGGTACAACCATTATCATCATATAATTCTTCCTCATCATCCTCTTGATCTTCACTTGCAGATATTCTTGTAGCAATGACACAACAATTAGGATTGTGAGGAGATTGGGAAGCCATGCACCAGGAGTTATCATTGCACATATTAAAAGTGGTCTTGTGTAAAGGTTCAGGGGTTTTGTCATCAAACTTGTCTTTCTGTTGTAGGAGAATAAGCTTCACATCTTTCCATTGGGTAGTGCAAGGGTAATTTTGCATCCACGGATGTCTATTTAAATTACCATAGGATGGCTTGTCATTATTTGAAGCCCTATTGTTCTTACTCTCTCCAGGATTTAAATCCTTTAGAGCATTTAGAATTTGTTTTAGACTATCATATTCTTTTGGTTTAGTACTTGAAGGTTTGTCTGATTCTTTTTTATTAAACCTTGTTAGCTTCCAATCTTCCCTTCTACCTACTTTCCCTGACACTCTTTTGTTTGTTTCAATGTTCACTGCTATCTTGTATGCTTCCCTAATATTCCCAGGGTTATTGTCTCTTAGGAGATAACCCATCTTTGCATCAAAATCATTTAAATAAGTTGCAAGATATACCTTATCATCCAGTCTCATCACTTGAAACAATTTGTGCATTTCTCTTTGGAATTTGATTTTGAATTCAACCACCTCTTCATTTGATTTCTTCTTAATGTTATTGAACTCATTCAACATAAATCCTTCATTTGTCTTATCACCATATTGATTCCTGAAACAGTCCTTAACTTCATCCATGAATCATAGACAATCATGGGGCAGTCCTCTAAACCAATACCTGGCATGCTCAGTTAATTATTGAAAAAACAATTTCATCATCACATCATCATGTCCACTTTCATAGTCATCCATCATATCAATAAACTTCTTCAAGTGTTCTTCACATGTTATAAAATTATTACTAGCAAACTTTGGAAGTTTGTCCCTAATTTCTTTTTGAATTTCATTAGGATAACCTGGAATACCAAGGAAAATAAATTTCCTATACCTTTTTTCATAGATAGATGTCTTTTGGGTTGAATTGGTACCTTTGGAAGTTGAGGATGCAACATTTGATGTGGTAGCATTCCCAAGGCCAGCTAGTGGTGGCATATTTGTTCCTAAATTTAGAGGCACTTTAACATTTGTAAAAGGTGCTGAGGAAGTAGTAATAATAGGAGTAGGACAAGAGGTTTTCCTAAGAAATTCAATCTTCTTTTTATTTCCAGAGCAGAAGCTTCCAATTCTGATTTCTCCAATTCTTTGGCTATAATATCCTTCTCCTTCTTGGCTCTTTCTAGATCAGTATCCAACCTGAATATTGGGTCCATTGGATTCCCTTTACTTACAGGCTCATTTATTTCAATTCCTACAACATCTTCTTACCCTTGTCCTTAGGCTTTTATTGCCTCTAAATCTAGCAATTTCCTCTTTAACTATTCAGATTTGATCTGGTCTTGCCTGATCTTATCTTCCTTTTCTTTATCTCTGCATTGTCTTATGGAAATTTTCTCATGGATTCTCCTTTCTAATTCATCAACTTCTTCAAAAATTTCCTCAGAATCTGGGAGAGTTTCTTTAGATTCAGAAGTTTCTTCACGGACGGTTATTTCTCATCTATGATTATGGGCATGAGGCCTGTCTGATGAGGGAGAGCTCAGATCACTAGGGGAAATCCTATTCTCTTCACCTCTTCTTTTAATTATATACCTTCCTTCATGTCCTTGATTTTTTCTATGGACTATATTCTTGGTATACCTTGGTCCATCCTCACCTCTCTCACTTTTAGAATAATAATCACCATATATGCCCAATCCCAAATGTGCACTCTCTTCAATTTCTAATGTATCTCTTTCATGATTGGGTGGGATGGGATTCTCTACCCTAGTGTTCCTCTTTTTCCTCCAAGCTTGAGGAGTACTCCTATCAACACTTTCATTCATTGACTGACCAGCTATAGAAATAGATGGAATATCACCTTCCAAATTATCCTGAAAATGATTCTTCATCCTGGATCTAGTATTCTTATAACTCATATTTAGATAGTGTGTATCAAATTATTTATTACTCAACACTCATGTAGAGATTTCTTTGAGTTGCCACCCATCGCTTAGTTGGGAAAATATACACTAAATTTGAAGAATATGAATTATGCTACAAAGGATTTCATGGGACAAAAGATAACAACCAGAAACTTTAAGCAAATCTGAACAAATATTTAGTGGTGACACAAATCCTTGGGATAAACAAATATAACTATGTACTATCAATGGTCAACCAATTGGTTAAGATAAGTAAGCAGCCAGAATTCTAGCTCAACTTGAAAAACCATGAATACTTATTGCAAATTAATTTCACTCCCCAACAAACTCATCATTTAACTGGTGGTTTTCTATGGTACAATGACTGAACCAAAACCTCTTCTTTTTCTTATTAAATTTTAAAGAGAATCCAACTCTAGCTATTATTCCATGTAAGAAAAGGACCAACTAACAAGCACTCATACCATGATTCTACACTTCAAGATCTGCTATACCAAGGGGGGATACCCTTTAATACCTTCAAATAGTCTGTGTGGTATCAATCAAGCAGGAATCTTACAAAAAATCAACATAAATCGGAGATACTAGATAACTTACTAGTTACCCATTGAACATTAACCATGAAATGGAGCATGAGATAGATAGATCACAAAAAACTTGTATAAATGTAGGAAATAATGGATTTAATGTTTGTGTTTGTAGAAACATAGCTAATATATAATAGATATGCAAAATTATGGAACTTATAAGTCTTTGATCAATACTTTATCCATTAGGCCATACTCTAAAACAAATACAATATGTAGAAGTCAATTATTATCATAGATTGCAGGCCATAAAAACAACTATCCCAAACCCATACTACTTATAAGATCCTAGTGTATATCAAGATGAATATATATATTAATCAGAGCATCATTTAATCTGATCCTTGCTCAAAACTCTAAAACAACTACATAAACAAAGATAAACTCTATGCTAATGAATTAGAAAGGTCATAACTCATAAGACATAACACCATAGGAGAGATTGGAGTCTGGATCTTTGTATTAAGATTAAAGAATCATACTTCTATATACAAGATGTAATAAGAGATAATCTCTTCAATAGTGTGAAAGAGACATTCCAACTTTATTTCTAATCTTGAAACCTATCTAATACAATTTTGTTATATTCCCTTGACTGAAAACTTTTCCAAATGATTACAATACTCAATTTTCTATCCCTTTCCAATGATCTTGGGAATCCTTTTATAGAAGAGGATTGAAAACATCTATGGATAAATTGGATAAAGGAAAAAATAAATGATTCATACAAAAAGACAAAAACATAAGTGAAACAATAACCACTTTGTTAAAAGATTTTTCAAATACTTTGTATTCTGACCGCCTTCTTGCTTGTAATTGTTTCAATATTGTTCGAAACTTAACAGTTGGAATTTTTTGCCTTTCTTTGATGTAGTAATCTTTGAATCCTCTTGTCTTATTCAAAATGAAGGGAAGACCTACCATATATTATCTATCATACACCATAATTTTCTTCTTGGTTGGCCGCATTGTATTTGTCCTTCCAAGGGGTGAACACCTCATCAATTGGCCAAGGTAAATTGATGACCTCATCTTTCTTGTTGTTCAATTCAACCCATCTGGATTTCATTTTCTCAAATTCTTGTTTCCAAAACCCAAACTATGATTTTTCATTTTCAATAGTTTAAATGGGTTGAACAAACAAAAGTGTGTTCTCTTAAGTGATGACACCACTAGTCCTTGTTGATAATTCTTCACCCATTTCATTCATCCACCAGGGTTCTCTTTTTATACTGCCATTCTTCCTGAATAAATTTAGGAATATCTCATAATGAGTTTTGGAATATTCCTTGTTTAATGTCTCTTCCTTCTTAAGGATGATACTTCTTATATCCAAATCAATTAGAAATTTGAGGCACTTATAAGTGGCCTTCAACACAATGTCGACATTATCTTCCTTCTTATATAAGGAATAAAATGATTTCAATTTTTCCTTCTTTCCTTTCCACCTATACATGATCTGATCCCATTTTTCTTTGTCTTCATTGAAAGAATTTAGTACAGTCATAATTTTCTTACCATGCTGGTAAATGGAGGCTGGGTCCAGATCATTAGCAAAATGCATGAGTGTGGCTCTTACCTTGTCCTCATATTTTTTTTGCACCCATGATTGTGCCTCCTAGAACTTTATACTTTCATCATCCCATTTTTTACTTATCCCTTCTAATCTAGTCCTCTCTATAGCTAATTTATCCTTTTCAAAATCCATATTTGCCTCTGTAGTAGGGCCAAATGGCATGGGGGAAGGACGAAATACTATAATTGGACTAGAAGAAGAGGGTTGATGTGGGTCCTAATTTATCACCCTTTGAGGAGAAGTTTGGGCAGATGAACTATAACTGATTTAATGTTTGAAGATGTTAAGTTGATGATCACTGAGCTATTGAAAGTAAATGCAAGACATTAAATTAGTTAATGTATTGTATTCTTATTGATGTCAACTTAATATAATATGATCGGTTATATACATAGTGTCAAAGACTTCAAAGAACCAGAAAGATAAAGGTTATTCTATCAGTAATGCATAAATGTTTAGTATGCACTAAGTGACAAAAAACACCAACGAATAGTGCACCTCGATGGATAGAGAACCCCAAGAGAAGAGTCACAGTAATACCCAAGAAAAAATTACCGATGAGAAGAACATCATAGAGTTCCTTGATGGATAGACAACCCCGACGAATGGAGATGACCAAGGAGAGCTGAAGTGTTGACCGACAAGAACTAAAGTTTAGAAATTACAAAAGACTTAGCTGGCAAGCCCTAAATATGGAGTTAACTGGTTGATCACATTGTTTTCATCAAAAAATTAAAAGCTAGAGATAAGCTAGAGTTTTAAAGTTGTTTTATTCCAGTTGTCAAGGAGAAATCTATGGGATAAAATTGAAGTATGCTTTAAAGAAAGAATGGCGAGAATTGTGGATCACGCCAAGAATAAGAAAGACAAAGACCTATAAATGGTGAAATTGTGTCTATAAGAGAGACAAGCTAATTCATTATGAATTGGTGGGTGAATAGAGAAGAAGATGCTGAGGAGAATACTAGTGAAGAAAGACTTCATGTAGTCCTAATCAAACAAGCTAAAGAATAGAGATAAAGATTTTTGCAGACACCAAGCAACAAAGACGCACAACATCACCAAGCAGAAAGAAGTGGAGAAAAGAACATAAAAGGAAACATTGATCAGAAAGGTATTATGAGCTTACAATAGATCTGAACATCTCCAAGTATAAGTTGTTTATATGAACAGATCATATATTGTTTTAGTTTAACCATTGATTCAGAAATTCTCTTAACCGAGCAGGATTTAATAATCCTTTATATATTGAGATACATCCCAAGGAGTATCAAAAGGTTAATTCATGAAGATAGCATAGTGAAATTCCATATATCAATTGATTAACTGTTAGTGATAAATTCTCTCTTAAGGTCACACTTAACAGTGTGTTTGTAACCTTTAACAGGGTTGGCTCTTCACCGAGCTCACTTCAGAAGAGTGAAAATTTTGGGTTATCGGTCCCAAGTGGTTTTTCCCTTAACAGGGTCTCCACGTTAAAAATCCATGTGTCAAATGTGTTTATGAGTCATTGCTTTAATTTTTTTCTTTACACATTACTAAAATAGGATTGATCGGTAAACACTAAGTTATTTATTGTGTTTCGGTAAATGCTAGACTACTATTCGGTAAAGCTTAAGAATAAGGTGTAATAGTGAACTCTAAGCAGTAGTTATTTGAGAAGATAATCTAAAGGCATACATCTTGTAGGACTAAAGATAACTAGAGATTTATATTTTAGATATAAATTTTTGTGGTTGATATTGGATTAATTTATTAGGCCATTGATTCACCCCCCCCTCTCAGTTATTCTAACAATTGTTATTATAGCTTGTGTTCTTAGAAAGGGAGTTTAACATCTCAACAAAAATATCACAAGATGAGCAAACAACAGGATGTGCCTAAGTTGAACAGGGACAACTTTGCATCATGGAAAAGAAGGATAAGACTTCACCTATCAGGTATTGGAAATGATGTTACTCAATACTTGGATACTGAATATGTGTTCCCTACAGGACCTCACACATTTGATCAATTGAGAGAAAAGAATGAGCACAATTCTATGATGATAGAACTTGCTTCCTCACTCTTCGATGTTGAATTTGAATATGTCAAAACATGTACCTCTACAAAGAAAATTTGGGACAAATTGAAGCTAGTACATGAAGGATAGGCTATTGTACTAAGAGTTAAGGTAGAAAGTCTAAGAGGTAAGTTTGATGACCTAAGAATGAAAGAAGGAGAAAACATCACTCCGTATCACTACAGAATCAAAGAGGTAGTCAATGCTATCCGAGGAGTTGGAGGTGTACTTGAAGAAGAAACTGTGGTAAGTAAAATCCTAAGAACCTTACTATATCTTTATGATATTAGAGTATCTTCTATACAAGAAATGATAGCAGTAGAAAATAATAATGTCAGTCTAGATAGTTTGTTTGCTAGACTTATTTAATTTGAGATGAAAAACTTTGACAACAGTGTCTTACCATCTATTGAGTTTGAATTCAAATCTTCTTTAAAGATAAGTAAATCAAGTCATAAACACACTATGAGAAATGATAGTGAAAGTGATAGTGATGACCAAGGACTTGATGAAATTGAAGCACTAATAGCTAGAAGATTACAAAGAGGCAAAGGTAGATACAAAGGTAAATTACCATTGGTATGTTTTAATTGTAAAGAGATTGGACACTTTTCTGCTAGATGTCCTAACAAAAGAAAGGATGACAGACATAATGATAGATCATATAAAAATAATTTTGATAGAAGTAATGATAGAGATTACCGAAGCAATCACCAATCTGATAGAAGAGATACTCAAGACTATAAGGACAAAGGGAAGAAAGCTTGTTACCTAGCTGAGAACAGAGCTAGAGATACTGACACCGAATCTAATGAAGATATTGAGATGGTATTTGTTGCCATGAAGGATGATTTAGAGGAAGAGGAAAGGTATGTAGAAAATGCACTCATATCTAAGGTTAGTAAGAATGATGTCTAGATCATAGATAGTGGCTGCACTCACAACAGGACTGGAGATAAGGAAAATTTTAAAAAATTTGAAAATTATAATGGTAGATCAGTAAGAATGGGTAATGAATCACCTTGTCTAGTTGAAGGTAAAGGAGCCATAATGTTGAATAATATGATCAGATGTGAAAATGACTATTGGGTGAAAGGCCTTAACTATAATCTATTGAGTTTTTCATATATGAATAACACAGGTCACCGAGTTGCATTTGAGAATAAAATGGAAAATATCTTTAATGAACCAGGAAGGTTGATCAGAATTGGTGAATAGACAAAAGGTAACCTATTCTATCTTGATGATATGAATACCACTTGTTTAATGGCTAGAAACAAAGACATGTTTTTGTGGCATAAAATATTATGTCATGTGAATTTTGACAACATGATTAGGATAAGAAATACAAATAAAGTAAGAGGCTTACCGAGCATGTCAAATCCTGACCATATCATGAGTAAGAATTGTCAAAAAGGTTAAATCACAAAGTCCAATTTCAAGAGAAAAACCCATACATCTAATGTTATTCTAGAACTAGTCCATACTAATCTATATGGACCCATGAGAACTAAGAGCTACTATGGTGATAGATACTTCATTCTATTTGTAGATAATTATTCTAGAATGATGATATTTATGTTCTTAAAATATAAATTAGAAGCATTCAAGATGTTTAAATGGTATAAAGATATTGTAGAAAAACAAAGTGGTAAGGAATTGAAATGCTTAAGATCAGATAGAGGAGGATAATTTATTTCTGATGAATTCACTAACTTTTGTAATGAGCATGGAGTTAAAAGATAGGTTTCTACACCAAGAACACCACAACAAAATGGGATTGCTGAAAGAAGAAATAGATCCATTGTTGATTGTGCCAAAACACTGATGATTGAGAAAAGAATCACTCAAACATTCTGGAGGGAAGCTTTCAATATTGTGATGACATGTAACTGATTGAATGATTAAAAATGTTTATTTGAAGATAATGCAAGGCATTAAATCAATTAATGTATTATATTGTCATTGATGTCAACTTGATATCATTTGTATGATCATGTACATAATACCAAAGACTTCAAAGAATCAAAGGAACAAAGGTTATGCTTTCAACAATACATAAAAGTCAAGTATTCACTAAGTGACAAACAACACCAACGGAGTGCACACCAACAGTCAGAGCAAAGAAGAACAGTCACAGTGATACTCGATGATCAAAAGTATAGTGTTTCCCAATGAAGCAAAACCACAGGATGCCCGATGAGAAAAGTCAGAAGGTTGCCCGACGAGCTAAAGACAGTGTTTCCCAATGAGTAAAATTCCAATCATGCCCGACGGATGGAGATCATGAAGCTAACTGGAGTCTCACCGATGGAATTGTTAGTTTTCACCGATGACTAATAGCATTGGTGACCGATGGAATAGAGAGTTTAGAAAATGACAAAATATCTAGTTGGCAGAGCTAAAAATAGACTTAACAGGTTGTCTACTTTGTTTTATTTGACTAGAGATAAGTGATTTATTTAAAGATGATTTATACAATTGGCAAGAAGATATCTACAAGACAAATCATGAGTTATGCTTTAAATCTAATTGGCTGGATTGTTTTTCAAGCAAAGAATCAAGAGTCAAGAAACAATGAACATCATGTCTATATAAGAGACAAGCTTAATTCATTTACAAATGGGATTAAGGGGAGTGAATAGAAAGAGGATGCTGAAGAGAAACTGATGAAGAACAAATTCATGCAGTGTTGATCAAACAAGCTGAAGGAAGAGCTAAGGAATTCTGCAGACACTGACAAACAGTGAGCACAACATCATAGAGAAAAAAGTATAGAGCACAAGGATTGAATTGATACATTGGTCAGAGAGGTAATGTACTTAAAGAGATCTGAAAATATGCAATTCAAAGTTGCAATATGAACAGGTCATAGTGCTTGAGTTTAACCATTGAAGCATCAAGTCTCTTAACCGAGCAGGACTTAACAGTCTTCTATATATTGCTTGGTACATCTCAAGGAGTACCAAAAAGGTTGATTCATGAAAGTAGCATTGGACTTGCCCGATACCTATTGATAGTCTAAGAAGGAGGCTGATTCAAGGATGGTAGCAATAGATGCCCGATACTAAGTGAAAACCTCTATGTATAAAATACTTTAACAAGTTCACACTTAACAATGTGTTTGTAACCTTTAACAGGTTTGGCTCCTAACAGGGCTCACTATAGAAGAGTGAAAATTTGGGGTACCGGTCCTAGTGGTTTTTCCCTTAACAACATTTCCATGTTAAAATTCATGTGTTATGTGTGTATGATTTATTTCTTTATTGTTTTGCATATTACATAGCTAACTCTAGATTGATCGGTATACTCTGCTTATTTACTGAGTTTTAGTAAATAGTTATACTCCTTATCGGTAATCAAGAAAGAATAAAGATTGACAGAGAAAACCGACAGACAGTTAATCATTATTAGTATTTCATGGCATGCATCTTGTAGGGACATAATAATCTGAGGTTTATAGATTGGTGGTTAAGTTTGAAGGACCTCTTAGTTATTACTAAAAATTGGTATTAGAGCTAGTGTTCTTAGAAAGGAAGGTTTCAAGACCTAAGTCAAGATCACAAGATGAACAAATGAGATGTGCCCAAATTGAACAAAGACAACTTTGCTTCATGGAAAAGTAGGATAACAATCCACTTATCAGGTATTGGTAATGATGTTACTCAATTCCTAGATACTAAATATGTGTTTCCCATAGGAGTATTGGCAGTAGATAAATTGAGAGAGAAGCATGAGAAAAACTACATGGTTATAGATCTTTCTTCCTCACTCTCTGATGTTGAATTTGAAGATGTCAAAGATTGAAAAACTATAAAGAAGATGTGAGACAAACTGAAGCTTGTACATGGAGGTGATACAAATGTTCTAAGAGCCAAGGCAGAAAGCCTTAGAGGAAAGTTTGATGATCTCAGAATGAAAGAAGGAGAAAACATCACACAGTACATCACAAGAATCAAAGAAGTAGTCAATGTTATACAAGGAGTTGGAGGTAAACTTGAAGAAGAGAAAGTAGTAAGTAAAATATTAAGAACCTTACAGTTACTCTTGATTGTTTAATTGGTAGATTGATTTCATTTGAGATGAATAACTTTGATAATAGTGTCTTACCAAACTTAGAGTCTGCATTTAAGTCTTCTATGAGAATAAGTAAATCAAGTAAAAGACACACATCTAGAAGAGATAGTGAAAGTGAAAGTGAAGAAGAAGATATAGATGAAATATAAGCACTTATGGCTAGAAGAATGCAAAGAGGCAAAGGTAAATACAAAGGCAATTTACCACTTGTATGCTTTAATTGTAAAGAAATTGGACACTTTGCTGCAAGATTTCCCAACAGAAGAAAAGATGACAGAGTTAATGAGAGATCTTTTGAGAAGGAATCTGATAGAGCTGATAACAAGGATTACAGAATTTACTAACAATCAAAAAGAAGAGATACCTGAGACTACAAGGACAAAGACAAGAAAGCCAGCTACCTAGTTGCTTGCAAAGGTGAAGATACTGACACCGTACCTAATGAAGACATTGAGATGGTGCTTGTGGCTATGAAAGATGATTCAGATGAAGATGAAAGGTATGTAGAATGTGCACTCATATCTAAGGTTAGAAAAAATGACATCTGGATTATAGATAGTGGCTGCACTCACCACATGACTGGTGAAAAAGAAAATTTTAACACCTTTTGAGTATTATAATGGTGGTACAGTAAGAATGGGTAATGATACACCTTGTCCAGTTGAAGGTAAAGGAACTATAATGTTGAATAACCTGATTAAATGTGAAAATGCTTATTGTGTAAAAAGATTGAATTATAATCTATTCAATGTTTTTCAGCTGAATAATTTAGGTCACGAAGTAGCATTTGAGAATAAGAAGGCAAATATCTTCAATGAATCAGGAAGATTGATTGGTACCGGTGAACAGACAAAAGGTAACTTATTCTATCTGAATGATACTGACACCACTTTCTTAATGACTAGAAACAAAGACATATGGTTGTGACACAAAAGATTGTGTCATGTGAATTTTGACAACATGATGAAAATAAGTAGAAGGAGAAATGTAAGAGGCTTACCGATGATGACAAAGCCTGACAACATCATGTACAAGAATTGTCAAAAAGGTAAAATGAAAAAGTCTAGTTTCAAAAGTAAAACCCATACATCTGATGATATTCTAGAATTAGTCCATACTGATCTATGTGGACCAACGAGGACAAAGAGTTATTATGGAGATAGATATTTTATTCTCTTTGTTGACGATTACTCTAGAATGATGATAGTTAGGTTTCTAAAAGATTCAAGATGTTTAAACGGTATAAGGCTATGGTAGAAAAACAAAGTGGTAAGAAATTGAAATGCTTGAGATTAGATAGAGGAGGAGAGTTTATATCAAATGAATTCACTAATTCTATAATGAGTATGGTATTAAAATATAGGTTTTTGCACCAAGAACACCACAGAAAAATAGGATTGCTGAGATAAGGAACAGATCAATGATTGGAAAACTAATGTATGTTGTACACACAAGACTAGATATTGCACATGCAGTAGGAATTGTTGCCAGATTTTTTGCTAACCCCAAGGAATCACATATGACTGCTGTGAAAAGAATTTTAAGATATCTGAAGAATATTAAGGAATATGGCTTATGATATAGAAGAGAAGGCACATTTTAACTTAAGGTGTTTACCAAAGCTAATTGGGCTAGAAATCTTGATGACTAGAAGAACACAACTAGAGGAGAATTATTTATGGGTGACAGACTTGTCACATGGATTAGCAAGAAGCAAGTATGCATCTCTCAGTCTACTGCAGAAGAAGAGTATGTTGTTGCTGCTACAAATTGCTCAAATATTGCATGGATCAAAGAGTTACTGGAAGGTATGCATATGAAGATTTTATAACCAGTAATTATCTATTGTGATAACACCAGTGCAATAAAAATTTCCAAGAATCTAGTCATGCATGCTAAGACTAAACACATTTCCATCAAGTATCATTATTTGAGAGAACAAGTTCAAGCAAAGGAAGTGACACTTGAGTATGTGCAATCCAAAGAACAATTAGCTGATATCTTCACTAAGCCACTTCCCAAGGATACATTTGAGTACTTGAGAAAGAGACTAGGGGTTAAACCCTTGTCTACCAGTCAGTAAAATGACTGAAGGCTACATCAGCCTACATATTATCAAAATATCATACATGTTGATGCAAGCAAAAAGATTAACTTCAAAGCTACATCTATATATAGATAGGTATATATCTTCACCGAGCACCAGAGCATATTGCTGATGGATAAGGGTAACTCAAGGAATATATTATTCATAGAGAGAAAAGATTGTTTGACATGAATGTTAGATATTTGTAAGATATTTGTTTGGCATTATTGTCAAAGAGAGAGAAATTATCCATATTATCAGAACTTTCTGGATAGGGAAAGAGATTATCCATTATCACATTACTCCAACAGGGAGAGAAATTGTATGGAAAGATTATACAAAGGGAGAGTTGTTGACAAGAGAAAAAGATATCAAAAGAGAAAGAACAATCAAGAGAGAGAAATTGAGACAAGAAAAGAACACAACACATCAGAATATAGAGAGCTACAAGAATCAAATCTAAGCTAAAACAGAGCTTACCAATGATCAGACATTTATTGGTTATCAAAACAAAAAGATTGGTAGTTTGATGAATCTCAACTTTTGTATTTCATATTGTATTAGAAATAGTATAGTGTTATAATATAGTATGTTTCCATCAATTCCAAAGGGAGAGATTGATGACATGTAACTGATTGAATGATTGACAATGTTAAGTTGAAGATAATGCAAGGCATTATATCAGTTAATGTATTGTATTGTCATTTATGTCAAGTTGATATCATTTGTACGGTCATGTACATAATGCCAAAGAATTTAGAGAATCAAAGGAACAAAGGTTATGCTTTCAGCAATGCATAAAAGTCAAGTATTCACTAAGTGACAAACAACACCAATGGAGTGCACACCGATGGTCAATGCAAAGAAGAATAGTCACAGTGATACCCAATGATCTAAAGTATAGTGTTGCCTGAAGAAGCAAAATAACAAGATGCCTGACGAGAAAAGTCAGAAGGTTGCCCGACGAGCTAAAGACAGTGTTTCCCGATGAGTAAAATTCCAATGATGTTTGAGGGAAAAAGCTCACAAAGCTAATTGGAGTATCACCGATGGAACTATTAGTTGTCACTGATGAATAAAAAAAGTGGTGACCGATGGAACAAAGAGTTCAAAAAATGACAAAATATCTAGCTAGCAGAGCTAAAAATAGACTTAACTAGTTGTCTACTTTGTTTTATTCAACCAAAGATAAGTGATTGATTTAAAGATGATTTGTATAGTTGGCAAGAAGATATCTATGAGACAAATCAAGAGTTATGCTTTTAAATCTAATTTGCTGGATTGTTTTTCACACCAATAATCAAGAATAGAGAAACAATGAACACCATGTCTATATAAGAGACAAGCTTAATTCTTTTACGAATGGGATTAAGGGGAGTGAATAGAAAGAGGATGCTAAAGAGAAATTGATGAAGAACAACTTCATGCAATGCTGATCAAACAAGCTGAAGGAAGAGCTAAGGAATTTTGTAGACATCAACAAACAATGAGTACAACATCACAGAGAAGAAAGTATGGAGCACAAGGATTGAATTGATACATTGGTCAGAGAGGTAATGTACTTAAATAGATCTGAAAAACTACAATTCAAAGTTGCAATATGAATAGATCATAGTGTTTCAGTTTAACCATTGAAGCATCAAGTCTCTTAACCAAGAAAGAGTTAATAGTCTTCTATATATTGAGGTACATCTCAAGGAGTGCAAAAAATGTTGATTCATGAAAGTAGCAATACCTATTGACAGTCTAAGAAGGAGGCTGATTCAAGGATGGCAACAATAGATGCCCGATACTAAGTGACAACCTCTATATATAAAATCCTCTAACAAGGTCGCACTTAACAGTGTGTTTGTAACATTTAACAGGGTTGGCTCCTAATAGGGCTCACTTCATAAGAGTGAAAATTTGGGGGTACCAGTCCCAGTGGTTTTTCCCTTAACAGGGTTTCCACGTTAAAATTTATGTGCTATGTGTGTATGATTAATTTCTTTATTGTTTTTCATCTTACATAGCTAACTCTAGATTGATTGGTATACTCCACTTATTTACTGAGTTTTGGTAAATAGTTATACTACTTATTGGTAATCAAGAAAGAATAAGGATTGACAGAGAAAACCGACAAACAGTTAATCATTATTAGTATTTCATGGCATGCATCTTGTAGGGACATAATAATCTGAGTTTATAGATTTGTGGTTAAGTTTGAAGGATAAAATTTGAGGCCACCGATTCACCCCCCCCTCTTAGTTATTACTAACATACTATTGTCTACACATTGAATAGAGTACAATTAAAGATAGACACCAACAAGACACCTTATGAGCTATGGTATGGATACACACCTAGTGTAAGTTACTTCAGAATTTTTGGAAGTCAATATTATATCTAAAACGATGATAGAAATGGAAATATTGAATCCAAAGGTGAAGAAGGAATCTTTCTAGGGTATTCTACCAAAAGAAAGGCTTATAAATGTCTTAACAAGTCCTCTAACAAAATCATTGAAAGTGCTAATATCAAAATAGATGAACTTGCTGATAAAAATGATGAGGAAAGAAGAAAAGAACCAGAAGACTACAATAGGTTTGTTTATAATTAATGAAGAACCTGACACTCTACCTGAGCAATAGTGTATCACTCCTGAGAAATAGAACATTGCACTCGAACATTAGGTTGCAAACACCGAAAATCAGGAAATTTCTTAAAATGATATTCCAAGTGATGGAGATCAGAATGACGGTTAAGATGATGATCAGAATAATGAAAAAAGAGATGAAATGATACTTTCCAATTATGTCAGAAGACACCATCCATAGAACCAGATCATAGGAGACAAAAAGGCTGGAATGAGAACAAAAAGTAAGTCACTAAACACTAGATGTTTAATTTCTAATTTTGAGCCTAAATTTGTCAATATTGCACTTGAGAATAAAGAATGGGTTAGTGCCATGAATGAAGAGATATAGAAGATTGGGAAGAATAATGCATGGACATTACTACCTAGACCGAATGACAAGAATTTCATTGGTACCAAATGGATATTCAGAAACAAGTTGAATGAGAATGGAGAAGTCACAAGAAACAAAGAAAGATTAGTATGCAAGGGGTATGCACAAGAATAAGGTATTGAATATGGAGAAACCTTTGCACCCATTGCTAGACTAGAAGGAGTAAGAATTATACTTTCTTATTCTGAATTCAAAGGATTCAAGGTATACCAAATGGATGTCAAGTCTGCATTCCTAAATGGAATACTAGAAGAAGAGGTATACATTGAACAACTAGAAGGGTTTGTTGATCATAAATGGAGAAACATGGTTTACAGACTACACAAAGCCTTGTATGGATTGAAACAAGAACCAAGAGCCTAGTATGAAATACTTCACTCCTATCTCATAAGGATTGGATTTGTAAGAACAAGTGAAAATAGAAATTTGTATTTAAAAGAAGATACTGATGGTAACATTTTGATTGTTGAAATATTTGTTGTTGAAATCATATTTGGGGGTAATGATATGTTATGTATTTCATTTGCTAATGAAATGAGAAAAGAGTTTGAGATGTCAATGTTTGGGGAGATAAAATTCTTTCTTGGTCTATGGATTCTTCAATAGGATGCAGACATATACATCACACAATCAAAATACATCAGGGAAGTTCTCAAGATATTCAAGATGGAAGATTCTAAGCCAGTTGGAACATCTATGGAAACCAAATGTAAGATGACAAAGGAAGACAAGTCAAACGAGGTAAATCAGACCTTCTACAGATCAATGATTGAAAAACTAATGTATGTTGTTCAAACTAGACCAGATATAGCACATGCAGTTGGAATAGTTGCAAGATTCTATGCTAATCCCAAGGAATCACATATGAATGTTGTCAAGAGAATTATAAGATATGTAAAGAATACTAAAGACTATGGATTATGGTATAAAAGAGAAGGAAAATTTGAGCTTCAAGTCTATACAAATGTTGATTGGGCTGGAAACTTAGATGACAGAAAGAGCACAACTCGAGGAGCATTCTTCATGGGTGAGAGACTTGTCACATGGATAAGTAAGATGCAAGTATGCATCTCACAATCTACTCTAGAAGAAGAATATGTGGCTTCTTCTGCAAATTTCTCTAACATTGCATGGATCAAACAATCACTAGAAGCTATGAATATGAAAATTCTTTAACCAGTGATTATCTATTGTGACAATACCTGTGCAATAAACATTTATAAGAACCCTGTCATGCATGCTAAGACACAAAATATTGCTATCAAGTATCATTACTTTAGAGAACAAGTTCAAGAAAAAGAGGTGATACTAGAATATGTTCAATCCAAGGAACAATTAGCAAAAATATTCACAAAGAACTTACCAAAAGATACATTTGAGTGCCTAAGAAAGAGACTAGGGGTCCAACCCTTGTCTATTGTTTAGTAAGCTAACAAGGAGGCTACATCAGCCTACACATAATCAGAAGATCATTCATGTTGATGCAAGAAAAGAGATGGATTGCAAAGATACATCAGTACACAGTAAGGTACTTATCTACACTAAAAACTATAGTCATTGTACTATTGATGGAAAAGGAAATTCAAGGAGTATATTATAAAAAGGAGAAAGGATATAATTTGGCATTCCTATCAAAGGGGGAAAGATTATATTCATATGAAATATCCATCATAATAATCCAAAGGGAGAGAAGTATCCTAAGGGAGAGATGACTTAAGGGAAGAGTATATCTATTGTTGTCACAGGAAAAAGAGATGATCAAGGAGAGGAATAGTCAAAGGGATATACAACATCAAAGAAGAAATTATACATCAAAGGGAGAGAAAGAATCATAAGCTACTAAATCTATCCAGTGAAGGGAATGGAGATTGAAGAAAGTACTCTGCAAGAATCAAATCTAAGCCATATGAGCTTACTGAGAGCCAGACATTTGTATTGGTTATAGAACAATAAGTTTGGTAGATTGATGAACTAAAACTGATATATTTCATATTGTATTAGTAGTAATATAGTATGTTGCCATCAATACCAAAGGGAGCAATTGATGAACTATAACTGATTGAATGTTTGAAGATGTTAAGCTGATGATCACGGAGCTACATAAAGTAAATGCAAGACATTAAATAAATTAATGTATTGTATTGTCATTAATGTCAACTTGATATAATCTGATTGGTTATATACATAGTGTTGAAGACTTCAAATGACCAGAGAGATAAAGGTTATGCTATCAGTAATGCATAAAAGTTTAGTATGCACTAAGTGACAACAAAAAATGATTGACAGTGCACCTTGACAAATAGAGAACCCCGAGAGAAGAGTCACAGTGATACCTGAGAAAGAAACCTGAGCAAGCATTACCGATGAGCAAAACTTCACAGAGTTACCTGACGGATAGAGATGCCCGAGGAGAACTGAAGTGTTGACTGACAAGAACTAAAATTTAGAAATGACAAAAGACTTAGCTAGCAAGAGATAAATATGGAGTTAACTATTTGATCACATTATTTTCATCGACAAGTTAAAATCTAGAAATGTAATGCCCCGCCAGGGAACCTAGGAGAACTAACCCAAATATGCAACTAAGTTAACAGGCTAAATTTTTTAAAATGTTTACAAATAATAATGATAACAATGCGGAAGCAACAAAATGAGACAAATGACATCCACATAAATACAACTCAACAAAGTTTACAAATCTCAATGGTTCCTTGACATAGAATTACTTAAGCAACTAATCTACGAAAACAACTATAAAGAACTGACATAAGTGTTGGAATTAATGGGAAGTAGTACTGAGAGGAGAGGGGTGAATCTGTACCTCTAAAATTTTTAACACCTTTCACATTCCATCATTAGTAATTATTCAATTCTGTATTACCAACCATTACTGTTATTCTTTCTTATGCATGTATTGTTTGTTTACAATCTTTAATGGTTTTCAACAGTCATAGAAACATTCATGAAAATGATAAACACATAACACAAGATATGGTATTGCAGAAAACTCATGCTAGGAAGTAAAAACAGCGGTGGGGATTGCACCCACAAAACATCACTATCTGTAGAATGGAAGGGAGTCGGTTAAGGCCTACAATTTGATCACTTCTGATGATCTACCCTATTAGGAGTATTAAGGTGGAGACTGTTATGCCATGCATACCTGTCCCTACATTTTGTAGGAAAAATATTGGGTCCCCCTTTTTTTCTTTTGCTCTTACCTTGTCTTCTTTTGTTTTCTTTGCTTTCCCTTCAGGATTTACTTCCATGAGGGTTGTCCTTTTTTTGCTTTGGCTTTCTTGCGTCTCTGAGGCCCGGTCCCAGAGTTTGTTTGTTCTTTCTAGAGCTGTATTCTGGAATTTGGGATTCTTCACCATGATGTCTTCTTTTGTGAGAAGGTATGGTTGCATGGAATCCCCAGGCCTAGAGCCTAGAGGCTTACTTGTCCCGAAGTTGTCGGAAAGACTACAACCTATTTTTACCCAAGGGTATAAATGCAAGTTACCTATCATTTTCATAGTTACTGCGATTAAAACACTTAGAGAATTTAGAGTGATATTAAGGAAATTAAGGTGATTAAACAACGAGTTGCTCCCTATGCTTAGTGGCTAATTGAATGCTAATTTGCTATGTTTGCTTGTGATTGTTTGAAGGTAGACCTGTTGTAGAGTGTTTTCCATGCTCATCTTCCCTGTGTACTTCATGTTTCTAGGTTGGTTGTCATTTTTCCTTCTCTAGTTCTCTATTCCTCTAGTTTTCTATCTTTTTGCTTTCGTTGTAATCATTTTTGTTTGTTTTTTCTTTCGTTTGTTCTTGTTTCTGCTTTTGCATTTTTCTCCTAGTTTGCCTCTTGTTGGTGGGTTGGATCTACCAGAGGGTTGTCCACCCTCTGTGCAGCTGTAATCTAGTGAATATATTGTACATTGTCATAGGGTAGCTTTTGTACCTCTATAAATATTGTATACATGTGTAAATATTCTATAAATGTTGTATATATGTTGTCGTTGTTCTGCGAGCTGCACTTTTTCCCTCGCAGAGCTTCAATCCTCTATATCTTAGTGTATATACCTCATGAATATCCTTCCATCCTATTGAGTTCATCATGATCCATCATGTTTTGAATCATTGTGTCGAGCTCATTGAGAGGGAGTCACCACGGTTCAAACTCGGCACCTCACTGGTTCAAGCCATGGTGGATTTCTCTCTCCTCTGTTGTGTCATCTTAATAATGGGATTAATTTCCCATGAGTGGGAATTCAAACCCCATCCCATCTAGAATTCAATTTCCCTTGTGTCAGCCCACTTTTCGCCATTAATGTCATTACGCTACCTGTCATGTGTCCACGTGATGTGCCATGTCAGCCAAGTACAGCTTCCTATTGGTCACATCAACAACAACAATGGCTAGTTCTTCCAGACTCCAGGTGCAGGGGCCCCTGGGTTCTTATTCCATATTTTCCACTTGGTTCAATAGCCCAAAGCCTCAGGATGTTTATCAGAATCCAACTCATGTATGTCTTAACACTTTGAGATTTTTTGATATATGCTAACGCTTTTTGGATAGGTGCAAAATGGTGACGATTTCCCCAGAATCCAAAAAGTTATTATTATTATATCATGTATTAATGATTCTCTGGTCTTGCAGGTTGTAGATTGTGTGATCAAGATGTCTAAGGTGATCACTCCTCCTAACAGCCTAGAGCTGCCTACTACCTCCACTCGGGTGGCCACAAAAACCAAGGCTGAAATGATACTGGCTAAGTTTCCACTGACCTCCAAATACCTCAAGGAGGGAATTCTTGTGGGATCCAAGGTGGATTCCAAAGTGCAAGAAATAATAGACATAGAGCCTGGACTTTGGGCTAAAATGCAGGGTTTAATTCAAGCCATATACAGACTGAAGGCTGACAGAGATAGTATGGCCACTCTTTTGGCTGCCTCTAGCATTATTAAGGCTGCAAAATTTCCTTATTTGGTGCAATCACTAGAATTGATACTTCAACAGATACATTGTACAATGCACCTACTTAGACTGTTCTTCTCACCAATCCCTGGCCATTATAATATCCAGCAACAATTGTCACCGTGGATGTAGAAACTTTTGCCTCAAGGCTAAGGGTTCCACAGTTCAAGGGGTCCATCATCATCAACCAGGCCAAGTCATTATAGAGTTTGAGGAAGCTTCCCTCATCTCTTGACAATATCTCAGTACTCAGTGGCTGAAATCCCCAAAGAGGGACCATAAAAAGATGAAGTTGGAAATTCCCCGTAGGGATTTCAAAGAGCCCATTCAGGCGGGCATTATATTTTTATGCAGGATCTTCAGACAACCCCATGCCTGGGATTTCTTGGCATGGATGTATTACTTTCTTTATTGCATCATCACCTACAACCATACTTTCAACTGGGTGGATATTATAGCCAATCATGTGGACATGTAGGTGAAGGTCGTCGTCCAGAGTTCTAAATTCTATATGACTTCTTATGTGCTATGGGCGCTGGCCCAACAAAGACTGGCTTTCCCAGGTTTAGGAACAGTGGGCGATCTTGGGAATGGACCGGGCCAATTAACACCATGGGATCACTATCCCCAGATCTAATGGGAACTCAGTTTCCTAAATTTCTGTAGGGTAAATGATGCCTTAATTTACCAAAACATTTTGACACTTACTCGAGACTCCAGGTACCAGTTATTGTAGGAGGAGATGAAGTTGGTCACTACTTACGGCCACTATTTTATTTAGTTCTAGCAATACACATACATTTGAGTGATCAGGTTCTCCAGGAAACCCAATCTTCTTCCGCAATATTGTGGGGATAAAATCATTCTTTTGGAGTTCTACCGACAGATCCTAGAGCTACATGCCTTCTTCACATTGAAGAAGGTCACTAACGTCCCATTCCTAGTTTCTTGTGGGAATTATACATGCAGCCTCACCACAGCTAAGGAGGTAGATGATGAGTTGAAGAGCCTAGGACTAGTGGAATTCTACCACATTAGGACAAATTATGATCCTCTAGGCAAGATTGCCTTGGCACTTCTCCGGGCATCCCCGCTGCATAAGGAAGACATTGAAGATTTTTAGGTGGACTATCAAGATAGTTTTGATCTCCAGGCCCATCAACATTCGTAGATGTCCAAGGGACTTATGAAAGTACTTGACCTTCAGAATTTTCTGAAGGGTTTTTCAAATGATGGGCCGCTAGAAGAGCCAACATACAAAGAGCAAGGATTAGACAATTTGGATCTCCCTTTGGTGGATTGGGCCACCCTAGAGGATCTGACAATTGAGGGAGTATGCCACCCTATTTTGGAGGCCAGTCACAGTTATTTTTCCTGGGTGTGTCCTAGGACACCTAGAAAGGATCAATTGTTCGAAGGTCCACTTCAACTTCCATTGCTGCCGTCGGATCCAACACAAGTAAGGGGAAAGAGAAAGAAGACGCCCCGATTAAGGTACCTCTCCAAGGCCCAACCCCCATAATGGTATAGCTATAGAAACAAATGGAGTTGACGAGGTTGGCTAGCCAGTAGATAAGCATGTAGATATCCTCTGGTCTCCTCATGGCTCTAATGGCATCTTCTCGCCTGGTAAGATCCCCGTCACTGGCTACAATGATGAGAAGACAAACTTTCACCGAGGTCGAGTCTAAAGGTATTTTGGATACCAGGGTCCCATTACTGAGAAAGAAGAAAAAAAGGGTGACCCCCACTCCAAGTGCAGCTACTAGCCTCGGTATGCTGGGTATGCCTCTAGTTGATGTCAATTTGGATTCCTCTGAAATTGAGGATATTTTTGATTCCTCTCCCCGACATGATGGTTTTGACGATGTCTTCAAGATAGATGAACTCATGAACCTCCATAAGGATTTAGATCATGCGGTGGAAGAGATCACCACCCAAGAGAAGGAGGATATCCCTACAGAAGGATTGATCTCAGAATGAGAAGCTATCATAGAGAAGGAGGTCCTGGAGGAAACATAAAAAGAGCCCAAACAAGAGAAGACACCAGTCCAAGGGACCAAGGATGAACCTAGGAAAATCATAGATGAGAAACCAATGATTTTGGAAACCAAACCTATGGGATCATCTGTACCCCCATTCATCACACTCTAGATGCCTTTGGTTACTCTGGGGACCAAACACCACGGAGCATATTTGGTGAGGTAGTAAAGGTGGCCACATTGTTAAAATTTGGCCAAAGACCTCACCCACCTCTAGAATATGTTCCCGTGGAGGAATGTGTTCCGGCAGATAAAGCCAATGAGGATGAAGAACAATAGCAGCAGAATGACAAGGAAATTCTCAAAGATATAAATGCCAGATTGACCAATGCTGAGAAGGATAGGTAAATCCCTGAGAATATAGGTGATGTTGATACCAGAGGAGAGGAAGTTTTGGATATCACAAAAGAAGATGCCAACATGACAGAAAATACTGAGGCCTCTAGTGAGCAGGAGAAAGAATAGGAACAACACAAAGAAAAAGATCCCAATGACACCATACATTCTGGGAACACACCACCAGATTTGGAAGAGAATCTAGATACCCAGGTCTTAACAGTGAAGCCACACCAGCCGCCCCAATGGCTATAAAATCAAGAAATAGAAAGGCCCTGATGGGAGAAATAGGTGTTCTTCTCTCCTTGGTCAAGATGATGGCCCAAAATGCAGAGGCCATAAAGCCTAAGAAGGCACAGATAGTTCATACCCTCCGGACTGGTCCAATAGGTAGCATAGTTGCGACAATCGCAACACCTCCTCTAGATGCAGATGTAGCGGCCATAATGCCCAAAGATTATAATATTACAAAAGTGGCACTGGGGACAAGAAATAAGCAGGGTGAACTGGACCTTCTGAGAGAGGCCACCAAAGAAGTAGAGGCCTGGTACATTAAACAAGGCCAAAATTTAAAGGAGGAAAGACAAACCAATGCAAATCTCCTCACACTTCTGGAAGAACTTACACAGCCTTTAGCTGAGATCCATCTGGAAGCCTCTTCCTCTAGATTTTCGCCTGCACAGGGTGACACCGATTCTCTCTGGGCTATGAAGAAGAAGGTACAGGCTATGGACAGGTGGGTCACTGAGAAGATAGCTGCCATAAGACAATTCTTAGTGTTGTCCCTCCCTAATCTTTACCAGATCAATATCCTCCTCAGCTGAGACAATGGCTCCGCTCTTGTATGGGAGCAGGACTTGGAGAAGTATGAAAAATGGAAGGTCGGGTTGGAGGATATTTTCAATGTTGGGGAAGAAGCCGTCACAGAGGCATAAATTTTGGAAGATGAATCATATGATTCTCTCCAGGCCTAGTACTCCAGACTTGGCCTCAAAATTGAGGTATGCAAAGAACTGGTTAAGGTCTTAAAAGAGAAGGTGACCATAGATCAATATCCTATGGGCCTATTTTGGGCATTTATGGTTGGGGTATCGAAATTCAATCCCTTCAGCACCAGGACATGCACCCTGGAATACTACGTGCTCAACAAATTTGATGAACAAATGGAATCCCTGTATTCGGTTTCCAGAGATTTTGACCAGGGCAGGTTATCAAGATTATCCAAGATGATGATCTAGGCACATGATGTTGTGAAGATGGTAGATGAGTTCTGGAATGGGGCTGGAGAGGTCAAAGAGAAGTTGGAGGTTGTTCACAGTCGATGGGACAGCATCAATGACATAGACGAAGAAGGCATAATCCAAGTATTAGAAGCATTCAAAATAGTAAGGAGCAATAATGTTCTCCGGATCCCAGAGATTTCCATCGGCAGTGCATATTTAATATTCTTTATTCTTTAAGCTTAAGCTCCCAAATCTTAGAGTTCTGAATCCACAATTTTGTATTCTTTGGATGATCCATGTACAAGGTTCCCCGGAGTCAACCGGTCATTGTCAAACAATTAATAGTGATGTCAGAAGGTAGGTGACTCCAACAAGGCATGACGGCTCAAAGATGATTCTGATGGGTGGTCTTCCCAAGGCACTGCTCCAACATAACACCTGGTGGATCAGAGACAGTGAGCCACTTTTCCATTAATGAGGTATGAAGCCTCGATCCTTGAGGGATCAAATTTCTTCTATTCTACCTCTAGCTCTCTTCTCAAGGACAATTCTTCCATACCTCCTTTCTTGTCTCATTCTTCTGACATGTCAGGCCTTTGTTCTTCTTGAGGTTATTGTAGCATGGTGCAGGTAGTACTGGCCACCAAAAATTGTATTTTAATGGTTGAGTGTAAAGTAAATTAGGTTATTTTTAGGGAAAATTTGTGTATAAATAATAAGTTTAACCTCATTCCAAGAGTCAGCAAAATTGATGATTTTGCAGTCCATAGCTCTAGCATTTTCAATTCTCATTTCTAGTAGTTGCAGAGCTCAAAGCTCCTTAGTCTTTAGAAGCTTTTAGTAGATAGATGCTCCCCTAGAGTTTTTTATGTACTCACCAGTGATGTTGGAACACCATTAATGAAGAAAGAAGGATTCTGGCAATGCTCTTGTTGGTCTCTTGATCTCTAACTTAATAATTTTCATTATGTATGTTTCTTATGTCCCTTGCTCTAATGTATTAAGTAGATTAATGACCTTCTTTTCCCCTCACTATTGAATACATATGAACTGATGGTTGTGCACGCATTTAGTATTTTAGTGTAGCATGTTAGAGATTGGTTGATGTTTTGAATGTATTTGCATGACTATAAATAGATGGAATACTTCTAACCCTGGCATATATTTTGAATTTTATCTGGTAACCAACGAATGCTTGTAGGAAAACCCACTTGCCTAAATCCCCAAAGAAGATGAGCTGAGATAACCAGCTATCCCCCCAAACAAAATAGTCACAACGCCCAACTTTGCTCCCGCACCATCAAGTCCTGACTCTCACGTGATTGAAGGCCTGAAGAATCTCATTTCTCTGGAAAACCTTTACAGGTGAAGTTGGCCGATACCCCGGTACCTGGTGACAATTTACATCTGTTGGCGGACCTGGTCACAAACCCCTATTAATAGAGATCTATTAAGATCTACTCTGTTGAGAGATTTAGCAACACTGATTTAAGTGTGCACTCAGTTATGATATTTTACAATAGGACGGTTAAGCCCACCTTTCTTGAAAGGATTTCATTAGTGTAATAAATTTTTTAGAATGAGTACAAATGTTGACCTGACTACATACAATCTATAATTGTTTATTATAGATTCATTAAAGAACTCAGAAGTATAATATCACCTTAAGTGATTGATGAATACCTTTTCTCTGCTTGTCAGTAGCCTCTATTCTGTTCTTGAAACTGACTTGATTCTTTTTCTGTCCTTCTGCATGAATTCTTTGTCTGGTCTCTAGTTTCTCTCTGTGGCTAATATCTTCATTGAACAACAACTATTCTCAATGGATTGAGCACCTATTTATACAAGTATTTGACCTATCTTGAAATTCACATTTTATAATGTTAATTCTCAGATCCAAGGTTTACACTTGACCTTGATCTTTAGTTTGCATGTTTTAAATCAGTAAAACTAATTAAAATAATAATAAATACATTGCTTCCTCTGCACATAATGGATTTAAAAGTAAATCAAGAAGCTGTAAATACAACTTCAGTGATTTATCTGATGTGGAAAGTCAGATCCAATTTTTTCAAGATGCAACTAACTATCGGTTCTTGGTTGTCAGTTTGAACTTGATTGAAACTGTTCATTGGGTTCCCTATATCTGTCGGGTTCCTCTCTTTGTTCCTTGATTGAACTATTCATTGGGTTCCCTATATCTGTCGGGTTCCTCTCTTTGTTGTTTCGTTGGGTAGCACTGTTGTTACTTGTCGGGTTTCTTTTACCTTTTTGTCATCAGATAACACTTAACAATGTTTGTTGGGTAACCTTGGCATCAGATAGTGTTGTGCCCTATCTATTAGTGTAGAGTAAACCGATGGTGCAGATCATTTTTTTCTCTAAGTATACTAATGGAAAAATATAATTCCTTCAATCTCCCCCTTTGACATTAGTATCAAAAACTGATATGTGCATAATACTAAAGTGTTTTAGTATGTATACACCATGTTTATATCATTGTCATAATATGACTCCCCCTAACTGTGTGCACTGGTATAGTATATGTATATGTACATGTATACTATTCATTCTTTGTATGTAAATTATTTTCCCTTTATTTTACTATACATATGATTTCCTCATTTTAACTGAGGTGAGTGAACATATCAAATTCCCCCTTTCTTTGATACTGATGACAAAAATGTACAACTTATAATATGCCAAAATTGTGACAAAAATGTACAACTTACAATGTGTCAAATATGTTAGAATGGGTTATTTTGATATCTTCAAGCATTTTCTCCCATTGTTCTTTCAGCTGTTATAGTGCCATGTATTGTAGCTCTAGCCTTGTGCGTGTATCATAAATGTTGTCAAAGACATACATTTCTAGGGTGGCAATTAGTGTATTTTCCTGTGTCATATGTTTTGTAGGAGTATAAGTGTCAGTAAGAGCTTAAATTGGAGCTCATTTACCTCATCTCTATACTTCATCTCTGCAAACTGTATGTCTTGTCTCTGTTTCCTAGCCTGTATGATTTGTTCATTATGCAATATAAGTGCTTCTTCTGTGTTGGTGAGACTTTGTGCACTGGACTTAAGATCAAAATCTATTTTTTCTATCTTGTTGGTATACTCCTAAGTGATTTGATCTAAAGTGCACAATTTCTTTATTAAGGGAACAACTTCTAATATAATTGGATCAATTGTACTTGCCAATTCAGATAGCTTGACCTTTTTCAGTGCCACTTCCTGGCTTATTTTTTTGGCTAGCTTGAACTCATACTTTTTTTCAAGTCTCTCTTCCATAACCTTCTTAGCATCAATATTCTAAGTTGTTATTACATCTGTGAGTAGGACCAGTTGATCAAGCATCAGAGCTTTTTGATCAATATCTATGTCAGGTACAATCTGTTGAAGTATTCCTCTTGGTACTTCTAGTACCTTGGCCTCTTTTTCTTCTCTCTTCAATTTGTCTTGAATAACTTTTATTTCATAGAGCTTAGCATATTTTGTCAATACAGTTGGATCCAATGTTCTTGGATCAAAGACTGGAATCTTAATGATTTCATCCAGAGTTACTAGATTCTTATTCTTTCCTTTCCTCTTCTTTGATATTTGAGGGGATGCAGATGTATGAACTACCATAGCTAGTTCATTTGTTCTCTCTAAATTACTTGGTGAAGTCTTTGTAGAAGATGCTCCTTATGTCTTCTACTCAATGGGCATCTTTCGGCTATGTGAAGCCATATCTTCATTAACTTTGGGTGTTTCTACAGAATGTGCTTCTGATTTCTTCTCCAACTAATCCTTCTTTCCTTCTTCACCTTTCTCTATTGGTTTATCCCCTGATTCCTTTTGAGTTTTATTCTTATTCTAATCAGTAGAAATATCTTTCTGATCATCAGTTGTAGCTTTCTCAGCAGTTGTATCAGTGGTTTCATTAGCTTCTCCATCACCCTTGTCCTCAAGTGTGCTTGTTTCCTTTTCAGTAGATCCATCATTGCCTTCTAGTATGTTTATTGCCTTCATTAAGAAAAGCATGTTAATTTGATTTGTAGCTTGGGTGGTACAGGAGCACCTACCCTAGACCCAACAAGCAATGACTCTAAGAGTCCTAAAACATATCTAGTTTAGTCTAGTTAGGCACCTAGACCAAGTTGTGAGGCCTAGTTCCAGGATTGGTACAATTATGAGCCCCTGACTTACTATGGTCAAAAATGGTCAATAGGCCTAAAATCATAGGATTTTAGGGTTTTTCATGTTTTTAGGGTCTTAGATCCATGTTGGATCACTAGAATAAGTTTGGACCAACTTTGGTCATTAGTTTTGCAAATATTGCACAAAATGTTGTAATTAACACCCCCAACGGTTAGATTATT
>MU223419.1:43012-92496 GCA_018584345.1 Thuja plicata | reverse complement strand
AGGTGCAGCAGCAAGTAAAAGAAACATTGGAAAAATCTAGTTTGAAGTACAAAGAAAATGATGACAAAAGAAGGAGAGAGGTCCACTTCCAAGTAGGAGACAGGGTTTGGGCATTTCTAAGGAAGGAGAGACTCCCCAAGGGCAGATACTCCAAGCTTCAAATGAAGAAAGTAGGCCATTGCAGCATACTCAACAAAATAGGTGAAAATGCCTATGAGATATCCCTTCCTCCAACTTTGTAGATCTCTCCAATCTTTAATATTGTAGACCTCACACCATACAAAGTTACAACAAGTTTAAGCAATGAGCAGGGTAAGGACACAAGCATTGAAGATGAAGACTATGTCACAAATCTGCCCCAAAGCAAACCAGTGGAGTTAGAGGAAATTTTGGACACAAAGTTACTAAGGTAGACCAGAACCAAGAAGTATATGCAGTACCTAGTAAAATGGAAGGGAGTCCCCAACATAGATGCTACATGGCTAACTGAAGATCAAATCAAGCAACATGGCACTTTAGTGGAGCAATTATACTCAAGTAGGAACTTGAGTTTTAAAAACCAAGGGGATTATGGTGCAGGAGCACCTACCATAGACCCAATAAGCAATGACTGTAAGAGTCCTAAAACATATCTAGTTTAGTCTAGTTAGGCACTTAGACCAAGTTGTGAGGCCTAGTTCCAGGATTGGCACAATTATGAGCCCCTGGCTTACTACGGTCAAAAATGGTCAATAGGCCTAAAATAATAGGATTTTAGTTTTTTTTTCATGTTTTTAGGGTCTTAGATCCATGTTGGATCACTAGAATAAGTTTGGAACAACTTTGGTCATTAGTTTTGCAAATATTGCACAAAATTTTGTCAAAGTTGCTTAGCAACTTTGACAACTTTTGCCAAATGTTGTAATTAACACCCCCAATGGTTAGATTATTTAAAAATCAGTTGGAACCGATGGGGGATGCCTTCAAATAGCCCTTTCAGGCAGGTGGAAGGCATAATATGTAATTTGGCATTTTCAATCAATAAAATACACCTTTTTCCTATAGATTTTGGAGGTTTTCTACGTGGTATGGACGTCTACAGACTCTTGGAGTAGGAAGGCTTACATTTTTGGATGATCCTATGTCTTAGATTTCTTTTACACTTGGTTTGAGGTCCTGAAACCATGTAGATCAAAAGTTATTCATGTTTTACTCCTACAGCCTGTGAATTGGCTTCCTAAAATAGGGCTTGACACAAATTTACTCATTCTGGAAGATTCCACCATGGGAATTTAAAAAAATTTGGTATAATTCTTGTGCTAACAATGTACGTTGATTTCCTTTTTATTTGGGATGGAAAGCTGCAGGGTGGAGAGAGAAAATTGATGCCTTAGGGGCACATCTTCATGTGTGACCCCAGATTTTAGAGGACAACAATAATTTGACTGCCTTAAATGTTGAGCCTAGACTCCAAATCATGGATCTAAACATTTTTTCATGCTTCCCATCCAATGGAAGTGGTTTGGAATCCCTGTGAAAAGTTTAGGGTGTAGTTCCTTTGTTAAAGTGGCCCAATTAGGCCTCTTAGCCTGGTCTAAAAGTTATGACAGCAAAGCCTTCTGCTTGTTTTCAATCCTCACTGCTTGGGCATGTTTAGTAAGGCCATAAAGGGTACTAGAATCCCTGATCCACTTAACACTTTCTTTTGGAAACATTTGACTTATGTCTGAATTTGTCTCTGGTGAAGGCTACAAGCCAAAGCCTAGTTTGTGAAGCACCTAAGTGTTGTGGGTTGCTTGTGAGTGAAAGAACCATTAGAACTTTAGAGTTAGGACCTAAATAGGCTATGATAGTGATTGTAGGCCACCCCTGGTCTTTGTATCCATTTTTTTGGGTTTGAGTACTTATCTTCCTAAGGAGACCTCTTAGTGAATTCTTGTTTCTTGGTGCTTGGGACTTTGACAAGCCTAGTGATTAGGTTGTATTTTCTTGTAGGGTTGAGATAACCTTCTCCAAGTCCTTTTACCATACCTATGAGAGGTATCTAGCACTTTCCCCTCACCTTGGGGTGTTGAAGGATTCAAACTCCACCATTGGCTCATTGTTGAAGGCTTCCGTATTGCCACTGCTGCATCATTAGGCTTTGTCAATAGTGGTATCCTACTCGTCAGTTTGAGCCTTGTCAGCAGTGACATCCTCATCTTTTTGTGTTTCTTCAGCAGGGTCTGGTACTTTTGAGTCCATGATTGAAGTGTCTTGCACTTGTTCATTAGAAATGTTAACTATTTTACCATCTAATGTCTGCAATTCTCAATGGCTTTGTTGAACCTTAAGTGTTATAAATATGACATCATCTTTCTTCTATGGATCTTTTTCTGAGTAATAGTTAGTGATGTCTTGGATGATATCATCCATGACTATGTCTACATTTATAAGCTCATTGTCACTTTCAGTATTGTCTAGAGCAATGTGCTGAGGACTTGCATTGTCTGACTCCTCTCTATGAGGTGTGTTTGTGAGAAGTAATTGTTTCTCACCACTTGTTTACTCTACCGGTAGATCTAGGAGTTGTCTCCATTTAGTTTCTATCATTGAATCTAGTTCTATAAACTCATTCCCTAGTACTTTGTATGCCCTTATTTTGGATACAAATTTATTTGAGTGTTTCTTTAGTACTTCTTTTATTTCTTCAACTTTGGATTCAGGAGGCATCAGTCTCACAAGTACCCTTTCTCTTGATTCTCTCTATATTTGCAGGGCATATGACCATTGTTTGTATGCCCTTTTACCTAGCTCGTTAGGTATTTAATTTATAAATTTTACAAGTGCATACTTGTTCTTGATCATTGACTTTATGACTTCCTCTTGTATTTTATTATGATCCTTTGGGTTTAGTGTATCCCATTGTTTGATCTTCTTATCATTCATTGTACCATGTGTAGCAATGGATTTGGAAACTTCATCAACTATTTGATTTCTAAAGTTCTTCTTCACTACATCAGGCTCATCATCTTTAGTGTCATCCATGTCAGCCTTTGTCCTAACCAACCTTTTTCTCTTCTTTGGTGGTGTAGTTTTGATAGTTTGTTGTCTATTTCTTTTAGCTAGCTGCTTCCTCATATAGGTCCTTACTTGACCTTTCTTAAGCATTGTGGTATCAGTTATTGAAATTTGACTCCTTGTCCTTTTCTTCTTTGTAGGAGGTGGAGATGGAGGTGTATCAGATTTAGTCGCCTCTATATCTAATTTATTTTCTTCTTGTTCTTCACCGATGGTGCCCTAATCATCGTTTCCCTCTTGTTAATCCTGTTCTTCCTCTATAACCAATAGAATCTTCTTGAGATTCTTAATCATTTTATCCTTTTTGTTTATAGTCTTCTTGACTTCTAGGCCTTGTTTTATCTTAGATATGGCCTCTTCATATGTTTCAAACCTTGGTTGTTTCTTATCAATGGGCTCATTAATTAATGCCTCAATTGCACTTGTAGCTTGATCAATATTGATCTCATAGTCTAATGATGCTAACCAAGATGTTCTTGGTACAACTGAATTTATATGGGTGTAATCTATGTCTGCCATAAAACATATCTCATCTTTATATTTTTCAACTAGCTGTTCAGGAATCCTAGTTCTTTCCATCAGCTTTTCCTTGAACTCAAGGAAGTACGTAGACATAACAGACTCAAAATTGTCTCCTAGTGACTTAATCAGTTCACTAATCTGATGTGTTATTGGTTTGGTAGTGTCCCATACTACTTTTCCTACTGAATGAAAGTATTCTTGAAAATATAAAAAGATACACATGATAAGTGATCCAAACTTACATGTGTTGGTCTTTGCAAACCTGATTTTGATCATGTTCTCATCAAGTTGTTTTAGTAGGATCTCACTTAGATCCATCTGAATTCCTTTTTTTACCATCTTGTAAGTTGTACTTACTGTTGTTACAGAAATGTTGTTCAGTCTGCTAGCCTGAAATATTTTATACCCAATAACACATGCACCAAATTTTAGCTCTTCGTCGGTGATTGTGTTCACTTTGAGATCTTTGTTGTCTCCTTCTGTATTGGTGAGTTTTTCAACTTATTTCATGGATGGATGCTTGTATTTCCTAGGCTTTTCAGTTATCAGATAACTAGTGACAGCGTGAAGAACATCTTTGGTTATTTTCTTGGGTTGGTTTAGCCATAGCTTGTTGTCATGCATTCTGCTCAAGACTAACCTTATCCATTCTATTTTGAATTCCCTTGGGAAATGTAGGGCATTAGTTAACCATTTGACCTCCAATTTGTTATGCTCTTCCTTTATTTTTCCTTCGGCATCACATAGCTTCTTAAAAGATTCATCCATTTAAAGATCACCTACCTCTGTGATCTTACAGTGAATATAAGACCTAACATCTTCTATAAGAAAAACCCTAGGTGAAATTTTTGAAAACGTGCAAGTTTCATTAGGTTTCGATGCAATTTTTGGGCAGATTTTGTACTTTGATTCTACACATGTACTATTCTTGATCAGTTTCACCATGTTCCTCTTATCATTCTTCATTTAAGTTGTTCTTGAGGTGGTTGCCATTATATTTCAAGTTTTTTAGGGTATTCTTGAAATTAGGGCTTTCTTGATAAAACAATGATAGAGATCTTTCAGTGCCTTTGGTACTTCAATTCACAATAGTAATCTATCTGTGGATGCTTTTTCTTTTTTCTGTTCAATTGCTTGGTTTTTGCTCTACTCTATCTTCAAATCATGGGTGAAAAATGAATTTGTCCCATCGATTATTTATAGAATTTTTGACGTAAGTCTTTGCAATAAATGCTCAACAAATCATCGGGACATGAATATAGGTTTCATCGGGAGGACATTTCAAATCATCATCGGTGATGACATGATGCTTTGGGTAGTTGTTAACCATTTTTATTTTACCAACAGATATCGCCATTCTATCACGACAACTTCTGAACTTTTTTTTCTTACCGACGGGCGTCGGGTTACATTGGCAATTTATCATTTTTACTAGTTGATCGACAATTTTAGGTAAGTGTAAAAAACTCATTATTATTTTCACCGATATTTTTGGTAAGTGTTTACCAACGGTGTTGCATTCTTATATTTTGTAACAAGTAAAAAAATATACATCTTTGGTTCATGCAAATTTTGACTATCTATCAATTTGTGCAATGGAACTAATGTAAAATATAACTTGGTATAGTGCAGTTCCATACTTACTTGTTCACCTCAAGTGGGGTTGGTGGTGTCACCGGATCCATTGGATGGGGTGTCACCATTTGCATTGCTTGGTCTAGCTTCATCATTACTTGAAGGTTTTATCCATATTTTGTCTCTTTCCCTCTGGATATCTTCAATGGTGTTTCCATTGGGATATGTGCTTGTTTCCATCAATCAGTCCTTGCAATCTTTCTTGAGATGACCAACTTTATGACAATGTAAGAATGCCATTCTAGGGTTTGACCAACCTCTAGACCTTTTGGTCCATGCTCTCATGTAGTTTTTATCAATGTGACCATATCTACCACATGTTGTACAATTTGTCCAAGTGTTGTAATCCCATACATATTGATTACCGATTTTCTTTGGTTGATAAGGAACTTTTTTACCTTTTGGCTTCCATGCTTGTTTTTTATTTTTCCATCATTCTTTAGATTTGTGCCCATTCATCTTGCATGTAGGATAGTATTTTTCCATGTAGGTTTCCTTCTTTGGCTATTCCTTCCTTCTCTTGCATTCATGAGCCTTATGTCCTTTCTTGTTACATTTATAACAGAATCCTATGAATGAAGATGTAGGTGTAGATTTAGGAGTACCTTTCATTTTTCCTCTGCATACATTTGATGTGTGCCCTTGATTTCCACAGTGCTTGCATGTCAACTTTCTTGGTCTTATATTTTAATAGACATTCTTTGGGTTTGATGATTTTTCATTTTCGGTAAAGCCTATACCGTTGTTGTTGACTCTTTATTGTCCTTAAAGAAAGTCATCCATTCTTTTATTGTTTTCTTTAGCCTTTCTGATAATCTCATTATGTTGTTGAATTCTAACCTCATTTTTTAGCTTTTCATTTGCTTCTCTTTGTTCACCGATAATCAGTATTATTTCAATGAGTTCCACATTTATTCTATTTACTTCTTGACTCATAAGGATAATCTGATTTGTGAGATCATGGTGATGCTCAACATGTCTTTGAATTTCCATTTCCTTTTCTTTTAGTTTCTCTGTAATCTTCCTTCTATCATCAATAGAAAGTGTCCTTTCTATTTCATCTTGTCTAGCATAACTCATCACATCAATCATTCTTACCATCTGGCTCTTTTGACCGATTTGCAGCATCTTTATTTGCTTTGTCAGATGTTGATTGATCTCCTTTAGATTTGTGATGTCCTCTTCTAATGTATCTGCATTTGATCTTGAAGATTCAAATAAATATGGAATCTCTTCTTCTTGATAGTCTTTTTCATTGTTCCGGGTATCCATACCTTTTCTCTCATCTAACAGTTCTCTCATCTTGATTCTAGCTTCTTTATACTATTCATAGAATATATGTATCTCAAGATTTTTGTTCTCAATATTCTTATCAAGTTTATACTTTTGCATTGTATGATCTTTACTCTTAAGCCTTTAAGCCTTCCAAGAAGAGACTTAGCTCTGATACCAATTGTTGGAATTAATGGAAAGTAGTACTGAGAGGGGAGGGGTGAATTAGTACCTCTAAAATTTTTAACACCTTTCACAATTCATCATTAGAAATAATTTAATTTTGTATTACCAACCATTATTGCTATTCTTTCTTATGCATGTATTGTTTGTTCACAATCTTTAATAGTTTTCAACAGTCATAGAAACATTCGTGAAAATGATAAACACATAACACAAGATATGGTATCGTAGAAAACTCATATTAGAAAGTAAAAACTGCGATGGGGATGACACCAATAAAACTTCACTATCTATAGAATGGAAGGGAGTCGGTTAAGGCTTACAATTTGATCACTTCTGATGATCTACCCTGTTAGGAGTATTAAGGTGGAGACCTATTAAGATCTACTCTGTTAGGAGCTTTAGCAACACTAATTTAAGTGTGCACTCAGTTATGAGATTTTACAATAGGACAGTTAAGCCCACCTTTCTTGAAAGGATTTAATTAGTGTACTACACTTGTTAAAATCAGTACAACTATTGACCTGACTACATACAATCTATAATTTCTGATTACAGATCCATTAAAGCTCTCGGAAGTATAATATCACCTTAAGTGAATGATGAATACCTTTTCTCTGCTTGTCGATAGCCTCTGTTTTGTTCTTGAAACTGACTTCATTCTTTTTCTGTCCTCTGCATGAATTCTCTGTCTCGGTATCTAGTTTCTCTCCATGGCTACTATCTTCATTGAACAACAACTATTCTCAATGGATTGAGCACCTATTTATACAAGTATTTGACCTATCTTGAAATTCACATTTTACAATGTTAACTCTTAGATCCAAGGTTTACAACTTGACCTTGGTCTTTAGTTTGCATATTTTAAATTAGTAAAACTAATTAAAATAATAATAAATACATTGTTTCTTCCACACATAATGGATTTAAAAGTAAAAAAACAAGTTATAAATACACCTTCAGTGATTTATTTGACGTGGAAAGTCAGATCCACTTTTTGCGGGATGCAACTAACTGTCAGTTCTTGGTTGTCGGTTTGAACTTGAAGTCTGCCAACATTCCTTGATTGAACTTTTCATCGGGTTCCTCTCTTTGTTGTTCTGTCGGGTAGCACTATTTTTACTCATCAGGTTTCTTTTACCTTTTTGTCATCAGATAACACTTAGCAGTGTTTCTTGGGTAACCTTGGCATCAGATAGTGTTGTGCCCTATCTATAGGTGTAGAGTATACCGATGGTGTAGATCATATTTTTCTCTAAGTATACTAATGGCAAAATATAATGCCTTCAATAAGGATACATAAACTAAATCCAATAATATACATCTCATATAATAAGACCACATATACAACTAATACCCAAGGTATACAAATGAATTAGCATCCACTGCACAAGTCACAGGATATGAAATAATACATAATAATATAATACATCCTTCGAATGGATGTTCACCAATATACACATATGGTACAGAGTTACAACTCACAAAACTAAACAAGTCTCCAAAAGACTAAAAAGATAGAACTACAAAAAGGATCATCCAAGCATGAAGATGAATGTTGAATCTTAATGGTAATAAAAATCACTACCACCTGACCTCATGGAACAAAAGGTCCACTCCCATCGTGCTGAGAAAATAATAATAGACCCACTCACACGGGTATACAATAAGAATGCAAAAATCAAAGGTATACAAAACCATCATAAAGAAATGCATAAGAAGATCCTAGAAGCTCTCTGAAACACAATAAGGAATATACACAATATTAGAGGCAATCGACACATGTAGGATAACCTAATTTATATATAGGAAGGTGTCATCATGTACGTATAACCCTTAATTTTTGTCCTAGTAGTCTCTCTGGACTCTGATACTCAAGTGACCATACACAGTATCAATGACCTGTCAAACAGACAAAGTCATTAACTATGTCAGACACACACCCCTCAAGGAGCATCATCTTGTCCTCCGTCTTAGCCTATAATAGCACTCAAGCATGGGTGAGGAACCATATCTTATTAGATTATACTAAAATCCCCTAATAAATTATTATCTTATCACTTGTTACGATTACTTACAGTAAATGATCCTAGTAGCCACTTGTGAGCCCCGACACTTATTGCAAGTCCCCCTACTACACAACTAGGTAACCTACCCTAGGTTCACGAAATAACATCACAAAGGTATAACATAAACCTCATTACTGATTCTCACTCATACAGGGATACACTCTCAAAGAATCATAAACAACATCGAAAAGAACATAAATATTGAAACTAGTTCCTGCCCATACAAGAACTATTGGTTCTCAATTAACCAAAACCACTTTAAAAACTCTCACAAGATCACATAAAACAAGTTAAGACAAATCAGGTTGGGTATAAAAACTGAGAGAAAAATCAATATCACATGGACATGCACTAAAGCACACAAAACCTCAAAGAGACAGTAACCCCAAAACCTCTGGCTTTCATCCTAAAAGTCAACTAATCCCAACAGATACCCAAAACATTGCAGTTTCACAAAGAAGAGAAACACACAATCTATTTAATCATTCACTCAAAAAACACATCATGGCATGATAATTACGATTCCAGAAAGACTAAAAATACTTAGTGATAAACTCATTTATAGTCAGCACTATGCAAATTAGTTTATCTAATAAAATTACTTTTAACACTATAATTCAATTTCCAAATAAAATCGCAAACTAAGCCCCTATAGGTTAATTTATAAAATCTATATAAATTAACCTATTTAATAATTACAAAAATTTGAATATAATTACAAGTAAAAGTTATTGAAAACATCTATATAATTTAATTTTTTAAAAAGAATTTTCTGAAAATAGTATTACCACTACATGTGAATTAAAAAAATAAAATTTAAAAATATAATTTCTAAAAATAGAATACCACTCCATGCGAATTCAAAAAAGTTTTTTTTTTTTTAAATAGAATTTCTAAAAATAGAACACCATTACATGCGAATTCTAAAAAAATTGTTTTTTTATTATTATTTTTTAAATTTTATTTTTAAATAGAATTTTTAAAAAACATAATTTATTAAAATAAAATTTTTAAAGAAATGTAATTTCTAAAAATAGAATACTATTGCATGCAAATTCCAACAATAATTACTTTAATACAAATAAATAAATCCTTCTTAAATAACATGCAAATAAATATATCTTATAAATACTTATTCTTTAAAAAATCTTATTTCCTTAATTTTGATAATAAAAGAAAGAACATGCACTTATCCTCATTTTATATTTTACTATGCAATTGTAGATCTACATGCAATAATATTAAATTACTTAAATAATAAAGCATGCAATTTGATGCAACCAAGGAAAATATTCTAACTTTAATATTAATTCTTTTCTTTTTTTTAGAGAATTTTTAAACATGCAATTCACTCTATTCTTTTGGTTCCATGCAAATCTGGACCCAATTTTT
This sequence comes from Thuja plicata, assembly GCA_018584345.1. Taxonomy (NCBI): domain Eukaryota; kingdom Viridiplantae; phylum Streptophyta; class Pinopsida; order Cupressales; family Cupressaceae; genus Thuja; species Thuja plicata. Next base: position 82,384 of record MU223419.1, on the reverse strand, counting down.
GGACAGGAACCTGGTAAGGGTGCAATTTTCTTTCCAAGGTAAGGGATTTATAAATCTGAGGGTTTCAAACCAATTTTTACAATAATAAAAAATTTCTCTCAAAGAAGACTTTTTTCACAGATTTGAAACTCTAAGGGCAATATTGAAAACTAAATCATTCTAATTGAAAACCCTGATGTCCATTTTGCAACCAATACAAATAAATGAAACCTTTAAGCCCAAAAAATAGATCTGACATGCAATCAAGAAAGAAAAATGATAGAATTGATTCAATAACACATTTTCCCAATTTTAAAAAATCAAATCACAAGATAATCAAACAAGGAAGATTCAAACAAATGATCTTATCATTTCAGATGCATAAAAGACATAGATCTGAAAGCTAGAATTCGACAAGATCAAGATCCTACCTTAATAACTAATGAGAAAAAATAAATCCAAATCCAAGTAATGAAGAATCCAAAAATGCTCCTAAGCTTTCCACAAATCTCCCATCACTTGATTTCTCCTTCTCCCTGATTGAACAACCTCCAAAATGGCCTTCAATCCAAAGATATAGATAACCACGCAATTAGGTTTTCAAAAAGTGAAACCCTAAAGGAAACATTAATTATCTAATTAATAATTAAAAGAAATTCTTTATTTTCAATTTTCACTTAAAGCATGCACAACTCAACTTTATAATATAAGAACAAAGTCATAATTGAAAATGCATGAGATTACTTCACTTAAATTAAATCACTTAATCATGCAACTTAAAGTAACACTAAATAATTCAAATTTACACAATTAATTAGATTTAATATTTATTAAAACTCAATTATTTAAATCAAGTCTTAATAATTAAATCAATTAATTAAATATAGGTATTTAATTCATATTTAATTATTAAATAGCCTTATATTCAATATATCCATGTTTTAATCTTAATAAAGGTGCAATAATTAACATTAATATTTACCATGATTATTCATTAATTAAATCAAGCCAAAAGCATCATTAAATCAACTCAAAACCATCCAATCAGAAAAACAACTGAAACATAGAAACAACTGAAATAGACACACAAACACAAATAAAAAGACTCACGGATCCACGTCACTTGAGGAATTCAGACAAGATAGTCAATCAGATTCTTATTCATTTATAGGAAAAATAAGGGTTTAGGGTATAGATTTAGGCCTGAATACTATCTCCCCTCTCTTACCATTGAGATATTGTGATAGAGCACGCTCACTCCTGCCAATTCAGGGAAGACGTAGCCCGGTATCTGCAATCCTATCATCACAAAGATGAACATATGCATACATATAATATATCAAACAATGGTTGAGACTAGTTTATCGTGTGGATCTCACCGAAGTAAGTAACTATGAATCTTTCCCGTACCATACCAAACATAGATAATAGTAATGTAAACCATCACAATGATCCATGTGCATATAGATATAGGGTGAGTATTGTTAAAAAACCATAATCAAAATGACATCATAACATATACATAACCAACATGAAATAATCATAAATCATATACAAATAGATGATATAATACGCTAAGAAATGGATCAATAGCATAATGAAAAGTAATACAAGAATATCCTCAAAATCAACTGAGATAAATATCACATACGTACAAAGTTCTAAAAGAGTTCAGAAAATGAAGTAGAAAGGTAGACTAAGGGGTGGGTATTACAAGAGATAAGCTATAGTTTTAAAGTGGTTTTATTCCAGTTGTCAAGGAGCAATCTACGGGATAAAACTCAAGTATTCTTTAAAGCAAGAATGGTGAGAATTATGGATCACACCAAGAATAAGAAAGACAAAGACCTAGAAATGGTGAAATTATTTCTATAAGAGAGACAGTCTAATTCATTATGAATTGGTGGGTGAATAGAGAAGAAGATGCTAAGGAAAATACTGGTGAAGAAAGACTTCATATTGTCATGATCAAACTATTAATCTCTAAGTTCTGTTGATGACTAGTGCCCAACACTTAGTCATTTCATTAGGCAGTTTTAGTTGTCTATCATTATGGCCGAGCTAAAACTATACAAGGCCGAGCAACATTGCTGAGCAATTTTTCAGTATGCCTAGTTACATTGCCGAGCCGAGTTACATTGCTGAGCCGAGTAGACAGGGATGTTAAATGTCGAGCAGGACAGTTTTTGTATACTTGTCAGGACTGATACAAACTTCAAGGATAAGTGATCCGACTGACTTGTATAAGCTTTTTGGGCTAACTTATGTGTGCATTTAATATTTTTATACGGAGTTAATTATGTATTTAATTGTTTTATCTTATGCATTACTCATTGTAACCATTAATTGCAATACCATCATGGTATGGGTATTGGATCTTGATCATTGATTTAGATCTCACTATCATATCTATATAGATATATTAGATTGCTTTGAAACCCTATTTTATATGTGTGCAAGAGGCAGAAGAGTAGTTGTTGAAGGGACTACATTTTGAAGTGAAATGCACAGTGGGTTATTTTGTTCAGAAGCAGAGATCAAACAGAGCATAACACAATGAACAACAGAGTAAAGGTATATCAGATTATAAGATCAAAAGAGATACTGAAAAGAGGAGATCCATCATCAGCACCAGAGTGCATATCGAAGGATCAATACTTGAGACTTTTTAATCATTATATCAGGTGAAAATCTCTTAACAAAGTGGTTTTAGCAGGCCTTTATTTATCTCTTAACAGAGTGCTTAATTCATTGTAAGTTTAAATCCTTTAATAGAGTAGATTGTAATGATCTGAATCTCTTAACTGGGAAGACCTCTAACAGGGTAGATTACATTTTGTAATCAAACATTGTAACCTTAACAGGTACACTTTATTACTGCAGCAGTGGAGACTTTTGTGGGTGTCATCCCCACCCCAGTTTTACCTATTTGGGTTTCTGGGTTACCAAGTTATTGTGTAATGTGTTATTTATTTCATGGTGTGGATGCTATTTGAGATTATAGTAGATTCATTTATGTATGAATGTGGATCAGTTTATTTTAAGTGTTTAATTTTGAAGATCTGATTCACCCCCCCTTTCAGTATCTTTCTTTTCCATTATTGTATTTCCAACAATTGGTATCAAAGCTTAGTTCTCTAAAAAGGTTATAATCAGCTTGAGAATATCAAATCTTGAAATGGAAATCTACAAGATGGGTAAAGTCATTGAGAATCAAAAGATTGATATACAACTAGCACTCCAACAGCTTGAGACTACAAGACAAGAATTAAAGAAGTCCTTGACTGCAAGAAAAGGTTTGGCCAAAAAAATGAATGGCACTCATTATCAGGAAGAGGACACCACAAATCTATTTTAGAATGGAGATTCTACTAAGAGTGATGCAACATTAGAAGAAATACTGGAAAAGAACAGTGCACTATGTGAAGAAGTCAAAAATTTGAAAAAGGAACAAAAGGCCCAATCAATAAGAATGTGTGAAGTTGTTGAACAGAAAAAGAAAGCTGAAGATGACAAGGCTATGGAAGAAGAAGAAAAAAGAATGATGACTACCAGACTTGATGAAAGAACACATGATGTGAAAACATTGACATTTAATCAAGTAGACATGGCTAATCAACTACTACTTGTGAATCGGGAGATTAATAAGAAAGACTTGGAGATTGTTAATCTTAGATCTGAGAATAGTCAATTGAAAGATGAATTGAGATCTGAGAAAGAACATAATAATAGATTAAATGATCCAAGTGTAGCTACGAACTATTTTGAACAACTGGTGGAAGCATCAAGAAGACCTAAAGATTCTTCTGGATTAGGTCACACTGAACAACATACAACCACTGAACATGGAGAATCATCTAAGATAGGTAAAAGAAGGCAAGCAAAGCCAAGAAACAAAAAATCTATTTGTCACCACTGTGGGAAACCAGGTCATACAACAAACATTTTTTGAAGCAAGAATGGTAAGTCCAATCCAAAAAATAACTTTAATGGTTACTATTTTAACTGTAATAAGTTTGGACATCAAGCATGTGAATGTAAGGCAAAGGCAAGAAAAACACCTAGACTCAATGGTAATTGCTATAATTGTAACAAATATGGTCATAGAGCACAAGATTACAGATCTAAAAGTAAACATCAATGGACATCAAAGGTACAAGAGAAATCACCAAGAAAAGGCAATACTTACAATTGGGATTATAACACATGGCATAGTTGTCATTACTGTGGTGAGTATGGACATGTTCCAGAAAATTGCATAAGGACACATTTCAGAGGAAAGTCTAAAATTTGGATGAATGGAAGCCTAGTTTGTCACAGTTGTCTGAAAATTGGCCATACAAGGAAAGATTGCAAAACTAGAGTACTTGCACCTATAGTTGATTAAATTAGAACACAGATGAACAAGACATGGGTTAAGAAGTCTGAACCATGCAATAGTGAAGCTGATGAAGCTGAGGTCACCCAATCTAATGGATTAGGTGATCACATTATCTCCAACTAAGAGAAAGAGGTATGTAAGGAACTGTATTTAAAAATTCTTATCTTACATTAGTTCCTAACATGAAATGTACAAAAAGTCCATATTTGCATATGTAAAGATGCACCAGGACATATTTGAAGATAAAATGTCAAGATGAGAAAATTGCACTATAGGCGTCGAGCATCTATCATGGACACTAAAGCTGAGTTCTTTAGTAAGTGCCAAGTTTTGTTGGCCAAGTAAAATTCTGTGAAGGCTGAGTGTAGTGAGCCGAGTGGGATGCAAGTTGTGTTAAGGCCGAGGACAGTTGGCTTGCACTAAATCAATGGGAAAAAAATTTAATGCTCACCTACCTTGACCTTTCATAGCTTATAAAGGATGAACAATTGATATTTCATTTTTACCTTGCAATTTTACTATTTACGGAGCGATTGAAGTGATTTACAGAATTGATCTTAATGGAGCTAGGAATGGAGATTTCATCAATGTGTTGTCGACAATCCTAAAGTGAACAGTGAACAGATAATAGTGCAAAACATTACTTGCCAAGGTATTCTATTTTCCATCTCTCAAACCCTAAATTTTAGAATTATGGGTTCAAGTTCTTTCACACTAGCCAAGAGTATGGAGGTAGAACAAGAACAAATTTAGCTGATTCAGAGTGATGAATGTGAACCTCTCAAATTTTGAGCCATCCCTAAAAGTGTGATACAGAGTGATTTAACGGGATCCCTCTCATCCATCCCTCCCAAGGTACTTATGACTCATGATGTTCGATCATGTTATATGGTTAAAATTAGAGAAGTAGGTGATAATGAATTAAGGAAATCCTACAGCAAACTATGTGATAATGGAGTTCTGAAGGAAGAATTCAAACACTTAGCTGAAAAAGGGTTAACACGTGCCCTAGATTTTCCCCAAGGTTTCAAAGATGAATGCATCAAGGTTATCCTTAGCCGAGTTCATGACATGAGCATGTGGCTAGATAATGGACCGGTCAAGATCACCAGAAGCATGATTCATCGGGTGACTAGATATCTTGTAGTGAATGGAAAGCAGACAATGAGGGATAACAGCAAAGAGGAAATTACATTGAACACTGGAGTAGTATGGAATAACAGAGGTATGACTATCTCTAAAATTACTAACCTATAACTTGATTTTGGAGTAAGCGTAATTGCACACAAGTTCTATCAGTCCAGCAGATTGCACAGTGTTCCCTGTACAGCAGTTGATCAGGCATGGAAAATTGTGAAGAAGAATCACACATATGATCTTGTTGAGCTACAACAAACACAGTTAGATGAGAACCTTGCATCAATCAGAAAGGCTAAGAGCTCATCATGTAAGTTTGGTTCTTTACTAGTTTGTATATTCTTCTACATTTAGGATATATTTCCTATACTAGGAAATATTGTTTGGAAAAAGGATAGGCCCATTACAGTTCAGATCAGTGAATGTATAAAGAAACTAGGGAGCAATTTCAATAGCATTATGTGTAGCTATTTTGTAGAATTCAAGAAGAGAATGAGATTAAGGACTAGGATTCCTAAGTCACTAGTGGAGAAACACTATGAGGAAATTTGTTTTCTAGTTGACACAAATAACACTTATGTCAAGGCAGTAGCTCCTAGAATAACATGTTTGGAGCCATTTCCATATTAGATTAATGTTGATGATGCATCAGCCACCATCACTGCACTCCTAGCCGACGTAATTGACACCACAGTAGAGAGATTTGGAAAATTTGATGAAGCTAAGGCTAAGATCTCTAGAAGTTTGAATAAAGGAACTATGGAGAGGAAAAGAAAGAAGATACTGAAAAATCTAGAGAAAATGGTTGGCTTGGGTAGTGATGAAGAACCTGAGAATGCACCTCTAGGTCTGACCCCTGGACAAGGTGAGGATATTTATACTGAGGAGGAAGTTAGTGCATGAGAAGAAGTTACAAAGAAAGCTAAGGGAAAGAAGCCATCAATTGTCATAGTAACCAAGCCTAGCCAAGCCAAATCCAAGGTTACACCTCCTATAGCTAATATTCCAAGGACAAGAGCATCTACTACCACTTCCCCAGTAGAAGTGCAAACAAAAGTGTATGGTAAGAGAAAAGTTGCAGAGAGTAGTTCTGGTAAGGAAGCAAAGGTTGCTCCTATGACTGAGCCGAGTGAGCTAGCAAAAAGACCAAGAAGGAAATTAAATCTAAGGCCAGATAGTAATGAGGAGTTGATAGAAACTGATGAACCCACCAACATACCTACAGATCAATTCAAGAAAACATCAATCATTGATGAGGTATGTGATACTTTGAGGAATTCAGTAGGGTTAGCAACATTTAAGTTCATCAAATATGACAAGTTGAAAACAACAGATAGGTACAAAGTTTAGGAAGCACTCTTGGACATGATGAGCACCTTAAAATTAACTCCTACAAAGATAGGAAATCATGTGCCTGATGAAATATATGACTTTCTGTCAAGCAAATGGGAGTTTGCACTTGCCATTGAAAGACAGATCAGGGAAGGAATCGTAGCAAAGATAATTCCTGAGTTAACCTCTAAACAACAAACCAAATTCACAGAGGATTATAAGAGTAGGTTTGTTCCCAAACTCAAAGGATATACTATTCTAAAGAATGATATAGAAGGTGTCATATAGCAAAGCACAAGGATTTGGAAAGAGATTTTTGGACTGATGGTTCCAAAAGACAAGAAATCTAGTGAAGGGACATCCGAGAAAAAGACACAAGAAGTTGAAGAAAAGACTACCCCTAAACCACAGATACTTAAAGATCAAATTGTAGTAGAAAAGGACATGACCAAGGATGCATTAGATGCAAAAAAATCTATTGATCTAACTAGAGACAGTCCTATGGATTATATAGTTGATGATCCAAGAAATTTGAATGCCAAGGAACAATATATGCTGAGTGGAAAAGACACTAATTTTCCTATTAAGGCAGTTGATACTAAAGAAGAAAAGTCCACAGCATCTAGTGAGAAAATTGAATTTGTCAGTATTCAGAAAAGTGAAGGGCAACAACAAGAAAATGAACAAGAGGTAACTTCACTGAATCCACCTATTTTAGAGGTTGTGAAGACAGTTTTAGATAGTGGAGTAGTAACAACAGATGTTGTTGATAAGCCTAAAGAAGAAGAGGCAACACAAGTGTTGGTTGAGCTACCACACTCTACATCATCCACTCCCATAGGTCCTAAAACTGGTGGTATACTGAATCCACAGATTGTATTGATAGAATTGAAGGAGGCATTAGAAACTAAAACTGTCAAAGGGAAAGATATTATGCTTCCGAGCATAAGTTCTCCAAAAATGAAGAAGAAGAAGATCTTGAAGAAGAAGTCACAAATTTTAGATGTAACACTAGATGAATTCATTGTGATTCCACAATGGGATCCCAATGAGTTATCTTGTGAACAAATTGGGACTCTTCAAGAGTTACTTAAAAGGAATAAGAGATAGGAAGAGATGAAGATAGGACAAAAGCAAAAGCAGGTGTTGCATGACATCAAAGACATATTTACAAAAGATTTTGACTTAGAGGATGAAATGCCTCAAGCTCCAATCATAGATCAACTAGTCACCATTGTACAAAAAGTAATAGATGAGGACATAGAAAGCAATGAGAAGCTTCTACAATGGTCCCAGAGAAGATTTGAGAGCAAAGTTCTAGAGAAGATCTCAGAAGAGATAGCAACAAAATAGGTTGAACTTTCTGTTCTTGTAGAAACCTTAGAGAAAGTTATAGCCAATGTTTATTCTTTGTATAGGAAATTATGTGATGTTGAATTTTTCACAAAGGATAATTTATAGCTTGTTGAGAAGCTACAGTTAGATTTGAGATCAACTGGTACTACTTTAGGTAAAGATACTACCTCTAGTTCTTTACATTTTAATAATTTTATAAATTCACAAAGGGGAATAGCTGAGCGTATAGCTAAAGATGGTCACATAAGGGCCAAGTTGATAACTATTCAGACAAGCTTGTTGCCTCATTTGGAGGTAATATAGAAGGAACTGTCAAAAGCTAAGGAGTTATCACAGAGCAGTGCAAATCTATCGACTGCAGAGAGTTTAGTGAATCTAGTTACCGAGCTAGAAATAAAATTGGAAGTTATGAAGGTTGCAAAGGAAATCCGGGATACAACATTTGAATCCACCCTGTAGCTTCATAATTTTTTTTTGGATAAGTACAACTTAACCCCACCAGCAATCAGTGACAAAAACAAGGCGGAAGTTAGTACTATGGAAGGAGGAGGTTAGTAAGGAAGTTAGTAAGGAGTTATGAAAGGATACATTAGTATAGCAAAGGTACACTTGTATATAATTTTTCAAGGCATTGTAAAATCTTTTGTATAAGTATATTTCTAGGGGGAGTACTTAGCGTACTTAGGCAATATTTTGGTAAAATGTACAGAAGTAATGATAAGTGTTTTTGCCACTACTATCAAAGGGGGAGATTGTTAATCTCTAAGTTCTATTGATGATTAGTGCCCAACACTTAGTCATTTCATTAGGCAATTTTAGTTGGCTATCACTATGGCCGAGCTAAAACTATACAAGGCCGAGCATTTTTTTAGTATGCCTAGTTACATTGCTGAGCCGAGTAGACATGGATGTTAATTGCTGAGTAGGACAATTTTGTATACTTGTCAGGAATGATACAAACTTCAAGGATAAGTGATCCAGCTGACATGTATAATCTTTTTGGGCTGACTTATGTGTGCATTTAATATTCTTATACGGAGTTAATTATGCATTTAATTGTTTTATCTTATGCATTACTCATTGTAACCATTAATTGTAATACCAACATGGTATGGGTATTGGATCTTGATCGTTGATCTAGATCTCACTGTTAGATCTATATAGATATATTAGATTGCTTCCAAACCCTATTTTATATGTGTGCAAGAGGCAGAAGAGTAGTTGTTGAAGGGACTGCATTTTGAAGTGAAATTCATAGAGGGTTATTTTGTTCAAAAGCAGAGATCAAGCAGAGCATAACATAGTGAATAGTAGAGTAAAGGTATATTAGATTATAAGATCAGAAGGGATACTGAAAAGAGGAGATCTGTCATCAGCATCAGAGTGCATATCGAAGGACCAATACTTGAGACTTTTTAATCATTGTATCAGGTGAAATTCTCTTAATAGAGTGGTTTTAGCAGGCCTTTATTTATCTCTTAACATAGTTCTTACTTCATTGTAAGTTTAAATCCTTTAATAGGGTAGATTGTAATGATTTGAAGCTCTTAACCAAGCAGACCTCTAATAGGGTAGATTACATTTTGTAATCAAACATTGTAACCTTAACAGGTACACATTATTACTGCAGTAGTGGAGACTTTTGTGGGTGTCATCCCCACCCTAGTTTTACCTATTTGGGTTTCTGGGTTACCAATTTATTGTGTAATGTGTTATTTATTTCATGGTGTGGATGCTATTTCAGATTATAGTAGATTCATTTATGTATGAATGTGGATTAGTTTATTTTAAGTGTTTAATTTTAAAGAACTGATTCACCCCGCCTCTCAGTATATTTCTTTCCCATTATTGTATTTCCAACACAAACAAGGTAAAGAACAAAGCTAAAGATTTATGCAGACACCGAGCAACAGAGAAGTGTAGCATCACCGAGCAGAAAGAAGTGGAGCAAAGAACATAAAAGGAAACATTGATCAAAAATGTATTATGATCTTACCATAGATCTAAACATCTGCAAGTCTAAGTTGTTTATATGAACAGATCATATACTATTTTAGTTTAACCATTGATTTAGAAAGTCTCTTAACCGAGCAGGATTTAACAATCCTTTACATATTGAGATACATCCCAAGGAGTATCAAAAGGTTAATTCATTAAGATAGCATAGTGAAATTCTAGATATCAAGTGATTAACTGTTAGTGATAAATCCTTTAACAAGGTCGCACTTAACAGTGTGTTTGTAACCTCTAATAGGGTTGGCTTTTCACTGAGCTCACTTCAGAAGAGTGAAAATTTTGGGTTACCAGTCCAAAGTGGTTTTTCCCTTAACAGGGTTTCCACATTAAAAAATCATGTGTCAAATGTTTTTATTATTCATTGCTTTAATGTTTTGATTTACACATTACTAAAATAAGATTGATTGGTAAACACTAGTTATTTACTATATTTTGGTAAATGCTAGACTATTATTTGGTAAAGCTTAAGAATAAGGTTTAACAGTGAACTCCGAGGAGTAGTTATTTGAGAAGATAATCTAAAGGAATACATCTTGTAGGAATAAAGATAAATAGAGATTTATATTTGAGATATAAAGTTTTTTGGTTGATATTGGATTAATTTTTGAGGCCACTGATTCACCCGCACCCCNCCCCCCCCCCCCCCCCCCCCCCCCGCTCAGTTATTCTAACATGTGCTGACTCTTGTCCCTCTAATCTAGAAATTATTTTATCCTTCTCCAAGGATTTCAATATTTCATTATTATAAGATTTCAAGACTATTTCTAGCTTAGTTCTTAGGCTTTGAATTTATTCCTCTTGTTTCTTTGCTACTTTTAAACTAAATTTTGCAGACTCTAATGTTATGCCTATTGCCTCTACCCCAGTAGTTTCTGCAACTCTTCTTACTAGAATACTACCTGCATACTCAACTTGAGTGTCTTCATTAGTCTTTTATGTTCCTTCCTCTTCAATGACCACATTACTAATGTTGCATGGTCTTCACTAAACTTAACCCCTTTATATGCTTGTTGAGATTCTACTTCAGTGATATGCATAGGTTTTGTCTCTTTTCTGATAGCATCAAATACTATGGCATCAACTATGTCCCATTCAGGTAGGATAAGTACTCCCTCTTTATTGACTATCTCTCTACCTTCTTCAAGAGTAATTTTGTCAAACTTGGCTATCATCTCTTTTTTTACCTCATTCTCAATCTCATCCTTGTTCTTATCAGGTTGGTCTTTTGGCCTTTGTTGATATTTTTCTATGAATTTAGTAATGTGAATTCTCCATAGAAACAGAACAAATGCCTTAGCCTTTATAAATTTATCATCTAACATAAACTCATTACTGACTCTTTTTGTTATTGGATCCATCTCTTTACCAGCAAGCTCAGCAATTGTCAAATCCATCTTGGTATGTTTAACAAAATAATCAACATTATTAAACAAGATCATATGCATTAACATGGAGTACTAGCCAAACAGCTTGACTACCTTTTCATTTGTTTATACCTTTTAAACCCTAGTGAATCAGTTTAGCAATATGAGTGTCAAAATAAAAAATAATAGCCAAGTGCGGATGAATAATTTGGACCATCATGAGATAGTGAATAGGCATCACTGTTTCTTCATCCTCTCCAAAAACATGACTTAGGCCACTGTACATTCCTCTAGCCTTTAAATTTAAAAAATCCAATTTGAATGGTTCTGGTGTATTAGGGCCTACCAGAACCAAGCCTCCTATCTTGTTAAAATATTCCTTCAAGGGCCCAATTTTTAGGTAACTTATTTGAGCCTTATATATTTCCTTGAATTGATCAAAATCAATATTCTCCATTTGAACAGAGGGACCATTTAATTGGAATACCTCCCTTAATTCCTCAGCTATGATGCTTACTAAAATATTGTCATTTATATCCCTCAGAACTGTAGAAACACTCTCATACTTTTCTGAAATTTGGATTAATAAATCCATGTCCATGAAAACCCCAGAGACTATTAAATTTCCCACATCAAATTGCCAGATTTTACTATCTAGGGAAAACACATTCCTCTGGCTAAAGGCTACTTTTAACAATCCCAACCTAGTCATGCTAATTTTGGCATCTCTTTTCTATCTGCCCCTATCATACAAACCCTCCCTAATTTTCAAATGAGGATGTATTAGCACTATTACTTTGACTTTAGAAGTGTCATTTGTTGACTTATTTAGTTTCTGTAACAAATCCTCACAAAAATTTCTTTTTTGATAATTTTTTTTTCCTAAAATTTCTCATATGGGTTCCATTCTTAATTTAGGGTTTCTAGAAAAAAAGGTAACAAACTTGTATGCAAAAATATACTTGCTTCAAAAACACCAAAACCCTACTTCCAATTCAATTTGCAATTCTCATAAATGTAGTCTTAGAAAAACTTATCCGTTCTACAAACTTGGAAAACAGACAGCAAACACTGCAATTCAGCTATGCTCCAAATCACTTCAATCAATTATGGATTTCAAAAAATCGACAATACAATCTTATACATATTCTCAAGTATACTCAACATTTAATTTCCACTGGGACAACCACATGCTTCACCTTTACTTTCTCTTCATTTAAAACTCCGTGGCCCAATGGTTCAGAAAACTTTACTTTACCAGTTTAAAATGTGATCGTAGATCTCATCAACTTCTCATTAAATCCTATGCCTAGCAAAATTTAATGAAGACAACCATCAGCTTGGACACATGCTCATTAGGTGCAATGTTTTGATAGATAGATCTTGATCATCCTTTTCCTGAGGCTTTGCACCATCTGTCTGATTAACATTAACTTACAGCTTCTTTACATTCCTTTACAATCCGTGACCCATGACCTCATTTATGCTTCATGTCCCTTATGCGTGATGCCTCAATGATTAATATCCTTACATCTCTGAATCAAGGCTTTGTGGTGAACATTAGATCCTTTTAAAACCATTAGTGATTTACTTTCCTTTACCTCTAGTCAGGTCCCATCACTTTTCCATGTGTCATGCTAGCGCAATGCCTTAATAGCTAGATCACGATCATCTTTTCTTTGAGGCTTTACGTTGTTTTTCTGATTAAAACCCACTTGATCACATGTTAACCTTACCACTTACTTCATAACTATAGGCCTCACTAAACTATGAAAGACACATGGCAGCAAGGTGCAATGCCTCAAAATTTATTTGTTCTGCATCTTGTGATTAAGGAATCATACCAACCATTATATTTGATTTGACTTGATTACATGTTCCTTAACCATCATGTGGCTAACCATAGGTTTAAAATCTCAGGTATGACACACGTCATCTAGATGCAATGCCTTAATGGTTAAATTTCTTTTATCTCCAAGCTGAGGCATTACGCCGGTCGCACGATCAGATCTAATATGAGCATTTTTTACTTAACCTTAATTGCAGAGTCAGAACCACTTGGGACACATTGTAGATATGTGCAATGCCTTAATAGTTAATCAAACCACATCGTTATCCTGAGGCTTCATGCCAACTGTTGGATAAACCTTAAGTTATATCACCTTTACTTTACTCTTTCTCACTAAACTAGGCCTGCCATATACCAAGTGTCACTCAGGCGTAATGCCTTAGTAGCTAGATCTTGATCATCTTTTTACTGAGGGTTTGAGCCAGCCACACGATCAATTATAATATTCTTACTGTTTACCTTGAATTTTTTGAATTCATCCAGACCCACTGGGATAAATGTCACATAAGTGCAATGCCTTGAATGGTAGATCAAATGCATCTTAAGATTAAGGAAATGCGTTATCCATCTCATCAAATTGAATCTTCACACACTTTATTTCAACCTTTAAAAAGATGTTAGACCCACCAAAGAAATGTGGTCCTCAGGCGCAATGCCTTGATTGATAGATCTTGATCATCTTTTGATTAAGGTAATGTGCTATCTGTTAGATCAAAACTAAGTTGCATGACACATGATGTAAAATTAAAAAGGCCCATGGGGAATCTAGACTTAGGATAAAATAATTAAAGCACTAGGTCTCTAGGATAAATAAAAAATGGCCCTGCCCGATGGTAAAATAAACACATGGGTTCATAAGACTTTAAGTGACACAATAAAGTAACTGAAAATTAGAAACAACCTTAGAACCTTAGGGTTTTAGATCAAAGACCCAAAGCTTGAAGACACCATTACTAGGGTTCTGAACAACACAGAACCTGGCTTAACTTTAAAACACATGACTTACCAGTTGGGCTAAAAAAAATTGTGTAGCCCTAACAGATCTAATGGTTAAGACAATTCACATCAACCTAACACATAAGATTAAGAGGCATAAACTCTTATATATAATGGATAATTTAGAAATTTGATGAGGCTGATACTGTTAAAGAAGTTGTTAAGAGTTATTGTTATTAGATGGAAAGTTAAAGGAGTTATTTGAAGAACAAAGAGCAGAGCAAAGAGCACCGAGCATAAATTTAGCTATAGTAGAGTAGAACAAAGTAGTGTTACAGTTTGAGATTGAGGTAACACATATCAGAGCACATAGAGTCTGAACAACATTTACATTTGATGTATTTTTACAGACATTTTTGAGTTATGATATTATTGTATTGAGAGCTTTAAATCCCAATACTAGGTAGATCTTAACCAATCTTATATTTGTATATCCTTTAACAGGGTACATCTGTAAGTGTAGATTTTGTAAAAATCCTCTAACTAGGTAGACCTAACAAGTCTTTTTATACTCTTAACGGGGTAAGCTATCAAAATGGCTAAACATTGTAAGCTCTAATCGAGCACCTTTTATATTGTAGTTAGTAAAGATTGTGGGTGTCATCCCCATCATAGGTTTGTCCTCTAACCAAGGATTTATGTGTTACCAAAATCATGGTGTTATGATTTCTATTGGTTTTTTTTTGAAGTTATGTTTTATAATCTTTATATTACTTTCATTTCAAAGTTATGAACTTGGTAATCAACAAGCAATAGTATATGGTTTATAAGAAATTTTAGTTATAATTGTTTTAGTGGTACTGATTCACCCATCCCCTCTTAGTACCAACTTTCCATAGTTATTCCAACAATTGGCATTAGAGCTTCTACTCTTGATTTAAAAGGTTTGACCACCTAAGAGTTAAAGATCTTAGTTATGGAAAGGTGAAAGTATTTGATAAGAAGGATAGTCAGATTTCTACCAGAGAACAATCTAAAGGTAATTTGTTTTATCTTGATACTTCTATGAAGAGTTGCCTATTTTCTAAAGTTGAAGATGTTTGGTTATGGCACAAAAGGATTTGTATGTTAATTTTGGCAACTTAATCAAAGTGAGTTAAGTTTTGAGCATTAAGATTTAATTTTTTATGATTCACCCCCCCTCTCAATGGACCAACAATCGGTATCCAAGAAAACTTTCTTTTTCCACTTTATCTATGCCTTAGATCTTCACTCTGATTTATTTGAATTGTAGATCATGTAACAAACTATTATAAATGCTTATAATAAAGTAATTAATATTGTGACAAAGAATTAAATGTCTTCTGATCACATTTAAGATTAGTTGTCTAACTCAGTTGAGTAATTCCTTCAACTCGGTTATAAGAACTTTAGTACTCAGTGATTATCCACTCGGTGTCCTTCATTGCATTCGGTATAATGTAACACTTGCTAACTATAGACACTCATTACTCTATCTTTAACTCTGCACTTTTACCGACTTCTCTCTTATGTATGGCTTCACCAACTATCTTAGTGTGAATTATCGACTAGTCAAATATATGAATAACTCCTTTCACTAACTGGTTCCTCTTGACTCTATGAACTTGACATAAACTAATGAAAAAAAAAATATCTTATAGAGATAGTGATCTCCCCCTTTGGCATTAGTTGGGAATTTTTGACAAAAACTTTCAAAGTCATCAAAATTTGTAACTCCCCCTCAGATGTTACACTCTATACTTATATTTTTTCATTTTCATCATATATACTTTTTTTTTTTAGTATGAATACATAGTTAATTATCCCCCTTTTTTTGACAAAAAATTCTAATAGTAAAACTTATTTCTCAAAAAGATGTTTATACCTTTGTTGTATCCCTAAAAGTACAGTCTCCCATGTGTCTCAGAGATTTTGAAGTATAACAATGCACTTGGTAATATCTGCAACTAAGCCAACAATACTGTCCAGTGAGCTAACACTTGGATAATCGACTAAGTCTTTGGCTTTCTTCAGGTGTATTTGCATCGATTGGATATGAAAAAGATGAGATTGAAAGAATGAATCAAAGAATGAAAGATAAGAAAGATGCAAATGAAATAGTAAAAATAAATGAAGAAGCACTAAAATCTTTGGACCAACAATTCAAGAATCAGAAGCAAAGGTATGAAAAAACATGAATTGGATTCAAAGAGAAAAACATTACTAAGCAAGGAGAATCATCTAATGCACAAAAAGATCAAGGTATAGTACCCCCATTGAAACATAAGAAGCCAAGTTGCAATTATTGTGGGAAGCCTGACACACTGCTAATGTTTGCAGAAGAAAAAAGGGTAAAATATTGAGTACACCTAAATTTGATGGGTATTGCTTTAGATGTAATAGGTATGGATATAAAGATTTCAAATGCAGAACTAATCTGGATAACAACACAAGGAAACCTTACTTTGATGGTTACTGCAAAAATTTCAATAAATATGGACACAAAGATGAAGAATGTAGAACAAAGAAAATAAATTAAAGTGGACGACTAACTGAGAGAATGTTAATACTAATCGAGAAGGCACATTTATACCTTGGGACTATAATACAAGAATTTCATGTTTATCTTGTGGAAGATATGGAAACATTTCTAAAAATTACATGTTTATTCATGGAATAAATAATCGAAGAGTATGGAGGAACCTAAGCATGGCATGTTTTCATTTTCATAAGGTAGGCCACCTAGAAAGAAATTGTAGATCCTGAGGAGATGCATCGACCAAAGATGAATCTATAGTGAATGCACCAACCACTGTTGAAGAAATCAGAGAACAAATGAACAAAACCTCAAGGAGAAAGACTCAGGATGATGGAACATCATTCAAAACCATAGACAAGACCATCTCTACTGATTTGGTTGCACTGAGCTCCACCTAATTGGTGTGAGTTATGTAGGAACTACATGCTTATTATAAATCTTACTTCAGTTCCTAGCATTAGAGTTAAGATTTATGTATGCATATTAAGATGTATTTGGATAAGTTGTGAAAGTTTTGGATGAACATTGTTATATATGTTTTTTTTTACTTGGTAAAGAAGAGTAACTATGCAGTCGGTATAAAGTTAAAAAGGGACTCGACAAGCGCATTTATTGCAAATAATTTGAGTCATTTGAAAACCTAATTGTGGGAAACCTATAAATAGGTTAGCTTGTTATTCATTTTGAACTTAACATTTTTGAAAAAGAATTGAGCATATTGAAGAGCGCTTATTCCATCGATGATTCAAGCAATTTCAAGGCAATTTTGAATCTTTGTAAGAACATTATGATACATTTATGAGATAATTGTTGTACACTATGTTGTGTTTGGAAATTTGAGTATTATCAAGTGTGTCCTAGTTTTTTCAATAAATACATTTCAAATTGATCATGAAACCTAGGATGCAAACACCAGTTCAAGCAAAAAATGTTAAACTAGTGAACCCTAAATACAAGTTGCCCCAATCTATAGCCACAAAAAATGACATTACGGGAGCACTTTCTTCAATACCATTGTGAGTTCTTTTGATTGAAGATGTACACACATTTATTCATTACAAAATTAAATATTTGTGTGAAGCCAATATTGATGCTTCATTCAATAACTTGTGCATTAATGGAAAATTTAAGCATGAGCACACCCATCTAGAAACAAAAGGATTGGTTCATTCTATACATTTACTGAGGGTATTCAAGCCCAAATGTCTGTGGGGGGCTCTCATCTGAGTACATGACCATTTTATGTGGTTGGATGAGCCAATTAAGATAAATAAGGATGTTTTTCACATCATCACTGGATTCCCTATTGGAGACAGACCCAAGGCGATTAAGAAAATTGACAAGGGTAAGCTCATTGGGCTAACCAAGGCATAATGGGATGGTAGAGGAATGATAATATCTATTGTGATAGATCCCAAGTTAAGGTATGCATGCAACATCATATCTTACCAAGTGTTTCAATCATCCTGAGTGGATAGTGTACCATGTGGAGTAGTTGATCTAGCTTTCAAGATAGTGAAGGGAGGACTACAGATAGATCTCTATGAAGTTTTTCTAAAGAAAATAGAAGACAACATGAACACAATCAGAAAGGAAAAAACCAACACTTTGAAATTTGGTTCATTGTTGGTATGCATTTTATTTTACTACCAGAATTCATTTCCCTCTATTTGAGATGTATTTTGGAAAAATGATAGGCCAGTCATAAATTAGATACATGAGTATATAGAAAGTCTAGGAGACAATTTTGGTGAAATCATGTCTGATTAATTTTTGAAATTCCAAGCTAGAATGCATAAGGGATACATATTTCCACCTCAACTAATTGCTAAGTATTAGGAGAGAATATTTTTTGATGTAGATACTAATGTCTTTATAATTAAGGTTTATGAACTGAGAGTTGAATGGATTCAACCAATGGGATATGAGATGGATATTGATATTGGTTCAAAACATATTGAATCTTTATTAGATAAACCAATTGACCCTAATTAAAAGAGGTATGAAACTTATGAGTAAGTTAAAGATAAAATCAAGAAATTTATATTGGTACCTAGGTCATTTAAGAAAGAAAGTAAAATGATTAATGTTTTATCAAAGACTCTTGGAGTTGATGATACTTTGGATAAGGACACTAAAAATGCACAAGACATTATAGTGGTTGAAAAGAAAAATATACAATTTTCTTCACTAAGCGAGGTATTACAAGGAACATTAGATCTTCATTACAACCTACAAAGGTCGTTCAACCGAAAGAAAAGATTTATGAGAGAACCAAAGGAAAGATACAAACTTCTAAAACAAGGAGAAGATTACTACTAGGTAATGATATTGAAACTGATACTGATGAGCCTAATAAATCTATACCAGTTGTAAATCTCTCATGAGTTCTACAAATTCTTGATGATCTTCTAGATGGACTAAACAAATCAGGAGGATTTGGAAGTTTTAGGCAATTCAAAAGGATTGATCGCCTTGAATCTAAGTTGGAAATTGAAAGAGAATTAATCATTGATCTCAAAAAGAAACTTGAGAAGTCTCTAAGGATTAGAAGGAAAATATATGATGAACTGAAGGTTACACAAGAAAAATTTGATACACTTTAGATAGAATTTGAAGGAAGCGTAACTAATGAGTCAGAATCAACTATAAGAGAACTACTAGAAAAGAATAATTCATGTACCATGTAGTTGGACCTAATGAAGATAGATCTTTAAACCAACATGATAAGAATGACCAAATTGATTGAAGGAAAAAGGACGGCTGAAGACAAAAATAAAATGGTAGAAGATGACAAAAGACAAGTTGAAATTAGGTTAACTAAGAAAGATAATGAGATTATAAGAATGGCCCAAGTTCACTATGATATGATTGACCAAATTCTAAATGTAAATAAAGATAACACAAGAAAGGATTTTGAGAAACAAGCACCTCGAGCATGGTATGAGAGATTGTACTCTTATCTAATAAAAATATACTTTCAGAGCACAAGTGATAGCATTAATGTTTACTTGAAGTGTGACAGTGACAACAAAGTTTTGATTGCTGCTATTTTTGTAGATGATACTATTTTTGGAGGTAATGACACCTTATGTAAAGGATTTGCTGATGAAATGAGAAAAGAGTTTGAAATGACAATGATTGGAGAGATTAAGTTCTTTCTAGGTCTACAGATACAAGTTACTAAAGGGATCTATATTATACATGCTAAGTATATCAAAGAGATCCTGAAAACCTTTGGTATGGGAGATTCCAAGCCTTTTGGAGCACTGATGGTTACATGTTGTAAATTATTAAAAGAATATGAGACACAAGAGGTGGATAATACTCTATACTGATACATGATTGGTAAATTTTAGTATATTATTCACAACAGATCTGATATAAAACACACTATTGGGAATGTTGTAGTATTTTCTTCTAATCCTATGGAAATACATATGTCTGTAGTAAAAATAATTTTGAGATATCTAAAAGGCATTGAATAATTCAGTTTATTGTATAAGAAAGGAGGTAATTTTGATCTGCAAGTCTATATAGATGCAGATTAGGCAGGAAACATTGATGACAAGAAAATTACTAGTGGAGGCACAATCTTTCTAGGTGAAAGATTGGTCACATGGCTAAGCAAGAAGAAAAGTTTCATTCACTGTCTACTGCCGAGGAAAAATATGTTGCTACTACTATGGATTGTGCAAATATAGTATGGATTAAACAATTACTTGAAGGTATGGAAGAAAATATCAAAGTCTTGGTCACTATTTTTGTGATAATACAAGTTCTATTAATATATCAAAGAACCTGGTTATGCATTCAAAGACCAAGCACATTTCTATCAAGTATCACTACTTGAGAGAACAAGTTCAAGAGAAGAATGTGAGATTGGAATATGTCAATTCAAAGGAAAAAATTTCTCATATCTTTAAAAATCCACTACCTAAAGTTGCTTTTGAGTATCTTAGAGGTAAATTAGGGTTTCTTCCCCTATCCAATTTTCACTAAGAATAATAAGGCATGCTGCATCAATTCTATATTTAGTTAGAATATCTATTATTGAATTGATGTTAGTGTGACACACGTTAGGATTTTCCTGAAGTTGTGAGATTTTTTTATGTAATGTTTTATGAGTGCATGTCAGGTGTAATCCACTACTAGAACATGTTTCCAGGAGTATGACTTTTTGGCATTGTTGTCAAAGATGGAGAGAATGAATTGATGAAATTTATCCTTAAGGGAGATATTGATGAAAGAGGGTAACATTGAATTTTTACTATTTGGGCATGAAGGAGAATCGGAATGTATGATGCAAGAATCAGAAGATTTATCCAAGAGAGAGATTTAGATTGTGAGATCAGAGATCAAAGTGGAAACAAAAATATCAACTCAGAGGGATTCCACTTATGTATTTGAGTATTGCCATCTTCAATTGCTATAACACTGTTATAGTGGTTTCCATCAATGCCAAAGAGGGATATTTTTAATCAACTAATGAAGATGATAAAGAATGAGTAATATTGAGTATCATGATTGTAAAAATGGTTAGATCAGTTGTTGTTTTGTCATTGATGTCATGCAACTGATTATTGATTTTTATTATGTTACCATATCTTAAGAGGAGAAGTTAAATGGGTGAAAAAGACAGATCAGACAATGATGAAGTAATGCTGATATAGTTGTTTTCTACTATATATTTGATTTTATCAAGTTGGTATAATTTATTGATTAAGTTGGAAATAGTAAAGAGTTAAGTTATGACTAAAAGAGTTACTTTACTGAGCTAGACAAAGTCAATGGGTATAGAGTTATGTTAGTCTATCATAGTTACCGAACACCAAGAGAAAGAAAAGAACTGAGCACCGAAGATGAGTTAGATACTGAGTAGTGAATGAAGACAATTACCAAGTTGCAAAGAAAGTTTACCGAGTATATGATATTGATTGTAAATGATGATAAGATTGAATTTAATGCAAAGTGATGATGAATTGGATGAGGATAAGAATTAAATGAAGTTTGCTAGAATATATATGAATGTGAAAATTCAATGATAAGATCTAAGGTGAAGATCAAGTAGTTAAACCTGATTGTGTGAGTTCTAGGAAAAATAACAAGTACCGAGGTAAAAGTGACATTTTCACCGAGCAGAAAAGAAGATCTAACGGTTAAGAATGATTCATAGAAAAATAATGCATAAGATTAAGAGGCATAAACTCTTATATGTAATGGATGATTTAAAGAGTTTATGAGGATGGTACTATTAAAGAAGTAGTTAAGAGTTATTGTTATTTTTGAGAAATTTAAAGGAGTTATTTGAAGAACAAAGAGAAGAGCAAAGAACACTGAGCATAAATTTAGCTACAGTAGAGAAGGACCGAGTAGTGTTACAATTTCAGATTGAGGTAACACATATCAGAGCAAATAGAGTTTGAACAACATTTAAATTTTATGTATTTTTATAGAAATTGTTGAGTTATTGATACTATCATATTATGGAAATTGTTGAGTTATTTTTACTATGTAGATCTTAACCAATCTTATATTTGTAAATCCTTTAACATTGTACATTTCTAAGTGTAGAGTTTGTAAAAATACTCTAACTAGGTAGACCTAACAAGTATTTTTATACTCTTAACCGGGTAAGCTATCAAAATAGCTAAACATTGTAAGCTCTAACTGAGCACCCTATATACTACAATTAGCTATGGTTGTGGATGTTATTCCCACCGCAGTTTTTTCCTCTAACTAGGGATCTTTGTGTTACCAAAATCATGGTGTTATGAGTTCTGTTATTTTTTTTTTTATGTGATGTTTTATAAGCTTTATATTACTTTCATTTCAAATTTATGACCTCAGTAATCCACAACTAGTAGTATATGGTTTATAAGCAATTTCAGTTATAAATTTTTTAGTGGTACTGATTCACCCCTCCCCTCTTAGTCCCAAATTTACATAGTCATTCCAACAGATATTTCCTTGAAATATATCTCTTTGTTTTATAGAATGATGCCCAAGGCATTTACATAAATAGACACAATTGATGTAAGGAAATATAAACATGTTTCTTGTGGCATAGTCCCATCCTTTGGATTTCGTTTTCTCATCACTTCATTCACTTTTCCATTGAATTTTTGTAGGCTATCCCCTTGGAGATCCTAATGAAACCTGTATGAGACATGAACCATTCATATGCATGATTTCTACTATCATTAGCAAAATCCCAATAAAAATCTTAGCTAAACAATTTTCTTTAAGTACAAGGATAGTTATCAAATATTTAAAGAGGTGTTCACTAATACCAATAGAGTCATTAGATATTTATAACTAATAATCCTTCCTAGAAGATCCAAGAATTAAATAAGACATAAACTTCAAATATGGAAATGGAGATTAAACATAGAAATTACCTTCTAATAGTATCATAGAAATTTTTCTTACATCCATGTCCATGAGGTTAGGTGATGCAGAGTGGACATCCAGAAGCCTCAAAAGGACAATATATCCTTCAACACCCCAACTCCAAGAAGCAAAAGTTCTCTACACTTATCACAAGTGAAGAAAGGAATTGGATCTAGGTTATCACAACCTACTACCCATAGGGCAACCTACTCACTAGGTTCCACCAAGTCTAGAACACCAATTCCAAATGATTGGCTCCAATGACTCCAAGGAGTAGGGGTGACCTACACTCATGGATGTGGCCTATTTTGATCCCTAAGACAAGGATTCCATGATCCTATTCAACATAGGAAACCCTTTGAAAATAGTTTCTTTGGAAACCCTCATATTGGCTTGTAGCCTTTTCTCGAAGGATTTTTGATCTTACACAAAATATTTCCACGTAAAACCTTGAAAAAACTAGGGATTTAGATACCCTTTATGGCCTAAGGTATTATACTTAAGCACCAAAATATGAAGATGAAAGGAAGACAGGTTGACACACAAAAGTGCTACTGCAATTAGGCCTAATTAGGTCTGCACTTACACTACAAGTGATATTTCCTTGAATCCAATGCCCAAAAAAACTCTTGTATCATGTGAGGGCATGTATGAGGGTCTTCTACACCTATTTTGAGGTCATGACGAATCCCCAAACAAAAGTTATGTGGACTGTCCTAATTCACTGATTGGTGCACATATAGACAAGTACACCTAGGGCATCATGGTAAGCCCATATCCCTTCACTTTGAAAAACCCTACCTGAATATTCTTAAATAAAATAATAAAAACATGATTTCCACCAAGGGTCATTATATTCCCATGGTGGAAACAAGAAATATGAACAATTCATAGTGAAACCCTGATTTAGGGCCTACAAACCAGGTAGCGAGAATGAAAATTCAATAACGTGAAATGTATAGAAATTCAATACATGAGACAAAGTTAAAAAGGAAGATAATTCATAGGGCCAAATTGGTGTGTCATACTTTCATTCAATTTCTTCTGTACATGTCTGTACTAACTAATTGTTTCACATATTTGCAGAGAAATGGTTGATCTTTATTGATTTCAATGCCAAAATTACATCATCATCCTAACACCCACATATAAGGGCTTATGTATGAATTCCCAATGGTTATATTTCATTTTAAAACCAACTAGCCATTTGGGAATGAGTTTTACAAGTTTTGACAAAAGTTGTCAATGTTGCTCAAAAGTTGCTTAACAACTTTTTGAGCAATTTTGCATTATTTTGAAATTTTGCATACTAGGTGACCAAACTTGGTCCAAACCTTTATTTTATGATCCCTAATGGATCAAAACATGAAAATAACCTATAATTTAGTTTTTGGACATTCATTGATCAATATTTGACCAAGGGCTTATAAAATGCCAATCTTGGAACTAGGTCTTACAAAAGAAGTTCAATGTGAAACCTAGGGTACTAACATGATCTAAAGGTCACTAGGACCTTGAAGGAAACCATAAGTGCAAAATTAAAACTTAGGTTAACTAGGGTGCTCCTGCACCATACTCCCCATGAGGTTTTGAACTCAAGTTCCCACATGAGGTTAATTTATCAAGAGTGATGCCATGTTTCTTGATTTGTTCCTCTATCATCTAGGTAGCATCAATGTTAGGGAGTCCTTTCCACTTGACCAGGTATTGCATATAATTTTGTTTTCTGGTTTTCTTGAGCACCTTGGACTCAAGGATTGTTTCCAACTCCACCAATTTTCCTTATGGGAGGTTTGTGACATAGTCTCCTCCATCCTCTTCACTTTGTGGATCCTACACATTGGTCATATCTGAAACACATTTATAAGGGGTGAGGTAAGAAACATTAAATATAGGAGAGATCAATAAGGTAGGAGGAAGGGATATTTCATAGGCATTTTCACCCATCTTGTTGAGAATGGTGCATGGCCCAACTTTCTTCATATGTAGCTTTGAATACTTTCCCTTATGTAGTCTCTCTTTCCTTAGGTATGCCCATACCTTATCTCCAGTCTAGAAATGAATCTCTCTTCTCTTCTTATCTATTTATGCTTTGTATTTCATGGTGGACTACTGCAAGGTGTCTTTCACTTTTTTATGTACTTTGGTGATGATATTTTCTAGATCTTCCCCTTATGCAGTCACTCTCAAATATGAAGGTAAATCTACCAAGTCTAGAGGACCCTTAGGATGTAAGCCATATATAGTTTGGAAAGGTGTCTTGCTTGTAGACCTATTCAAGGAGTCATTAAAGGAAAATTCTTCTTGGGGAAGTATCGTATCCCAACTTTGGGTGTACTATTTTGTAAGGCACCTAAGATATTTCCAAGAGACCTATTTACCACCCCCATTTTCCCATCTATTTGTAGGTGGTATGCTGAACTATAGGTCATATCGGTGGCTAGTTTCTTAAAAAGTGTCCTCCAAAAGTGACCTTGAAACTTTACATCTTTGTTAGAAACTATTTTTTTGGGTAGGCCATGGATTCTAACCACTTCTTTGAAGAATAGGTGTTCTATGTGTCAAGCATCATTTGTTCTCTTACAAGGAAAAAAATGCACCATTTTAATAAACTTGTCCACTATGACAGAAATGTTGTCATAACCCTATCTTGTTCTTGGTAAACCCATTACAAAATCTGTGGAGATGGACTCCCATGGTCTAGTGGGTATAGGTAGAGGCTGATACAAACCTTGATTAGTGGATACTCCTTTAGCTTGCTGAAAAATGGAACATGATTCAACAATTTCCTAACATCCTTAGCCAATTTTGGCCAAAAATAACTTCTGTTTACCAAGTCTGTTATCTTGTCTATTCCAAAGTGACCTCCCATGCCACCACAATGATTTTCTTTAATTATGTTTGTTCTCATGGAACACTTAGGGATGCATAACTGAGCCCCCTTAAATAAAATATTATTCTATATCAAAAAGTCAGAGAAATCAGTATGGTACCTGCCTGTCAAGTTTTTGCACACTTCAAAGGCTTCTCCAAAATCTGGATCTCCTACATATAAGTTTTGGAGTGAGCAATGCCCACACTCTGAAGTTGAACTTCTTCAATCAATCAAACCCTTCTGCTAAGTGCATGAGCCACCTTGTTGGCTAGTCACTTTTTGTTCTTTATGTGAAATGTGTAGGCCTACAATTGTTCCATCCACTTTACATGTCTAACCCCTAGTTTGCCCTGAGTATTGAAGAAACTCAATGCATGGTTATCAGTAAAAAATATAAATTCTTTTGGTAGAAAATAAGGTCTCCTTTTTTTAAGTGCTTGAACGATGGCATATAACTCTAAATCATAAGTAGAGTATTTCTTCTTTGCAACATTTATTTTTTTAGAAAAGAATGCCACAGTCTTACCTTCTTGGCTTAGATAACACTTATTGCCAAATTGTTTGCATCTGTCTCCACAACAAACACTTTTTTGAAATTGGGAAGAGTTAAGATTGGATATTGAGATACCCTATTCTTTAGGTATTGGAAAGCATCATTAGCCTCTTTATTCCATAAAAAATTAATCTTCTTACCACCTTTAATAGTGTCCAACATAGGTGCACAAACATGACTAAAATTGTTTATGAATTTCCTATAAAAAGTGGCAAGGCCATGAAAAATTCTAACATCACCTTAGTTCTTTTGTGGAGGCTAGTTGAAAATTTCTTGAACCTTCTCAGGGTCCATTTTTAGGGTGCCTTGTGAGATTACAAACCCCCTAGGAACACAAGTTCCTTCTTCATATACATGCACTTTTCCAAGTTAATCACTAACTTGTGTTGATGAAGTTTCCTTAAAACCTGGTCAATGTGATCAAGATGTTCTTCCCTGCTATGACTAAATATTAGAATGTCATCAAGATATATGACTAAATTTTTTCCAATAAAGTCAATAAATATTTCATTTATGAGCCTCATGAATGTGCTTGGGGCATTTCTTAGTCCAAATGGCATCACCAACCACTCAAAAAGGCCTTCAATATTTTTAAAAGTTGTTTTCCATTCATCTCCTAGCTTTATCCTTATTTGGTGGTATCCAAATTTTAAATCAATTTTTGTGAAGTAACATGCATTTCCCAACTGATCAAGTAAATCCTCCATTCTTGGGATAGGGAATCTATTTCTTATGGTGATCTTGTTGATGGCTCTTCTATCTATACATAATCTCCATTTACCATCCTTTTTAGGGGCAAGAACATGTGGGACTGCACATGGGCTAAGAATTTTCCAAATTAAGCCTTTCTCTAATAGTTAATTTACTTGGTTGGTAATATATGTATGTTGAGCAGGTGTCATCTTGTATGGGGCCTTATTATGAAAGGAAGAACTAGGTATAAGGTCTATTTGATGACTAATATCTCTTAAGGGAGGGAGGCTTGTGGGCAAGTCACTAGTAATGACATCACTGCATTGTTTTAACAATTCCTTTATTTCATTTGGTATGGGGTCTTTATCATGAGCTCTCATGTTATCCTTGGGCTTTGAGATTAGAAAAAAGGCTTCAGTCTCAGGTTCTTTTAACACTTTTAACATTTCCTTTTCTCCTAAGGTAATAACTATAGGTTCTTTCTCTATTTTAGGATTAGGCAGGGGCTTCATGGTAAAAGTTTCCCCATTCTTAGTGATGGAGTAGGTGTTATTCCTACAATGATGTGTGGCATCCACATCATATTTCCAAGGCCTAACTAGAAGGATGTGGGAAGCATCCATTTCCATAACATCACAAAGTACTTTATCTTTGAAGTTTGCAATAGAAAATTCTACCCATGCTTGTTCAGTTACTAAAGTTTGTTGACCTTTGGTTAGCCAAGAGACATGGTAGGGATAGGGGTGTGGCTTCTTAGGGAGATTTAGTTTTTGAACCATTTAAAGAGATACTGAATTTTCATTTGAACCAGAATCTATCAGTAGATTACATACCTTTCCATGGCATTTGATCTTTGTTTTGAAGAGGTTCTTCCTTTAAGGTGGTTCTTGATTCTATGGTACTTGAAGGAAGACTTGCCTCATCATTAGACATACCCGTTCCTCTAGTTCTAGGTCCCTTGGATTGGCATTATCTTCTTGTTTGTCTTCTTGGATGAGTTGTGTCCTTCTCTCCCCTTAATTTTTGTTGTTCCTTTTCTTAGGGCATCTCCCTGCATGGTGTCCTAGTTTATTGAAATAGTAACACCTTAGAGGTCCATTACCTCTTCATGTATTTGTTCTCCCTCTATTGAAGGGTCTTCTTCCTCTGTATTTTCCTCTGAAATTTGAATCACCTTGTTCCCTATCTCCTTGGCTTTGGTCAGGGTTCTTTCTACTGCTACCACTATATTGTCCTCTATTCCAAGAGGTACCTCTTCCTCTAAAATTATTTCCACCATTATTTCTCTTTCCCTTGCCAAAATCTTGTTTTATTTTCCACTTCTCCTCTACCTCGAGTGCCATTTGATAAAATTTGTTTACTGATGTAGGGCAGTGTAGGCTAATTTCTTCTTGAATGGATACCTTAAGACCATTCATGTACCTTGCTATCTTTTCTTCCTCATCCTCTATCGTATTTGTCTTCATGAATAGTTTTAGGAACTCCTCGGTGAATGAGCCAACATCCATGTCTTTTTTCTTTAAGTTTTGCTTCCTTCTATGCATTTGTACCCCATAATCCTTAGGTGCATATTTCTCTTTGATCAATGCTATCATCTTATTCCATGAAGTAATCATACTTCTCCCATTTTTCACCCTCTCTTTTTGGATGAAGTTCCAAAAATTTAGGGCTTCTCCCTTCAACTTGTATCTTTCCATCTTTACTATTTGCTTCTTAGGGATGTCCTCACATTCACAGAAGCTTGTCAAGGCCTCAATCCAGTCCAAGGCCAAATCTGCATTCATCTTTCCACTGTAAGTTGGTAAATCCAACTTCTCCTCCATGGTTCTTCTACCCATAGATTTTAATGCATCTAGGAGGGGTCTCTGGTCTTCAAGAATGTTCACATCCTGATCAGGGGTGTCATCTTCCTCTTCACTCCCTTCTTCACCACTATATGTGTCTTCTTTTCCCCTCTCCACCATGTTCTCCAATTTTTGAAGCCTCCTAGTCAAGGCTGCATTTGCTGCCCTATGTTTTCTCACCATCCTTTCAAGTTCTATGTTTGTAACCCTTGAAGGGATCTCTTCATCTTCAAGAGAAGACATAGCTCTGATACCACTTGATGCAGAGTGGATAGCCAGAAGCCTCAAAAGGACTCAAAAGGACAATGTATCCTTCAATACCCCAACTCTAACAAGAAAAAGTTCTCTACACTTATCACAAGTGAAGAAAGGACTTGGATCTAGGTTATCACAACCTACTACCCATAGGGAAACCTACTCACTAGGTTCCACCAAGTCTAGAACACCAATTCCAAATGATTGGCTCTTCACTTATTCCAAATTATGAACAATACCCCATAAAATGACTCGAAGGACTAGGGGTGACCTACACTCATGGATGTGGCCTATTTAGGTCCCTAAGACAAGGATTCCATGATCCTATTCAACATATGCAACCATTTGAACATAGTTGGTTTGGAAACCCTCCTATTGGCTTGTAGCCTTTTCTCAAAGGATTTTTTATCTTACACAAAATATTTACACATAACCCCTTGAAAAAATTAGGGATTCAAATACCCTTTATGGCCTAAGGTATTATACTTAAGCACCAAAACATGAAGATGAAAGGAAGACAGGTTGACACACAAAAGTGCTTATGCAGTTAGGCCTAATTAGGTCTGCACTTACACTACAAGTGCTATTTCCTTGCATCCAATTCCTAGACCAACACTTGTATCATGTGAGGGAATGTATGAGGGTATTATACACCAATTTTGAGGTCATGATGAATCCCCAAACAAAAGTTATGTTGACTATCCTAATTCACTGATTGGTGCACACATGGACATGTACACCTAGGGCATCATGGAAAGCCCATCTCCCTAAAATTTGACAAACCCTACCTGCATATTCTTAAAGAACATAATAAAAACATTATTTCTACCAAGGTTCATTATATTCCCATGGTGGAAACAAGAAATATACACAATTCTTAATGAAACCCTGATTTAGGGCCTACAGACCAGGTAGTGAGAATGAAAATTCAATAAATTGCAATGTATAGAAATTCAATACATGAGACCAAGTGGAAAAGGAATATAATTCACAGTTCTAACTTGGTGTGTCAGACTTTCATTCAATTTCTCCTGTACCTGTCTGTACTAACTAACTGTTTCACTGATTTGCAGAGAAATGGTTGATCTTTATTGATTTTAATGCAAAAATTACATCATCATCCTACCCACTAGCTATAAGGGCTTATGTAGGCATTCCCAATGGTTACATTTCATTTTTAAACTAACTAGCCATTTGGGAATGAGTTTTACAAGTTTTGACAAAAGTTGTCAATGTTGCTTGACAACTTTTTGAGCAATTTTGCATACTAGGTGACCAAACTTGGTCCAAAAATTTATTTTGTGATTCCTAATGGATCAAAACATGAAAAAAATGAAAATAACCTATAATTTAGGTTTTGTACATTGATTTACCAATAGTTGACCAAGGGTTTATAAAATGCCACCAATCTTGGAACTAGGTCTTACAAAAGAAGTCCAATGTGAAACCTAGGGTACTAACATGATCTAAAGGTCACTAGGACCTTGAAGGAAACCATAAGTGCCAAATGAACACTTAGGTTAACTAGGGTGCTCCTACACCATCAAGTCAATTCCATAATTAACATAATGACATAAAAAGAAAATAACCATTCAGAGTTAGCCCCAATAAATCCTGCCCTCCATTAAGCATATTCCTCACCTGATGCATCTGGCCAATAAAGAAAACCATTAACATGATCATAGTGAACTATAACTCCTACTACCACCGTCCAATAATTATCAAAAATAAACCATCAATTCTGAAGGATTTAATATTTGAAAATGATAAAGTTGATGATCACCGAGCTACAAAAGGTAAATTCAAGACATTAAATTAGTTAGTGTATTGTATTGTCATTGATTTCAACTTGATGTGGTATGATTACTCATACACATATTGTAACAACACTTAAAATATCAGAAGAGAAAAATTTTATTTTGTCAGTAATCATAAACCTCGACGGATAGTGAACCCCAAGCACAAAAGTTCACAGTGTTACCTGACTGACAGCATTACCCGAGAAAGTGATACTCGAGAAAGAATTACCGAGCTAACTGCATTTTTCAATGAACAGAACTAAAGTTGATTCTCAAGCGATCTGCAGTAGTCAGCAATCACAACTGAAGTTTTGACCGATGGAAACTGAAGTGAGGATAGGACAAAAAAAATTAACTAGTAGGAGATAAATATAGAATTAACTAATTCATTAATTTGTTTTCATCAACCAGTTAAAAGATAAAGATAAGAAGGAGATTTAAAGCATGTTTTATTCTATAAAACAAGGAGAGATTTACGGATTAAAACTAAATCAAGCATGGTGAGCTTTATGGATCAAGAAATTATCAACAAAGAAAACAAGAAGGACAAGAATGATGAAATCATGTCTATAAAAGGAGACAATTAATTCATTATCAACAGAGGAATGTAGATTTTTTTTTTGATAAACAGAGCTAAAGAATAGAGCTAAGAAATCTACAGACAGTGAGCAACAAAGAAGCAACAACATTCATCAAGCAGAAAGAAGGGGAGAAAAGGAACATTAGAGAACATTGATAAGAAGAGGTATAATGGACTTACAATAGATCCAAAAATATACAATTCAAATTTGTATTTATGTATAGATCATTTACTGTTTCATTTTAACCATTGATTCAGAAAATCTCTTAACATAGTGGGATTTAACCATCCTTTATATATTGAGATACACCCCAAGGAATACCAAAAGGTTTCTCATGTTGATAGCATAGTGAATGCCAGATGTCAAATGACAAACCATTAGTTTTAAATCCTCTAACAAGGTTGCACTTAACAATTTGTGTGTAACCTTTAACAGGGTTGGCTCTTCACCGAGCTCACTTTAGAAGAGTGGAAATTTTAGGTTACCAGTCCCAAAGGGTTTTTCCATTAATAGGGTTTCCATGTTAAAAATCTATTTGTCAAATGTGTATATGGTTCATTGTTTTTCTTTTTTTCTTTACACATTACTAAAACAGGATTGATCAGGAAACACTGAGTTATTTTTTATATTTTGGTAAAGGCTAAGAAAAGAGAAATTTTTATTTGGTAAAGCTTAAAGAAAGAACAAATAGTATAAACACCAAGTAGTATATACACATTAGATTCACACAAGGAATATATATTGTAGGACTGAAGATAACTAGAGGATTTATATATGAGGTATAAAGTTTTGGTTGAATATTGGATTAATTTTTGAGGTCACCGATTCACCCCCCCCTTTCTCAGTTATTCTAACAATCGGTATCAAAGCTTGTGTGCTTAGAAAGGGAGTTTAAAGACTCAATCAAAATATCACAAGATGAGAAAAAGGGATGTTCCTAAGCTGAACAAGGACAAATTTGCATCATAGAAAAGTAGGATAAGACTCCACCTATTAGGTATTGGAAATGATGTCACACAGTACTTGGATATTGAATTTGTTTTACCTATAGGACCTTTGATAATTGATCAATTGAGAGAGAAGCATGAACACAATTCTATGATGATATAACTTGCTTCCTCACTCTCTGATGTTGAATTTGAAGATGTTAAATCATGCACCACTGCAAAGAAAATGTGGGACAAACTCAAGCTAGTACATGTAGGAGATACAAATGTACTGAGAGCTAAGGTAGAAAGCCTAAGAGGAAATTTTGATGGCCTAAGAATGAAGGAAGGATAAAACATCACTCAATATAGCAGTATAATCAAAGAGGTTGTCAATGCTATCTGAGGAGTAGGAGGTGTACTTGAAGAAGAAAAAGTGGTAAGTAAAAACCTAAGAACCATACTGTTTGTTTATGCTATTATAGTATCTGCTATACAAGAAATGAGAGAAGTAACAATTAACAATGTTACTCTAGATAGTTTGATTGGTAGACTTATTTCATTTGAGATGAATAACTTTGACAATAGTGTCTTACCATCTATTAAGTCTGCATTCAAATATTCTCTAAATATAAGTAAATCAAGTCATAAACACACTATGAGAAATGATAGTGAAAGTGATAGTGATGAACAAGAACTTGATGAAATTGAAGCACTAATGGCTAGAAGATTGCAGAGAGGCAAAGTTAGATACAAAGGTAAATTACCATTGGTATGTTTTAATTGCAAATAAGTTGGACACTTTGCTGCTAGATGTCCTAACAAAAGAAAATACGACATAAAAGATGACAGGTCATATGAAAAGAAGTTTGACAAAGGTGATGACCGAGATTATAGAAGAAACCAACAATCTGATATAAGAGATACCTGAGACTACAAGGCCAAAGGGAATAAGGTTTGTTACCTGGCTGAGAACAAAGCTAGAAATACTGACACTGAATCTGATGAATATATTTAGGTGGTATTCGTTGCTATGAAGGATGATTCAGATGAAGAAGAAAGGTATGTTGAAACTGCACTCATATCTAAGGTTAGTAAAAATGATGTCTAGATTATTGATAGTGGTTGTACTCACCACATGACTGGAGATAAGGAAAAGTTTGAAACTTTTGAATTTTATAATGGTGGATCAGTAAGAATGGGTAATGACTCACCTTGTCCAGTTGAAGTTAAAGGAACCATAATGTTGAATAATTTGATCAGATGTGAAAATGCATATTGGGTGAAAGGACTTAACTATAATCTATTGAGTGTTTCACAGCTGAATAAGGCAGGACACTGAGTTTCATTTGAGAACAAAAAGGAAAAAGTATTTAATGAATCAGGAAGGTTGATCGGTATTGGTGAACAAATAAAAGGTAACATATTCTATCTTGATAAGATTAAGACCACTTGTTTATTGGCTATAAACAAAGACATGTGGCTATGGCATAAAAGGTTATGTCATGTGAATTTTGACAACATTGTTAGGACAAGGAAGAAGAGATATGTAAGAGGCTTATTAAGCATTACAAAGCCCAACCATGTCATGTGTAAGAATTGTCAAAAAATTAAAATGACAAAGTCTAGTTTCAAGAGAAAAACCTACACATCTGAAGCTATT
The DNA here is from genome assembly GCA_018584345.1 of Thuja plicata. Classification (NCBI taxonomy): domain Eukaryota; kingdom Viridiplantae; phylum Streptophyta; class Pinopsida; order Cupressales; family Cupressaceae; genus Thuja; species Thuja plicata. The sequence goes on along the minus strand of MU223419.1, from coordinate 47,892 downwards.
CTAGAATTAGTCCACAGTGACCTATGTTGACCCATGAGAACTAAGAGCTATTATGGTGATAGATACTTCATTCTATTTGTTGATGATTATTCTAGAATGATGATTGTTATGTTCTTAAAAGAGAAATCAGAAGCATTTAAGATGTTTAAATGGTATAAATCTATTGTTGAAAAGAAAAGTGAAAAAGAACTAAAATGCTTAAGATCAGATAGAGGAGGAGAATTTATTTCCAATGAATTCACTAACTTTGGTAATGATCATGGAATTAAAAGATAGGTTTCTACACCAAGAACTCCACAGAAAAATGGGATTGCTAAAAGAAGGAATAGATCCATTATTGATTGTGCTAGAACATTGATGATTGAAAAAGGAAGATCACACAAACATTCTGGAGGGAATCTTTCAGTACTATTGTCTATACATTAAACAAAGTTCAATTGAAGAAATACACCAAAAAGACACCTTATGATCTATGGTATGGACATACACCAAATGTAATTTATTTTAGAATTTTTGGAAAATAATGTTATATTTTGAAATATTATAGAAATGGAAAGCTTGATTCCAAAGGTGATGAAGGAATATTTCTAGGGTATTCTACCAAAATCAAGGCTTATAAATGTCTTAACAAGCCCTCTACCAAAATCATTGAAAGCGCAAATGTCAAAGTGGATGAATTTGCTGAGAAAAATGATGAGGAAAGCAGAAAGAAACTAGAAGACTACAACACATTTGTCTACAATGAAGAACCTGACATTCTGCCCAAGCAACGATATATCTCTATTGAGCAACAGAACAATGCACTTGAGCATCAGGATGCAAATACCAAAAATCAGGAAATTGCTCAAAATGATGTACCAAGCGATGAAGATCAAGATGATGATCAGACTGATGAACAAAGAGATGAACTGGTACTTTCCAAGTATTTTAGAAGACACCATCCATAGAAATAGATCATAAGAGACAAAAATTCTTGAGTGAGAACAAGAAGTAAGTCTCTAAACACTAGATGTCTGATTTGTGATTTTGAGCCTAAATCTGTCAATACTGCACTTGAGAATCAGGAATGGGTTTGTGCTTTGAATGAAGAGATTGAATAGATTGAAAAAAATAGAACATGGACATTAGTACCTAGACCAAATGACAAAAATTTCATTTTTACCAAATGAATATTCAAAAACAAGCTGAATGAGAATGGAGAAGTCACAAGGAACAAAGAAATATTAGTATGCAAAGGGTATGCACAAGAAGAAGGTATTGACTATGGAGAAACCTTTGCACCCATTTATAGAATATAAGGGGTAAGAATTATACTTGATTATGCCACATTCAAAGGATTCAAGGTATACCAAATGGATATCAAATATGCATTCCTAAATGGAATACTAGAAGAAGAGGTATACATTGAAAAACCAGAAGGGTTTGTTGATCCTAACAAGAGGAACATGGTTTCTAGACTACACAAAGCCTTGTATGTATTGAAACAAGCACTAAGAGAATGGTATGAAAGAATTCACTCTTATCTCATAAGTATTGGATTTGTAAGAATAAGTGATAACAAAAATTTTTATTTAAAAGAAGATACTGATGACAACATTCTGATTGCTGAAATATTTGTTGATGATATCATATTCGGAGGTAATGATGTGTTATGCAAATTATTTGCTGATGAAATGAGAAAAGAGTTTGAGATGTCAATGTTTGGGGAGATCAAATTTATTCTTGGTCTATAGATTATTCAATAGGATGAACATATCCACATCACACAATCCAAATACATCAAAGAAGTTCTCAAGATATTCAAGATGGAGGACTCCAAACTAGTTGGATCACCGATGGAAACCGAATGCAAAATGCCAAAGGAAGACAAGTCAATAGAGGTAAATCAGACTTTATATAGATCTATGATTGCAAAAATCATGTATGTTGTACATAATAGACTAGATATAGAACATGCAGTTGGAATAGTTTCAAGATTCTCTGCTAATCCCAAGGAATCATACATGACTGTTGTAAAAAGAATTCTAAGTTATCTTAAGAATACCGAGGACTATGGTCTATGGTATAGTAAAGAAGGAAAGCTTGAGTGTCAAGTCTATATAGATGTTGATTGGGATGGAAACATAGATGACATAATGAGCACAATCGGAGGAGTATTCTTCATGGGTGATAGACTTGTCACATGGATAAGTAAGAATCAAGGATGCATATCATAAACTACTGCAGAAGCAGAATATGTGTTTGTTGTTTCAAATTACTCTAACATTGTATGGATCAAGAAATTGCTATAAGGTATGAATATGAAAATAATTGAACCAGTAATTATCTATTGTGATAATACAAGTGCTATCAACATTTTAAAGAACCCTATCATGCATGCTAAGACAAAGCACATTGCAATCAAGTATCATTACTTAAGAGAACAAGTTAAAGAGAAAGAGGTGATACTAGAATATGTACAATCTAAAGAACAATTGGGAGACATATTCACAAAGCCATTACCTAAAGATACTTGAGTACCTAAGGAAGAGACAAGGGGTCAAACCTTTATCTACTGGTCACTAAGCTGACTAGGAGGCTGCATCAGCCTACACATTATCAGAAAATCAATCATGTTGATGCAAGCTGGAAATGGACTGCAATGATATATCAATACATAGAAAGGTACTTATCTGTACCAAACACCAAATTTAGTGTATTTTTTATGGAGAGTAAATTAAAGGAATATATTATAGAAAAGAGATATAGTCTGGCATTGTTGTCAAAGGGAGAGATGTACTTAATGAATATGGAGAGAAGTATTCAATGAAATATATTGATGTCAAAAAGAGAAAATAAATATCCATCAAGGAGAGAAACAATCAAAGGAAGAGAAAGCCTCAAAGAAAATTTAACCATCCATCCAAGGGAGATAATTGGAGAAAAGTTAACACTATACATCTATTTAGTGAAGGGAATGAAGAAAGAAAGTACTCTGCAAGAATCAAATCTAAGCTAGAACAGCTTACCGAGAGTCAGATATTTGTATTGGTTATAGAAAAATAATTTTGTTAGAAATTATGGAACTACAACTAATATATTTCATATTGTATTAGTAGTATGTTGCTATCAATGCCAAAGGGAGAGATTGATGAACTATAATTGATTGAATGTTTGAAAATGACAAAGTTGATGATCACCGAGTTGCAGAAAGTAAATGCAAGACATTAAATTAGTTAGTGTATTATATTTTCATTGATGTCAACTTGATGTGGTATGATTACTCATACACATATTGTAACAACACTTAAAAGATCTGAAGAGACAAATTTTTTATCGTCGGTAATCATAAACCCCAACGGACAGTGAACCCCAAGCACAAAAGTTCATAGTGTTACCTAATGGACAATGTTACCTGAGCAAGCATTACCGAGCTAACTACAGTTGTTAACGAACAAAACTAAATTTGATGCCCGAGCTATCTATAGTAGTCACCGAGAACAATTGAAGTGTTGACCGACAAGAATTGAAGTTAGGATACGAAAAAACAAACTAACTGGCAGGAGCTAGATATAGAGTTAGTTGGTTGATTTTTTTTTTTCATTGACCAGTTAAAACATAAAGATAACAAGGAGATTTAAAGCATGTTTTATTCCATAAAACAATGAGAGATTTACGGATTAAAACTAAAGCAAGCTATTAAACTTTTGATAAGAGAACCTTTAGCTCTAATACCAATTATTGGAAATATGTTGAGGTTAGGTGACTGTGAGGGGGGTGAATAAGGAACCAATAAAACTTAATCCATTTAATCCTTTATTAGATTATCTGATCTGATTGCATGCACGAAATGAAAAGAAATAAAAAAATCCACAACACTTGACACAATATTTGGTTACCCAGAAACCTTCCAAATAGAAAGTAAAACTGGGGTGGGGATGGTACCCACAAGATTTATTATTGCAGTTTAAATTTAGCATGTTAAAGATTACTATTGACCACTTCTTATGGCCTAGTCTATTATGAGAAATAAGGACTGTTAGGTCCACCGTATGAAAGGATTTAGTACAATACAATCAAGTAATGCAACTCTGTTAGGATATTTGTAAAGGAATGTTAAGTCCACCTTGTTAGAGGATTTTGTTGATATGCCTATTAGGATGAACCAATAGATGATCTTCAATGCAACTCTGATTTTCTGACATAAGATCCAATGATAAAATCTAATCATATAACTATGATGGATGAGTCATTGTTGTTCGTTATACCGTTTTAGCCTCTTAAACAATCTGCCACTTCATATTCACATACACTTCTACTTACATGTACATGGAATAAAAAAATACCTTATATTTATACCTTATCCAAATCAAATACTTCTGTAAGTCAGCTTCCATAAGATAAATTAATATCAAACAATATAAGCTAAGTCAGCCCAAAACTGTTACTCGGGTCCAGTGATCCAATCAAGAAATATACTAGCGCTAGGGCATTATGTTGTCACTCGGGAAACATACTAAAATCTGGCACTTGAGCTACTCTATGTACTTAGGCTATATTGTAACTTCTTGAGTTGCACCGTTGGCTTGGTCAATACTATGATGACTAGGTGTTTTGGCACTAATTGACAACATGTCTTTCTATAAGGTCATCAATCTCCCGCTTTGGCATTAGTGACCAAAAACACTTATCATGTTCAAAAACTGATCAAACTTCTGAGTCAAAACTCCCCCTTGCCATATGCTTGGGTACTTGCTTGGGTTTTGATAATAGCTCTATGACTCGGTTACAACTAACTTTGTTTTTTATTTTTCAAAATTGTTTTTGTAACACTTATATATGTATCTCTTCTCTACTTTTGTTTTATACATGTATTTCCTTATATATTTCTTTCCTATATA